>CM064548.1:35227526-35353285 GCA_032716605.1 Paralithodes platypus | reverse complement strand
AGGTAGTATCTATTTATTATAATATTTATTATTCTACCACCTCCGCCTCCCTTCCCCTCCCCATATCAGTATAGTATATAGACTATATATATATATATATATATATATATATATAATTATATAATATAATTTCTTATCATTTATGTATGTTATCGCCCCCTCCCTCTCCCCCTCCCTCCCATTTATACACCCCTCCCCCTCTCCCCCCAATATTAATATATATATATTAGATATATATATATATATATATATATATATATAATTATAATATATTATATTTATGTATTATGCCCCCTCCCCTCTCCCCCTCCCCCCCCCTCCCCCCCTCCCCCTCCCACTCCCCCCCCCCCCTACCCCTCCCCCCCCCCCCCCCATATATATATTATATATATATAATATAATTCGTATTTTGTATTATGTATGTTATGCCCCTCCCCCCCTCCTCCCCCTCCCTCCCCCATTATACCCCTCCCCCTCTTCCCCTGCCCTTCATATAAATATTACTAGGCTAGTATCTATTATTATATATATTATAATCCTCCCTTCCCCTCCCCTCCCCCTCTCCCTCCCCTCCCCCTCTATATATATATATATATAATATATATATATATACCGGGTATATATATCTATAATTGATATATATAATATAATTCGTATTTATGTATTTATGTAGTTAATGCCTCCTCCCCCTCCCTCCCCATTACCCCCTCCCCCTCTTCCCCCTGTCCTCATATAAATATTAAATGTAGGCTAGTATCTATTTATATATATTATTATACTCCTCCTCCCTCCTCCCCCTCCCCCTCCCTCCCCATTCTACCCCTCCCCCTCCCCCCCCCCCCTCCCCCCATATATATATATATATATATATATATATATATAATTTATGTATTTATGTTTTAGTTTATATACCCCTCACCCTCTTCCCCCTGCCCCCCATATAAATATTACTAGGGTAGATCTATATATATTATAATATATTTATTTACATATATATTTTTGTTTGTTGTATTTTTTTTAATCCCCCCCCCCCCCCCCTCACATTACAGATCAGTTACACATCTAGTCGACTAGCCATGAGTAGGAAACGCCCCATCCCGGAGCACCAGCTGGCCTCCGTCCTTGCTACCATCCTCGACATGTCCAGGAGTGAGAGTGAGAGCGAGGACGACATGGGGAGCGATCAGGAGTGGACGGATGAGACGGGTGAGATGATGATTTGACCCATTCTCCACCGCCCAGGGGGAAGAGGAGGAGGATTCTCATTGAGGGTGACCCTTCACCACCTCCACAAACTCCACCTCCACCAACTCCACCTCCACCTCCACAAACTCCACCCGTCGTCCTACCTCGCCACTGCTCATCAACACCCGTCGCCCTACCTCGCCACTGCTCATCAACACCCGTCGCCGTACCTCGCCACTACTCATCAACACCCGTCGCCCTACCTCGCCGCTGCTCATCAACACCCGTCGCCCTACCTCGCCGCTGCTCATCAACACCCGTCGCCCTACCTCACCGCTCATCAACACCCGTCGCCCTACCTCACCGCTCATCAACACCCGTCCCCCTACCCCGTACATCACTACACATCGCCCCACCTCATCCATCCCCACCCGTCCTACCCACACCCCTCCTACAATCAACATCCACTCATGTCTTCACACCACAACCATCAACATCCACTCATGTCTTCACACCACAACCATCAACATCCACTCATGTCTTCACACAACAACCATCACCATCCACTCAATGCTTCATACCACTACCATTCCCAGACTTCCACACATCATTCTATTCTTTTTCTTCTCCTGCTTCACGACGCACCCTGCATGGCGGTCCCTTGTTACCTCACGTAGAATCACCGGCCAGCAACATTTCAGACAGCCCCCGCATCCTGGCTTCACTCCTGCCAGTGGGTAGTCTAAACACCCCACCATCACATGTCCTGTCTCCTAACGTAGCCTCCCCCTCGCTGATCTCCTTGGGTAACAGCGGGGGCAGCGAGGCGCGCTACATGGCGTTTGTTCCGCCTGAACATCGCCAAATCATGCACGATGAGATTGCTGCGGCAATCGATGAGAGCTTCCACAAAGGCTTCCTCCTGCCCCACTTCATCCACCCACAGCACCTTCTCCATCACCCTCATCACATCCACCATGACCCCCACGACCTGACTCCACCACAGCACTTTCTCCATCACCCTCATCACATCCACCATCACCCCCATCCCCTTCGTCTTCTGCAGAAGACGACTCCCCATCCCCTCCCCCTCTCCGCCGAAAATCTGGGCCCATGAAGGGCCGAGGTGGTAGGCCCAGGGGCGCAGAGGTTACATACGTCGTCCAGGCGGACGACGTGGATCTCTTCCAGCACGTGCACCTCCACGCCCCCGCACCGTGTATGCTGAGGATCACGAGTGGACTTCAGACCCGTTCACACCCAACGTTGATTCTTTCACTGGAACCCCTGGCTTGCGGGTTCCAGCACCAGTGACACCACTGCAGTTCTTCCAGCTCTTCTTTACAAGAGAACTGCTCAGGTTCCTGGTGAGTGAGACCAACGCATATGCCTTATTCGTTGGTTCTCTCTGGACATCATTCAGTGAGGAGGACATGGCCAAATTCCTTGGCCTGTACTTCCTCATGGGTGTGAACAAACTCCCCACTGTGCGTCACTACTGGTTAAATGATGGACTCCATAATTACCCAACGTTTCGCAAGACCATGCAGGTCACCAAGTTCCAAGCCTTGCTGAGCAATTTCCACACATTCAACAGCAAGGCAGTCATCAAGCAGACCAAAGACAGGCTAGTGAAGATCCGCACGGTGATGCACTACCTGCTTGCTGGCTTCAAGCTTGCCTACGTCCCGGAGAGGAAGGTGTCCATCGACGAAGGCTGCCTTGGGTGGAAGGGTCGCCTTTCATTCAAGTGCTACAACCCGATGAAGCCGACGAAGTACGCCATCAAGCTGTACATCCTGGCAGAGTCCACGACTGGTTTCGTGTATGACTTTCAAGTCTACACTGGTATTGGTCAAACTCTCCAGAAAATGGTTGAGGGTTTAATGGAGTCCCTGCAAGGCATGGGTTACAAGTTGTTCATGGACAACTTTTACAACTCAGTTGACCTGTGCCACCACATGCTCACACACCACCAGATCTATGTGTATGGCACCCTGAGGCTTGCACGAGGGGCTCCGAAGCGGTTGCGCGACATTGCCCATGCAGCGACACTGGAAGACGATGCAATAGAGGCGATGAACAACGGCACAACCCTAGTGATGCTTTGGAAAGACAAACGGATTGTCAACATGGTGTCCACCTTCCACGACCAGAGCACCATTCCAAAGCATTCCTTTGTCAAGAAGAAGGTACAAGGCAGGTGGCAGCGGAGTCGCAAGAACATCATGAAACCCGTTTGTGTTGACGACTACAACCGCCACATGGGTGGGGTGGATCATTTCGATCAGATGATCCAGTACTACCCCATCCAGCGAAGGACGGTCAAATGGACGTAGAAGATCATATTCTACTTCATCCAAATGGCCCTCTTCAATGCCTTCGTACTCTTCAAGAAGTGCAACCCCCGCAGGAAGATGACTATGCTGGCGTACCAGGAAAGTGTAGTCCGTTCTTTGTTGTACTTCAACCCTGCAGAGTGGCCTTTGTCGGGGAAACGCATCCGGCGTGCACAGAATTTGCCGGAAGGTCAGTACGAGCCATGCGCCCGTCTCAGGCGAGGCAGGTGGCGTCGGCAATCCTCCGGAAGCTCAGCTGGGTCGCCCCCACCGGACGACAATCCAGACTCCCCAGCCGCTCCTGCTGATGATCCTGGCACTCCTCCTGGTGCTCCTGCTGCTGGTGGAGGCGTTGGGGGAGCACTCCTTCATGACACCCCCCCCCCCTCACCAGGTCCAGATGCTGCTGCTGCTGCTGTTGCCGTCGGGGGAGCACTCGCTGAGAATGCACCTCAGGCGGCACCAGTATCGGACGATGCTACTGATGATGAGGAGCAAGTAGACTCCGGTGTTCCTCAGGGCTCTGTCCTATCTCCTATTCTCTTTCTAATTTTTATAAATTATCTCCTTAACTGTACCTTAATTCCCATCCATTCATACGCAGACGACTCAACCTTACACTACTCCATTAGTTTTTCAGAACGCCCCAGCCAGCAATCCCTCAACGACAAACGTAATGAAGCCATAGAACTCTTAAATTCTGATCTAAATACTATTTCTAATTGGAGCAGAGAAAACCTTGTTAACTTTAATGCTTCCAAAACCCAATTTCTCCATCTATCTAGCCGTCAGGATCTCCCAGCGGACTATCCCTTATTCTTCAACAATACAAAAATCAACCCTTCATCTTCTCTCAATATTCTTGGTGTCTCTTTTTCTTCTGCTCTCATTTGGAAGGACCATATTACCAGTCTTGCTAAGGCAGCCTCCCAGAAGCTGGGTGTGCTCAACCGCCTTAGGGGGTTCTTTTCCCCTGCACAGCTTCTTGCTCTGTACAGGGGCATAGTGCGCCCTTGTATGGAGTATTGTTCACATGTGTGGGGAGGTTCCTCTCACCGCTCTCCTAGACAAAGTTGAAAGGAAGGCCTTTCGTATCATTAACTCCCGTCCACTCACTAACTCTCTGCAATCTCTCTCTCTCCGCCGCAATGTTGCATATCTCTCGCTATTCTATCGCTACTATAATAATCAGTGTTCCTCAGAGCTATCCCAGTGCATACCACCTCCTTTACGTAGGGCACGTGGTACCCGTCTTGCAACTCAATCCCACCCCTACTCTGTGCAACTCTCCAACCCAAGAGTGAAACGTTACTCTCAAACTTTCTTCTACTCAACATCTGAGCTCTGGAACTCTCTCCCAGAATCAGTCTTTCCCTCTTCCTATGACTTAAATTGCTTCAAACTCCGTGTGTCCAGGCATTTTGGCTCGAACGTCCCTTGATTTTGGCCCTGTCACTCTTTCAACTATGGGGGAGGCACTCGCTATAGGCTATGCCTTTTGCCTCCCTCAATCACATAGAAAAAAAAAAAAAAAAAAAAAAAAATTGGATGTCCTACCACTTGACCCCCCCGCACCAGTAGTACCGGGTGCAGCTGCTGCTGCTAGTGGGGCTTGGGAAGCACCCGTCATGGATGCCAACTGGGTTCCACTAGTAATGGACGTTCAAGCTAGGGCTCAGGCACCAAGAGGCCGTCGGAGAGGTCCTCTTCGAGGAAGGGGTTCCAAGCCACGTCCTGTTGTACTGGACCATGACCGGTACAACAGGAACTTGGAACACGTTCTCGAGCAGATCCCTGACGGAAAGAGAAGGCGGTGCCATCTGTGTTACAAGAAGGACCAAATTCGCAAGGACACGAGCTTTCGATGCAAGTCTTGCCTCGTTTGCCTCTGCATCGATGTCAATGGTTGCTTCAACAAGTACCATCAACTCGATGCAGATGTCCTATAGCCAGGATCTTTGCACGATTCATTCATTCATTTATGCATTCTCCTATTCACCTTCATTATTTCTTTCCAATCACTATCACCCATTCATTCATTCAGTCTTTATGCATTCTTCCATTCACCTTCATCACCCTTTCATTCACCTTCATCACCCTTTCATTCATTCATTCAATCATTCAATAATTCATTCATTCATTCAATCATCACTTCAGAGGTTCGGGGCCCACTTTCATTCACCCACCTTAATTCACCCATCATCATCATCATCATCATAAAAAAAAAAAAAAAAAAAAAGCACAAGTCAATTTCTACTACAATTTGCACTACAGTGGATATAGGCCTCCTGGGGAAACCACTCTAAAAAAATAACGAGTCAAGTGCAGTACCTCTTTGGGTGGCTTGGAAATTTGCACATATTTCTCTGGTTTGACACCTTATATATATATATATATATATATATATATATATATATATATATATATATATATATATATATATAAAATATATGCTATATATAAATACACACAATCACACATTGTTTTTACCATTATTTTTGTTGACACCTTGTATATATATATATATATATATTCTCTTTTAAACAGACGAGGTTAAAAGCAATAGCAGTTTCAGCATTCAGGATTTTATTGTTACAGCTTTCAATAGTTCTAACAATTTTCCTCTGGGGTTCAGAGATGAGGTACAAAAGGTTAGCAAAATTCATGGTGGATCCAACGTTTCACAAGTAAACATCTTGCATCTTCAGGGAATGGAGATGTAATGATTAGAATAGGGACAAAGCATCATATTTATACAAAATTCGAGGATCAAGTAGAGGGAGGTGGGCGGAGCTACTGGGTGTGTGGTGGCTGTTCATTGGTGGAAGGCAGTCTATTCGCGAGACGGGCACTAAATCTCATCGGTGGTTAGTTGTTGGCTGTGGGTGGCTGTGATTGGTTGGTGTTGTCAGTTGTGTGGAAGCGTAAGGGAGGGGAGCACGGGGCGAGAGGAGGGGGGGCAGCATGCCTGTAGCGCTTGCCTGAAGGAAGAATTTGAAGGTCTTGTGTTTGGTTGTTGATGATGGGGTTGAGTGTTTGGATGTATAGAGCTTCTAAAATAGCTAGTCTTCTGGGGTCTGATTCTTTGTCGAGTATGGTGGTTTGTTTGTCTAGGTCGGCGCGAGTTAGGGCAAGATGGTAGGGGGCTTGATAGTGATCTTTTATAGCGCCAGATTGAAGGTGGAGGGTTAGTCGACGGGAAAGGCGAGTCTGTGTCATTCCAACATAGGATAGGGGTCCAGAGTCCCCAGAGGTGCAAATATGCTGGTATATCACATGATCGTCTTTCGGTTGGTTGGTGTAAATGGGGCGGTTACGGAGGACAAGGCTGGAGGTCTTAGGAGATTTGTAGTAAATAATGAGTTTGATTTTAGTGTCAGGGTTGGTGGGGAGGACGTTTTTGTGAATTATTTCTTTCATAATGGATTCGTCTGTTGTGTGGTCGGAAGACATGTAGTTTCTGTAGAAAAATGTAATGTCATTGGCCGGGTTGGTGCTAGGGGGGTCTTGTTTGTACCATTTTTCTAGGTGGTGGTTGATGGCATTGGTGACGTCAGTGTTGGAATACCCATTGTTGACTAGGACCTGGGTGAGCCTTTCCAGTTCATTGTGTGTGTCATTCCAGGTGGTGCAATGGGTGAGGGCTCTCCTGACATAGGTGGCGATGGTGGACTGTAGGTATCGTTTAGGGCATTCACTTTCCCCATTAAGACATTGGCCATTGTTAGTAGGTTTGGTGTACACGGTAGTTTTGAAGCCGTGGTCGTGGAGGGAGACAAGGAGGTCGAGGAAGGGTAGATGTCCATCGGTGGTTTCTTCGTATGTGAAGTTGAGTCCGGAGGCGGCCATGAAGCGCTGCTGGAGGTCCCTGAGTTCGCCCAGGTCCTTCACTCGCACGAAGATATCATCGATGTACCTGCAGTAGACAGTGGGCCGGTGGGCAGCCAGGAGTTCCTCTTCGATAGTTCCCATGAAGAAATTGGCGAACAGGACCCCCAGGGGGCTTCCCATCGCTACACCGTCGATTTGCTGGTACATATTCCCGCGGGGGCAGAGGAAAGGGGACTCCTTGGTACTTAGTTCCAAGAGCGTCTTCAGGGCCTTCTCCGGCATGTCCAGGGGGGGCGTATTAGGGCAGTGGTAAACTCGACGTAGGATAAAATCTATGGTCTTGTCAACGGGCAGGTTGGTAAACAAACTCTCTACGTCGAGGGAGGCGATGATGTGGTCGTTAGCTGGGGGGGGCATCTCGTAGAATTTCTAGGAAGTCATAAGCAGAGTTGAGGTTGTATTGCCGTGGAACAAAAGGGGTGAGGAGTTTGTTCAGGGCCTTGGCGGTCTGGTAGGTAGCAGTAGGGATCTGTGATATGATGGGGCGGAGGGGGTTCCCGGGTTTGTGGGTTTTTATAGTACCGTAAGCATAACCTGGGGTGAATTCGCCGATGAGTTTCTTCAGGTGTACGCCACCGGCTTTGGCGTTGATAGCAGTGATGGTGGTGTTGGCTTTCCTTTTTATTTCGTCAGTAGGGTTGCGAGTGATCCGTTTGAATTTGTTCTTATCACTAAGAATGTCGTCCATTTTCCATAGGTATTCTTCTCTTCCGTGTATCACAAGGCAGGAGGCCTTATCAGCTCGTCGGATGATGATGTTGGGGTTCTCTTTTAGTTGTTTAGCGGCTTTGAAGTGGTGTTTGTTGAGGAGCTTGCTTTGGTGGGATCCCCTGGTTTTGGCGGCTTCTGCTAGTAGGGTGGGTTGTAGGGCTGGGGTGGTGGTGATCTTGCCGTCTTTCTGGAGTCGTAGGATGTCATCCAGTAGGACTTCAATTTCAAGGCGTTTTCGGTGGGGTCCCGGCTTGGAAATGTAGTGGCAATTTAAGCCTTGTTCAGGAGGTCTTCTTGGTCCGGTGTTAGGGTGGTGTTGGTGAGGTTAATATATCCTTTTGTTGGCTTGGGAAGTTTTTTGTTTCCACCGTATAGACGGGAGAGTTTTTGGATGGTAGTGTTCTCTGTTTGTTGTCTGTGTTGTTCGTTGAGTTGTTGGAGTTTTTTGTTGATTTCTGTTTTGATGTGGTTAGGGGTGGTTTCTTCTTCATCCCATTTCTGTAGCAGGGCGTCACGTTCATATCGGAGATTGGTGGTGGTCTCTCGTTTCTCAGCAAATTCTTCTCGTATCAGTTCTTCACGAAACTGGCGGGTGCTAGTACGATGTCTGGCATTCTTATATATATATATATATATATATATATATATATATATATATATATATATATATATATATATATATATATAAATATATGCTATATATAAATACACACAATCACACATTGTTTTTACCATTATTTTTTTTGACACCTTGTATATATATATATATATATATATATGTATATATATACACATATATATATATATATATATTCTCTTTTAAACAGACGAGGTTAAAAGCAATAGCAGTTTCAGCATTCAGGATTTTATTGTTACAGCTTTCAATAGTTCTAACAATTTTCCTCTGGGGTTCAGAGATGAGGTACAAAAGGTTAGCAAAATTCATTCTAATGAGAGTGAGTGAGAGCACAGTGAGAGCACACGGGTTGGTTGAGCTCCTCATAAGAGGGGATTTTCGGAGGGATATCGTGGGGCTAAGTGACCCATATACGTATCAGAAGATCGGCGATGATACAGTGTTTCGGCACATAGTAAACAGAACGTGGTTTCTTGTTTAAACATCGCCCACAAAGCATATTTAGTTTAATCTTGAGAGTGTTATTACCAGTATCAGTGAGGGGACAAGGAGCCGTCAGGCACTAGCCCAGCCCTGCCCAGGCACCATAAACCTCCAGCAGTAACCACAAGGTGAGTGAAGTAACCGTTTATAGGGCAGGCAGTTTCACCCTTATGGTTCCCCACCATAGGCCTTATCTTCCATCTACCCCAAGGACCTGACCCTCGGTCTTTCAACTTCTCAAACAATTCTAACCATTATGAAGTACTTGCTATAAGGTCCATTTTTATTTCCCTCTCTCTAACCATTTAGGAAATACTTGCTACAAGGTCCATTTTCAATTTTTCATTTATCTCTCTCTCTTTCTCTCTCTCTCTCTCTCTCTCCTTTTTATCCTTAACATCTTTCCATCCACTTTCAATCACCGCACTTAACCGTCTCATGTTATTTTTTTTTTGGTTTTCTATAACTTCAGATCGCTCTTTATCATTTTAGTTATTTGTTTTTCCCTAACATCTTTCAATACCCAACCAGGCCAGCCCCTCTCCAGCTCGCTTTCTTTCTCCCTCGCCCCCGCCCCTGCTCTCTCTCCCTCTCTCTCTCTCTCTTAAAATTGTGTACAATTTAAGCATTTTTCCATAACTGCTGTCCTAGATTCGGTTACCCACTCAGATCCTGGCTCTCGCTCACTCTCTGGCTCTCTCCCTATCTTGATGTTGACAGCATTATTAATATCCTAAGCATTTATTAATACTCAACATCAGGGTGGCGTCGCCAGTGTAAGTAATCATAGGATATAATTGGCGTGCTTCCCTTCATTCAGTTAGATCTTTTAGTTGTACCGGTGCCCAATGCCGAGGATTTATACATGTAACCACTTAGCTTTAGGAGAAGCAGGCCAATTGCCCATCAGAAAGGTTGACTATGATATGTGATTTTTTTTTTTTTTTTTTTTTTTTTTTTACATATCCCATCAGAAAGGTTGACTATTATATGTGAATTTTTATGCATCCAGCCAATTATACATTAATAACAACAGCAATAATCTAGATATGTGCCAGGAGAGATTTCCCGGGGTTTCTGAAACAAGGGAGACATGGCAGAGATGGAAGCACCACGGGAAGATCAGGAGGTCGGCTTGGTAGAAGCAGAGGAACGGATAATCTTGGAAGACTATGGCCTAGCAGATACTAATTGTTTTAAGTGCAGAAAAACCAATGCAAGAAAGAATTCGCGAAAATGTTCCGGCTGTCTTAGATCTATTCATTTATCTTGTGCTAAGCTGACAAAGAAAACATCAGGAGAACAACCAAACTGGAAATGTCTCGCATGCCCAGGGCCCACTGCAGAGCCAACCGGGGCAACACCGGCAACACCGGTCGCCGACTTGACCCAACTTGTGACCAAATGGAAAGCGCGGATCCAGGTCCTTGCCCGGGTACCTAAAGGAGCCAGAATCCAAGTGGCGGAGGCCCTTACAACCATCATAAAGCAGGCCCTACAGCTCAAGACACCCCTCGCATGGGCACGGCTCCTGGGTTTCTCCTATGGGGCCCTCCGAAAACCACCCAGAACCAACATACAAGACCATCTTCAGGTTTCACTAGCCACCAGAGTGAAACGTCAAGTAGCACAGTATATGGATGGAAACAAACTGGTGGAACCCCCCGAACAGCAACCAAACAGGGCCCAGAAGCAACAGGACAAGGAAGATGAAGAGGCTGAACAGCTACGTAAGAGGGTCGAGTCGAAGCTGGCGGATAGTGACATCAAAGGGGCCGTCAGACTGTTGTCCTCTTCAGAAGGTTTTGCTGGTCAAGGTACCGAAGTTGTTGAAGCCCTACAAGAAAAGCACCCACCTACACCTAGGGACCTAAACCTCCCCCCTGCCCCAAATGACCAGATGCGCCAACCTTTAGTTGTCACGAAGGAGCAGGTGGTTGCCGCAGTGACTTCATTCCCAGCAGGCTCAGCCGTGGGCCCAGATGGTATCCGACCCGCCCACCTCAAAGGCCTCTTGGGTCAGGGATCAGGAGCTGCTGGGGAGGCACTCTTGGAAACCCTCACCAAATTCATCAACATGGTTTTAAGAGGGGAAGTACCCGACTGTGCTACACCCCCATTTTTTGGGGCATCACTCTGTGCACTGGCAAAAAAAGATGGCGGTGTGCGCCCAATAGCAGTAGGGAACACCTTCCGCCGCCTTGCCACAAAGGTGGGTTTGAAACCACTCTCGAATGGCCTAGGTCAACACTTAAGACCAGTTCAACTAAGTTTCGGAACTCCAGGGGGGTGTGAAGCTGCTGTACACGCAACCCGCACCTACCTCAGCCAAGCCCAAGAAAAACGAGTGCTTCTAAAGATTGATATGCGGAACGCATTCAACAGCATTCGCAGGGATGTCTTCCTCCGTGCAGCTCAAGAACACATCCCCACTCTGTACCCCCTACTTTGGCAGGCTTATTCCAAACCTTCAATCCTGATTTTTGGCGAGACGGTAATCCCATCAGCGACCGGGTTACAGCAGGGAGATCCAGGTGGTCCTGCTCTTTTCTCAATAGGGGTGGATGCAGCAGCTAACAAAGTAAGGTCAGAACTGAATGTATGGTACCTGGACGATGCAACCTTGGGTGGTTCAGTAGAGAACGTTCTAACCGACCTAAATAACATCGTAACTGACCTCGGCCAGGCTGGGCTAGTGATAAATGACACCAAATGTGAACTTGTCCTCCTCAACCACACACGTGAACAAGGAGAAGAGACTCAGGCCCTGTTTCGAGGCATATTGCCAGATGTAAAGATCCTTCAGGAGCACCAGCAAACCCTATTAGGTTCCCCACTAACTCTGGCAGCAATCCCACCAGCACTTCAAGTTAAAAAGGAGGAGCTTCAATGTCTCGTGAGTCGCCTGATACACATCGATGCCCACTCAGCTCTGGCCCTGCTCAAGAACTGTTTCTACATCCCAAAACTCCAATACCTCCTGCGCACATCGATGACTTACACGAACAATGGTGGCCTCCAAGAATTAGACAGCATAATCCGAGAAGCAGTGACCAGCATCACCAACGTGGAATTTAAGGAACGGACCTGGACACAAGCCACCCTTCCTGTCCGCCTCGGGGGCTTGGGCATACGGAGAGCCTCGGATATTGCCTCCCCAGCCTTTATCTCTTCCCTCATCGCGACCAACGACCTTGTAGTGTCCATCCTTTCTTCTCAACCCGGAATGACACTTAATGGGGACGTAACAGCAGCGATTAACACCTGGAAGGGAAGTACAGGAGTAGAGGAGGAGCCTCAGGGTACCTCCAGGAGCAAGCAGAAAGCGTGGGATACCATCTCGGCGAAGAAAACTCAAGAAAATCTCCTAACCAATGCAGACCAGGTTGCAAAAGCACGCCTCCAGGCAGCCACCCGTTCGGAGAGTGGTTTGTGGTTACACGCCATCCCCATCCCACCTCTTGGAACTCACTTGGATGCTGAAGCGCTCCGGGTTGCCATCGCGCTCAGAGTGGGTGCGGCAGTTTGTCACCCACACACTTGCAAGTGTGGTGGGGGGATGGATGCTCAAGGTCACCATGCCTTGTCATGTAATTACAACGCAGGCCGCCTGCCAAGACACTCTGCACTAAATGATGTCATAAAACGGGCCCTGCAGAGTGCTAACCGTGCATCAATCCTCGAACCACATGGACTTCACAGAGAAGACGGCAAACGGCCAGATGGGATGACCACTTTCCCTTACAAGAATGGCCGGTGCCTCGTGTGGGATGCCACATGTGTTGACACTTTCTCCACAACCAACATCGCCAGAAACGCCGACGAAGCAGGTGAAGCTGCCCGGATAGCAGAAAATAAAAAGCGAGAAAAATATCAAGCCATCGCCAGAAATCATCAGTTCGAGCCCCTGGCATTCGAAACTTCAGGAGTCTTCGGCCCTACCACCCTTAAGATGGTGAATGAAATAGGCCGTAAAATCAGAGAAGTTTCAGGAGAACCCCGGGAAACCCTCTGGCTCAAGCAAAGACTAGGGATGGCTATCCTCCGGGGCAATGCCACCAGCGTCATGAGCTCAGTTCGACTGGACTGGGTCATGCCACTGTGTGAGACCCGGGCAGGAGTGGTGTATCCGTAGTCTTTCCACAGTAGGGTAAAACAAAACATAAACTTTATTTGTATGTAACATGTGTGATGCACATAAATAAAAGGGAATGTGTCGGATGGTTGAAAGCCACAGTTGCTCGCGCGTTTGGGGCTAGCAACACGTATTATGAAAAACATGTATCCTCCTTCATTCACTGTCCCCCCCCTTCACTCACTCAACCCCACAATTTGCCGGAGGATAACAGGTTTTTCACAATACGTAGACGGAGGTCTTTTTAAAAAATAAATAAAATAAAACCCATCATTACCTCTACATTCCCTGAAGATGCAAGATGTTTACTTGTGAAATGTTGGATCCACCATGAATTCTGCTAACCTTTTGTACCTCATCTCTGAACCCCAGAGGAAAATTGTTAGAACTATTGAAAGCTGTAACAATAAAATCCTGAATGCTGAAACTGCTATTGCTTTTAACCTCGTCTGTTTAAAAGAGAATCTATTACCTGGCTATACTAACATATATATATATATATATATATATATATATATATATATATATATATATATATATAAAATATATATATATATATATATATATATATATATATATATATATATATATATATATATATATATATATATATATATATATATATATGCATTACTTTATTTTATTTACGTGTACAATATAATTATTTCTGAATTTATTACCTGAAGATAACCTGGCTTTCTTATTTTGTTTTTTCAGTGTCAACCCAGGAGCCATTTCCCTTCTCGTTGGAAAAGGTTGTGGCCCTACCAGGTAAGTAAAATTAACAACCTTCATGACTGACATGTCTTCTATGAACATTATACAATTATTGGCAAGGAAAATTATATAAAAGTGTTGTATATTGTGGTAAAGATATACAACTGTATAAACATTCTCATATATTTTCATAACAATAACAATGCATGGAAACAATGCGCATAGCTCGAGAACCAATTACGCTATATTATTTTGGTTTTCACCATTGGAAAGAGCACAATTTTCCGATTCCGGTGATATATACAGTTATATACGTATCCGAGCAAATAAACCAACGCCGAGGTGGGGAACAGCTCGGAACCCGGCTAGCATCGGCGGAACAGAGACGGGTGAAGCGTAAATATTCGCATTTTGGCTCTTCATTTCAAATATTCATAGCGCAAAAAGTATTTGTTTTAGGAACTTCTAGTTTGTTTTATACTCATCAGCATTATTTGCCGTATTCATACAACCTAAATTTAAAACCATACACTTCGTAGCAACAAAATAAATAGAAAATGTTATAAACCATATCAATCAAAATAATATTTTGTTTTCTTTTTCGGTCACTGCATGGAAACAATTGCGTATAGCTCGCAAACCAATTACGCTATATTATTTTGGTTTTCACCATTAGAAAGAGCATAATTTTCCGATGACGGTGATATAAACAGTTATATACGTATCCGAGCAAATAATGCAACCATGAGGTGGGGAACAGCTCGGAACCCGGCTAGCATCGCAGGAACAGAGACGGGTAAAGCGTAAATATTCTCATTTTGGCTCTTCATTTCAAATATTCATAGCGCAAAAAGTATTTGTCCTAGGAACTTCTAGTTTGTTTTATACTCATCAGCATTATTTGCCGTATTCATACAGCCTAAATTTAAAACCATACACTTCGTAGCAACGAAATAAATCGAAAATGTTATTAACAATATAAATCAAAATCATAGTTCTATTTTTTTCGGTCACTGCTTGAGAACTATTGAAGATAAACAATTTCTGTTTTCAGATTTGGAAAGAAGATAAAAAATACTATTATTTGAGCTAAAAAAAATATATAGTCATCACTCACAATTTCGAGATAAGACGGTGTGAAGACAATTGCATGGGAAATAATTGTATTCCGGACTCATTTACACTTTCATATTTCAATTTATTTACATTTGTTTTTGTTTTAACATGTACTATAAATATTCCTCTTTTCATTGGCATATGATACATCACAATAAACAGAATTCTGGTGGATGGAAATCGAGAAAAATGTAAGGCTTCGACAACACTCATGAGCCAAATTCAAGACCCAAAAGCCATGTCAAGCGCCTCCTCGGACTTACTGCGACTTAAAATGTCTGAAGGAGTTAAAATGATTGTAAATACGCAGTTGTCTTGGACTTCTGACAGAAAACCCTTCTCTGTAGCCTCCTACTATTTCTATCTTCAGTTTCAAGCCAAAGATGGATGTTGCATATATGTACGCAACAATCTTGCTTTCTCTCGTATTACCAACTTTAATTCTTCTGAATTCTCAATTCTCTGGCTAAAGCTTTCTTTCAAACTAAATATTACTACACTGTTTATCTCTCCCCTAATTCTATTGACTTTCCCAATTGTTTTGACCATCTAACTTCAAAAGTGGAAAACATACTATACATCTCTCCTTTCGCAGAAATCTCCATCCTAGGTGATTTCAACGTTCATTACCGCCAATGGCTCTCCTATCTTTCTACTGACCAACCTGGTGAACAAGCCTACTTCTTTTCTATCCTAAATGAGCTAGAGCAGTTAGTCCAGCAACCCATACGTATTCCAGATCACTTCGGAGATCGGCCCAACATTCTTGTCTTATTTCTAACCGCTTCTGCTTATAATGTAAATATTTTCTCTTCTTTGGGCTCCTCCGACCTTCACCTTCAAACTCAAGACTCTCATACTTCCTATGTTTTTTCCAGGAATCAAGCCAAATCTGTTCTTTGACTTGCCAAACAATCTTTCATCAACCATACATGCACTGAACTATCCAACTCTAGCTCTTCCCAAGCCATCGGACATCTAGCCAAAAACCTCTCCAACAATTTTGCTTCTTTATCTTTCCCTCCTCTTTTCCACTCTGACGGCACCACCGTCACTTCTTCCTCTGACAAAGCTGAACTTTTTGTTAATATTTTCTCTACAAACTCCACTTTGGATGATTACGGTGCTATTCCACCTTCTTCCCCCCCCCCCTCTCTCCCACTTTAGCCTAACTTCATAATCTCTTCCAAGGATTTACTTTCCACCCTCTCTGAGCTTAATATTAAGAAGGCGTACGGACCAGACGGTGTTCCTACTGTTGTACTAAACAACTGTGCATCCATGCTGACTCCCTGCCAAGGCAAACTCTTCCATCTCTGTCTTTTCTCTAACTTGCTGTCGCGTCTCCTAATCTCAAGGGGCAATTGCTTAACCCCTTCAACACGATGACGTAATTTTCAATATATTTTGGTTACCATTAGTCGATTTTCTTCAGTTTATAATCTACCTCTACGACTCAAAGGGGTAAATACGACCTCAATAAAAATGTATTCACCCTCTCAATAACATTGGTCCGTTTTAAACTGCATACAATCGTCTAATCAGAGCCAGAATAAAAGATAAAAAGGCATCATAGTGATGAAGGGGTTAATGCTATTGTTGTTTATTGTGACTAGTATGCTTTTTGAAAAGGTTGTGTTAAGCATAATCTCATTTTCAATGTTGTTATATATTCCTTTGTAACTTCCGTGGTATAACCCTGTTCGGAAATTCCACCGACAAAAAACTACAGCATTATCACTGAAAAAAAAATGAAAATCTTGTAGAAAATAACGTTTTTCCATATCTTGTACCAATAATGACTTAGAGAGCATTTAACTATAATAATAACTGTAGGCCTGACCGGGGACAGAGACTTGTCCACACGTCCGAACACTGTTCCTCACCATTCCTCAGGTTGGACTGAACACCTGATTCGGAAATTGATTTATGAAGCACTTACAAAAACTGAGTATTCTATCTTTTCATAGTAGCGAAATAAGGTGTACGTAAGTCCAAAAAACGCTACGTAACAATAATTGGAAATGTTTATTATTTTACCAACGTAAATATGCTCGCCATATAATTTCTAACTTACTAAAAATATCTGGTTGTCAATACGTTATTAACATATTAAATCCATGTCTCTTTATATCTAGCAAGGCCTGTAATACTAACGTAGCAAGTCTTTTAACTTGTATTCAATGCAATTTATTTATTTTTTGTTTTCATTTGAAAATATTATTTACAATATTTTTATCTACCTACTCTCTTACTTTGTCGGTGGAATTTCCGAACATCCTGTATATTTTCATTGGGTAATAATCTCTTAGTATTGATTGAGATAACCTTGTTACAATTAGTATTTTATATTTGTTAGTGTTTTCACTTGTGTGTAATGTCTTAATCTCTGACCAATATTATGATTTCAGTTGTATTGGAATAGTGTCGACGTGTTTACTGAAGTTATAGACATTATATTGTTCATGTCATATAATGTTTCATGTATTGATATTGATTTATTCGAAACTACTTTCAGCAGCTATTTGTTTCGTTTCAGGAAACCTATCGATTCGTTTATCACAATTATTTAGCTCATAGCTTTAGCTTGGAGACCCGCAGCTGGCCGTACGGCCAGCATGATATACAGAGGTTGTGTAGGAAGGGGGTTGCTGGGAAGGATGAAGATTATGATTAGGAGAAAAGCGTTGAGTGAACCGATCTGTTAACTATTTTGAATGGAACATTATTCACTCTTGTATACCGTGAGGGAACAATGAGTGCCTTAATAGGTCGATGTTTGCCTGCTATGTGCGGTATTTTAGGTTGTGACTGTGGCTTGTAGATCATATATTTGTAGGGTGTAAGTAAGTGTCCACTGAGTTGCTTGTGATTTTGTATACCACATGTTGTTTGTGTATTTGTCTTATCTTTACAAGTGATCGGTGTGGTGCGTCTATAATCGCATGTGACCCATCTTGCTGCTTTATTCTGCATGGCTTATAATGTATTAATATTAGTATGAGGTTGGCGTCACAGTATTCAATGTGTGGATAAGCAAGTGTTTTGAAAGTTAAAGTAGTGATGTTTGCATTGCATCATATTATATAGTTTCGCAGGAACCCCAGTAGGCACTACAGGGCACTAGCTGTCTTTTGTATTCACGCTTCTCACTCATCCGAATTTCGTGGAGAGAGAGAGAGAGAGAGTGAGTGAGACAGAACCTCCACCAGCTGTAAGATCTTGAAATCGTTTACGGGCTATACAATTATTTTTGGTTCCACTGGGTAATTTTGTGGCTGCGGTCTGATCCAGTTAATCCGAGGAGAAAAAGTCCAAATAAACTGTCTTTGGGAAAGTGCTCCGCCCAAATGAGCCCAATTTCTTGAATTAGGTAACTCCTTTGATGATAATAGTGTTTTCCTTCGCTCTCTCTGTGTCTTACTTCTTCCTACATCATAATTAGTATTAATATTAGATTTCGTTGCTTTCTAAGCAGTTGTTTCTGTGTATACCTTCTTTGGTAATTCGTAATAATATTTCATTATTCTTTAGTAACAAAATATATTCAAGTTTCTGTTTAGATTTGTCTATCCAATCAAATTCCATTAACCCTCTCAGTACAGGTGACTTCTACTGTATTCTAGCTATATTTAGGCTCTTGCTAGCCTCTTAGGAAGGATCTGTAGTAGCTAACATGGTTAATTGCGATAGTTAGTAGCCTTATTGCTAGAGGTTCTTCCTTAACTGAATGAAATAATCTAGTAACATCCAGCATATAATGAAAAGACATCACCCGAACTGAAAGTATTGTATGCTTCAATCTCCTCTATACGTTCATGGAGTGACCATATCACCACTCCAGTTAAACCGGCTTCCCAGTGGTTTGGTGTGGTCAACCGTCTCCCTAATTTCTCTAGCCCCGCACAACTTCTTGCTCTGTGTAATGAGTGCCATTGAGTAAAGTTTCCCCCATAATGCACTTCGCGAAAGAGTATAGTCCAAAACATTCCGTTTTATCAACTCACCTCCTTACAATCTCTTTGGACATGCCTCTTGTGCATCTCTTTCACACTTCTAACGCTATTACAACAATCAGTGTTTTTCAGAGTTATCTCAGTGCTCACCTTCTCCATTATAGTGAGTGGGCGACACCTGCCTTTGAACACAATTCCACTCCTATTCTGTCCAACTCTCTAACCCAAGCCCTAACAGTTTTGTCTTGGTCTTTCTTTTACTCAACAAGTGAACTCTGGAAATCTCTCTCTCTCAATCAATATTGTTGTCATCCTACTGTACGTCTTAGACTGCTTAACATTTTGTGTATCCAAACATTTTAACCAAACCCCAAACTAACTTAGCCGAGCCGAGGAAAAGGAAAACTGTTGTTTCTCTTTCGGGGACAATATTTTAGCGATGTCGAAGGCAATCAGAGAATCTTTGGGCCAGAAGCTGAGGGAAACAAATGGTCCTCCTCTTTGTAAATGACATAACTCTTTGTTGCCCTCTCTTCTATTTAATTCTGCTCTTCCGATGTTGGTAGAAAAATCGTTCAAGATAAATATATAAGCAAACATTTGTACCTTACTTTCTGTCCTTACAACAAATCTATTGTGTTCTGGACAAAATTATCTACTTTAGAGTGGGGCAGCAGGAACATGTGTCGGCCAGAGTGGACAGAAGGGTGCTGAGCTGGTATGGTCATGTTGAACGAATGGAAGATGACAGGCTTACAAAGAGAATATGTGAGTCAGATACAAAAGGAGATAGAAGGGCAGGAAGACCCCCATTGAGATGGAGATACTGTGTAAGACAAGTTTTGGATGATAGAGGAATGACTATAGATCAGGCAAAGGGAAGTGGTAATAAGCAGGGATGAATGGAGAATGCTTATGAATAGATAAGTGAGCACGTGGTCATTTGGAGGAAGGGGTCTGGCACAAGTTGGACTAGATAATAGTCCAACAGGTGCCTGGCCTGGGGAGACGTTTTATATGAAATACCGCCTGGAAGTGTGGTGGGCCGGCTTGTGGCTTTGCTCTGCTGCATGTCTGCCTGCCAAGATGGGAACCTCTCCAGATGGTCGGGGGCCGGGCAAGTGCTGGAGGAACCTTGGTGACCCTGGTCTCTGGGTCTTCTCCTGGATGACCTAGATGTGTGTAAATTTGTATTTGTTTTTGTGTGTTCGTTATTTTCTGTTGTGATGTCCCTATTCGGCCTCTGTCTTGAGTGCCCCCCCCCCCCGCCAAATAAATAAATAAATAAATAAATAAAAATAGGAAAACAAAATAGGAGATAAAAGTGTTTTGAACTGTCGACAGTTACGGGAAATAATCGAAAACCCGCCTGAAAACATTATAATTGTGTGTAATTTGTCTTATACACTATTTTATAGCATACCTATTTACACTAAATTAGTTTATGCTATAATGCTACAGGCTTGAGGCATAGCTAAGCATATACAAATGTTGATCCCAGTTTTCCCCATACGCGAAGCACGATTCTGAAAGTTTAGAAAGCAAAAATACACAAAAACTAACTTGAGTACATTTGTGAGAAAAGTTCAGACAGAAGCTGGAAGGTGAAAGTCTACCAGCGATCATTATAACGGTAGTGTCGTGTGCACACAACCAAGATATGTGCCAACAAATAATGTTTTGTTAAAGTAATTGTATTTGTACGGAAATGTTAAATGAAAAGCAATTTTGATATCAATAATAAATTATATTTGGAAAATATGGAGTGTTCTAGAGCAAAATATCATAGCTCACGGTGGTCCTTCGTATCTGTTAGTAGGGCTTAGTATTATACACTGTTCCAAGAAGGTAGTCCAGCAATGTCATAGCTCACGGTGATCCTTCGTATCTGTTAGTAGGGCTTAGTATTATACACTGTTCCAAGAAGGTAGTCCAGCAATGTCATAGCTCACGGTGATCCTTCGTATCTGTTAGTAGGGCTTAGTATTATACACTGTTCCAAGAAGGTATGAAGTGACCTCGAAACGGCACCATACAATTTTTGCCGGCTTTACAATGACACACAATTACAATTTACAATTTTAACAATCACATCCGAACTGCATCTGATGCGGAAATTCTCCCAAAATGTTTTTGGGCGCAGCCCGGCCGAGATTCGAACTCGGGCCCGCCACGTGGGAGGCGAGCGCCTTAGCCGCTACACCAAGAGAAGTACTCCGCTTGGCGTGATAGCTCAAGCAGATTTCAACATCGAATGCAGTTACAGATACTTTGCCACAATCCAGGCATTACATCACATTATCGTCCAGGTAGCGAAGACTCCGAGTGAGCGAAAGCAAGCGAGGCACAAGTCTGAACGTGCCAACTACAGCGAGGCTCCGAGACAACGATCACCAGCGACATTCCTTATATCCGTCACTTGCCGGGCAGGTCACACACCACGGCGAGGAGGCAGTGCAGGAAATCTGCCACCATACCTCCCCAACGAACCGGAGTCACTGGGACATCATCCCTGAGAATTTCTGAGAGCTCTAGCCTTAGCAACTGTTGTAGCCGACCAGTTAAGGCAAGCCAGTACACCATGGGGATTCCCCAACCAAGCCTCTCAGATATCCCTTTACAGCTGCCACCAGTGAAGTGACCTCGCGACGGCACCATACAATTTTTGCCGGCTTTACAATGACACACAATTACAATTTACAATTTTAACAATCACATCCGAACTGCGTCTGATGCGGAAATTCACCCCAAATGTTTTTGGGCGCGGCCCGGCCGAGATTCGAACTCAGGCCCGCCACGTGGGAGGCGCCTTAGCCGCTACACCAAGAGAAGTACTCCGCTTGGCGTGATAGCTCAAGCAGATTTCAGCATCGAATGCAGTTACAGATACTTTGCCACAATCCAGGCATTACAGGTAGTCCAGCAATGTCATAGCTCACGATGATCCTTCGTATCTGTTAGTAGGGCTTAGTATTATACACTGTTCCAAGAAGGTAGTCCAGCAATGTCATAGCTCACGGTGATCCTTCGTATCTGTTAGTAGGGCTTAGTATTATACACTGTTCCAAGAAGGTAGTCCAGCAATGTCATAGCTCACGGTGATCCTTCGTATCTGTTAGTAGGGCTTAGTATTATACACTGTTCCAAGAAGGTAGTCCAGCAATGTCATAGCTCATGGTGATCCTTCGTATCTGTTAGTAGGGCTTAGTATTGTACACTGTTCCAAGAAGGTAGTCCAGCAATGTCATAGCTCACGGTGATCCTTCGTATCTGTTAGTAGGGCTTAGTATTATACACTGTTCCAAGAAGGTAGTCCAGCAATGTCATAGCTCACGGTGATCCTTCGTATCTGTTAGTAGGGCTTAGTATTATACACTGTTCCAAGAATGTAGTCTAGCAATGTCATAGCTCACGGTGATCCTTTGTATCTGTTAGTAGGGCTTAGTATTATACACTGTTCCAAGAAGGTAGTCCAGAAATCATGAACCCTAACCCCTGTAACTCAAAGAGGGCAAGAGAAATGGGCTGTCAATTTCCGCACCTATTCCCTGGCTGATCCTTCCCAAATGTTCGATTGTTTACTCGTTTGTGAGTTATAGAGGATAATGTTACAGAGCTTAGGACTATTTACTTACATAGCTCTTACTTATAGTTCTTACTTACATAAATCTTACTTATATTGTACTTATATAGTTATATAGTACATAATATATAGTTCTTAGGTAATCTTAGGTGTTATCTGAATATGAACGTTAAACCGTTTAACATTCACACAGGGTGTAAAGCGCCCGGTATTTCCCTCACAACACTTTCGCTAACACTGAGGTACCGGTAGAAGTCGGAGGTATTTGGGGTTGCTACCAACCGACAGATTCTGATCTAACTTACCTAACTTACTGAGCTCAATATGATGCAAATGCATCATATAACTTACTTATTGAGCTACTTCACTATGTTCATATGACACGATCGCGTCATATGATACTCACCATATGACGCGATAGCGTCATATATTACGGAGAGGGTTTTATCTGTTGTAGTTCTTGTTCCTTTTGTGGAGCATGGATTGTGGATAGGACAGTTAATATTATTGCCGTATTTTTCTGATATAGTCTTTCCATTGTTCTTCGTAATCTGATATTATATGATAACTCATGTCTTCACTTCAAATTTTACTTTCCTCCAATGTTTGCCTTTCCTTCCACTTCTCTTTATTGCCAAAGTCTACTCATTTAACGATGTTGTCATATCCACTCTTTACAGATCGGCGATGTTTAAATAATTACGTTCAATCATTATGACTTAATTAGGGCTTTACTGTGATTATGCTTTGCTAGCGTAGCGATAGGCAATACTTTATTATGAGAAGGAACTTACACATATAAACAAGCAAGGCCTGTCTCTGGCACTTCTGTTGGTATACCATACTGCATGTGTATCCACAGTAGAGGCAGGGTCCTCGACGCATACTATTTAAACAATAACTAAATTAAATTATATAATCAAAACAAAATTAAAGCTCATTTCAATAGCACCTCTTAAGCCAGTATTTCTAAGAAGTAATATATCAACAACCCAATGTATAAACAAAACTAATACCTCGCAAACGATTAACTTGCAATTGAATACAAACGGCATACATGCTCACAACAAAAATGATAAAAACAGGAACGCAGATTGTCCACTAGTAGCAGCTAGTTGAAAACAAGTCTTCCTCCTCCAGCTTATCAACGCCACTCAGCATCTTGAAAACTTTAGAATGTCCGCCCTTTTCTTTCTGTACGACAAGCTAGGCAATTCCGTTTTTTTCATCCGCTCACAGTATTTGAGGTCCTTAATTTCATAGACAAGCTTAGTCATATGGCGTTAATACATCTTTCTTGTATTTCTGTATTTCTATCATGGAGTTCCTCTTCACAATTCATCATCAGCACTGCTTCTCTCATGGCATCATAATTTCCCTTACGATAATTCATTGACACCCTTGCAAAGTTAGCATTGTTTTTCACGTAAACATCGCAAGTCAGTAGAACATGATCACTTTTCCCCATTGGTGAACCATATGAGACATTATCTACCATTTCTTCCACATTTGACAATATCACATCGAGTTGACTAGGAGCTTGGCTTTGGCGATATCTAGTGGATTCAGTAACATGCTGAGTCATAAAGAGATCATTCACGCTATCAAGACACACAGCTTCTGGATGATCTGGTCTATACTCAACTCCATTTTCAGACCATTTAATGTCCTTGAAGTTTAGGTCACCACATTTCACTAGATGTCTGCAGCCCATTTTATGAGCCTCCCTTAACATTAACTCATCTTAAGTGAATTATCCAAGTAGAATTTGGGCTATGGTAAACGTTACTTAATAGAAGTTTCTCATTGTCTTCTAAGTTGATTTTGTATCATACAGCTTCCTCAAAATATGTCTAGATATTCCATTGTCACCACAAGATTATTCACAACGAAAGTGAGCATGCCTCACTTCATTTGCCAAATAGGTAATATCATCTGGAATCCCGGTATTTGAAACACTATTTTGACATTCAACTCTTCATCATAGTTCTTAGGTAACACCTCCTGCACAGTTATTATATCAGGTTTATCTATCGCCACTCTTGCCAAATATGCACTCATCTTATTGGTTAGCACATCAACATTGCCATTTAGTATTCTAAATTTTGTTTTCCCATGCAAACACAATTCTTCCTTGATCTGACTTTACTATTTACACTATTTACACTTCTCTTCTATCTATCAATCAATTGCCTGACGCCGTGATCCCCGAAGGTGTGGCCACGAACGAACCGCCCCCATGCACCTCTGTCCCCAGTCAGTCGACGCCCCTCCCCCCAACCAGCACCGCCTTCGTTCATGTACTTCCTCACTCCATCCTTCCACCTCTCATTCGGTCTACCTCTCCCTCTCTGTCCCTCCACCTCGCTCTTCTCTTCCGCTGCTTTATACACTGCTGAATCTTCTGATGGGTATGTCCCCTGATCCGCCCCTTGACTTCCGTAACAACTACAGTATATCTTGCCGTGCGGTAGTAAAAGTATTTCTCCCAATTCTGCCACCACGAATCACAAGGTTAGCTTCACCTTTGGTTTTCCTTTCGTCTAGCTCCTGTTTGAAGTTCTTAAAGCCCAACCTTTCAGACTGAGATTTGTCCTTGCTAATGAACATTGTATGGATTATAGGATTTTTGGCTCTCCTCAATTCACTATATTTCTCCAGCACCTTATCTCTATCACTTTCACTTTCCAAGACAACTTTGAGCGGTCTCTGTTCAGTACTCTCTTTTGCTAAAACTACAGTTCCAGTGAAATTGGTCCCCTGCCTTTTCATTTGTCATAAATTCGTAAACTATGAGAGCAACGCCCCCACAGTCAATATGAAACCACACTACACATACTGTATTTCACACTGCATTGAATGATCTGTTCTGCCTACTACCACATCGATCACACTCTCCGCATTAATTTCTTGCAGGCCCTTCCTTTTCCTTGTAGCTTCTTGTTTTTGGCCCAGTCTGGTCTGGCCTAGCACTTGCGATCTCTCCCACCTTGTTTACAGTTTCATTGTCAGCCATTTTGGTACCTTCCGCATTCTCACTCAGGCTCGAGTTTTATTTTCAAAGAAAACACCAGTTATATCTTTCGAACTTGCACCAAAAGTTCACAGTGTCTAGTTCACACACTCCTAAAATCTTTCACTGCTCAATAGCTTTGACTTAAGTCACTCTACTCCTATATTTCACTCGGAAAACTCGGAGACACCGCGAGACGTACAATCCCCCCGAGCTCATCTCGATATATATGAGTCAGTAAAAACACAACCTGATAAACCAACGTAATTAATACAATTACACATACTATTAGGCCTACTTAGTAGTCCTCGTCATTGACAACATAATAAAGAGACAGAGACAGACACGAAATGCTTACCATATGGCTACCTGCAAGCGATGCCTATCATGCATTTCGCCTCAGTGTCTCTTCCTGCTCTAGAGTGTGTGAGTTGATAATTATACTATATGTCTTTTACTTTGAAATATCTAGGGTATATATCACCTGACATGATGTTAATTAACGTAAGTCAACGCAGTAAGCAAGTTAACAACCTGTGTTATATTTGTCTTTTATCGAGAATGTACAACCTAGTGTGCTCATCCAAATATTGAATAGTATTGGGTATGTAATAAATGCAATAAGGAATCTGATCACAATGTAAAATTAATATTGTCCGTTTTAACCCTCTCACGACCATATGACGCAGAGGTTGCCAGATTAGCAATACTAAATAGAGTTCTCTCACTCTTTTAATTACCTCTCCAAAATTAGTTTTCTGCCCACAGCTAACTCAAAGACAACTGCAGAGGTTGAAGTAACTAAACTAAAGGTTTCTAAATACCCCTGATGGTAACAAAGGCTTTAAAGTATCCCTAATAGGCTCAAAATTGCGTCAAGAACGTGACTGAGATGACGGGCCCTAAACCAACGATACACCGAGTGGCCTGCATAACCACTCAGGCAACCTCAAAACACCAGGGCAGACAACGAAGACATCTACCAGAGTCCCCCTTCCGAGTCCACAAGAATCTACTTGAGTTAACCACACCAGTAGGAAGTTTTCTTCCACCCACCTCCTTCCAAAGAAAACGGAGGACCACCCACTGGTCATTAAGGACCATCTCACTAAGTCCTTCAGGGCCCTCCCCCTGGTCGCCACTATCAAAAAGGACATTTCTCCGAGCCTCCAGGATCCTCCCCCTGGATCCTCAGGACATCCCCCTGGTCCTCACTACCAAGAAGGACACTTCTCCATCACCTCCACCCAGATGTAGATTACTCAGAAAATATGTTTATGCAATCTACTCACCAGTGCCCAGAATATTACAGGGACAAGTGGACCTGATAGTGCCTGACAACTCCATGACCCAAAGATACAACTACAATCCTATATATATATTTTGTCCTAGGATAATTAGAAGACCTGCAAGAGAGTTGCTCCATTTTTAGCTTTAAGTGTTCTTTATTTTTCACAGGCGCCCTGGGCCTTCCAGCCGCCCCATTAAGTATTATAATATTACCTTGGAACCAGGCCCATATAATAAGACCTGAGTTCCCAGGCTAGAATGTATATGTACCTCACAACAACCATTTTTCCTCTTTCCTCTACACCCCTTTTTCCCCGAGTTCATTGACCCCTGAAGTAAGAAAATATTTGAATAGGACCTCGGGAAATCCTGAGGAAAGTGTGCAGAAACCACCTCACCTATCGACTAGGCAGACTCCGAACAGGATTTGGCTTTTTGAGACGGTGTTGCTACGGTTCCCCCCTCCCCCTTCGCCCCCTGATCCTCGAGAGTGCCCCTTGGACGTTGGCCCCCTTCCGGATTACTGAAGGGCCACCTGTCTGTTGTTTGGCGCCCTGAACCGAGGACCCCTGCTCGAGCTATGGACGTAGCCCTGGACCTAGGACCCCTGCTCGAATTACGTAAGCTGGCCTGAACCTAGGACCCCGGTTTGGCTTACGTAACCAGGCCTACAACCAGGACCCCTGCTCGAGGAGGCCACCAGCTGTGTGAGATTGGCTACTACCCTCTACGCCGACCAGACCAGTACTCTCGTCCCCCTGCCCTCCCAAATATTTAAGTGTTTCTGTGTCTTTCTCTGTTGGTTATTGTTGTGAGGTATTGATTATGTAAATATGTGAACCGTGTTGTGCCCTGATTTACTTACGATCTGAGCCCAAGATCCTATGCTTGCGTAATAAGTTTCATCCTTCTGAACCTGTGTTATTCTGTGTCCATCTTGCCTTCAGTTCTTGACCCTTGTTCAAGCCTTTGTTTAATTCATAAATTACGCATACGTTACATATCAGTGTCATTAACATATATCCAGGCCCCCCACGCTCGCAGATTTACTGACTACGTGTATGTTGATTTATTAATTGTGAGTTGAAGTCCCAATATATTCCGTGATCAATCCATTTAGATAATCGCTTTTTACCTAGAACTTATGCCTAATTTTCCAACGAGTGCTCAGTGTAATTCCTAATTTCTCTATTCCGTAATCGCATATGACATATATCTTATAGACGTGCTTTTTATGTTCTTGTAAATCTTGATGTTTTGATATTTCGAATACCGTGTTTAGGAATTCTTTCCTCTGTGTTTCGTATCATTTGCATCCATCATACACTAATTGTATCTGTG
This sequence comes from Paralithodes platypus, assembly GCA_032716605.1. Lineage (NCBI taxonomy): Eukaryota > Metazoa > Arthropoda > Malacostraca > Decapoda > Lithodidae > Paralithodes > Paralithodes platypus. The sequence goes on along the minus strand of CM064548.1, from coordinate 35,324,888 downwards.
TATTTTATTCATCTCGCCCTGTTAACCCGTTCAGGCCCGAGTCTGGTGCTGCCTGTTTTAAGTATCAATGAGTAGGACTTCGTCGCCTACGCCCATGTACTAATTGTGCCTGTACATTTTATTTACTTCACCCTGTTAACTCGTTCAGAAGCGGATCTGATATTGCGTAAAATATCAATGAGCTAAACTGCGTCATTAGCGCCAATTTAATTACTAAGTACGATCTAACGATCGATAACTGTTAATCAGTCAGTTCTCCCGTTCTGAGATTAAAACTAGTGTTCATTCAAGTCTGAGTCTTTTGGAACTCCGTTAGTTATTTTGCTTATCTTCGTGTGTTGTCTTAATTTCGAATATTGAAGATTACATCTTGACCTAATTAAGACAAATTAGCCGACCATATAAACTACCTTTTGCTCTTATTAAATTCACGTTATTACTCTACTTTACCTAATAAAAATATCTATCTATCTATCTATCTATATGCTCAGGCCCAATCCCCATTTTGGGGGTAGCCGACTCAAGACAGAGCAAGAACAGGGAAAACACAAAAACAACACAAAACAAAAAATAAACACAGATAAAAAACACAAACTCTCACACATCCAGGTCACCCATGAGAAGACCCAGAGACCAGGGTTACCAAGGTCGCTCCAGCACTCCCCCGGCCCCTGACCACCAGGAGAGGTTCCGATCTCGGCAGGCAGACATGCAGCGGAGCCAAAGCGACAAGCCCTCCCACCACACCCTTCATATTAATCGTCTCCCCGGGCCAGGCGCCTGATGGACTATTATCTAGTCCAACTTGCGCCCGACCCCTTACTCCAAATGACCACGTGTTCACTCAACTATTCACAAGCATTCTCCATTCACTCCTGTCCACCACCACTTCCCCTGCCTGATCTATAGTCATTCCTCTATCATCCAAAGCCTTTCTTACACAGTCTCTCCATCTCAATGGGGGTCTTCCTGCCCTTCTATCTCCCCTTGTACCTGACTCACATATTCTCTTTGTAAGCCTTTCATCTCCCATTCGTTCAACATGACCATACCAGCTCAGCACCCTTCTGTCCACTCTGGCTGACAAATGTTCCTGCTGCCCCACTCTCCTACGTATCTCTTCATTTCTCAATCTGTCTCTACGAGTAACTCCACACATACTCCTCAAGCAGCTCATCTCCATCACATCCAGCCCTCTTTTCTCCTTTTTCTTCAGAGCCCATGTCTCAGCCCCATACATCACTGTTGGCACAACAATTCCTTGATACAGTGCACTTTTTACTTTCACTCCGAGATTTCTCGTCTTCCACATACTTCCCATTGCTCCGAAAACCTTCCTTCCTTCACACACTCTCTGTTTTACCTCCACTTCCATACCTCCACTCCTGCTTATTGTTCCTCCTAGATATTTAAAACACTCTACTTGTTCCAATATTTCCCCATCCAGCCTCACATCTAGATTCACCCTATGCTCTCCCCTATTACACACTATTACTTTACTTTTATTGACGTTCACCTTCAGTTTCCTCCTTCCACAAACCACACCAAACTCTTTGACTACCCGCTGCAGTTTCTCATCAGAATCCGCCACCAATGCTGTGTCATCAGCGAACAGCAACTGATTCAACTCCCAATCTCTACCATTCTTTCCTACTAAACCCAATCCTCTTCCCATAGTTCTCCTTTTCACCTCCCTCACCACACCATCCATAAACATATTAAACAGCCATGGTGACATTACACAACCCTGTCGCAAACCTACCTTTACCTCAAACCATTCACTCAACTCACCATTTCCTACTCTCACACATGCTCTGCTCCCTTCATAAAAACTCTTAACTGCTTCTAACAAATTTCCTCCAATTTCATAAATCCTTAACACCTTCCACATTGCTTCACGGTCCACACGATCATATGCTTTTTCCAAGTCCATAAAAGCCCAAAATATCTCCTTATGCTTCTCTAAATACTTCTCGCATAACTGTCTTACTGCAAACTCTGATCCACGCACCCTCTACCCCTCCTAAAACCGCACTGTTCTTCTCCTATTGCAACTTCCGTACACTTTATTATCCTCTCTATCAACACCCTGCCATACAGCTTTCCAACCACTGACAATAAACTAATACCTCTATAACTTGAACACTCCTGCCGATCTCCCTTCCCCTTGTACAACGGCACAATACATGCACTCTTCCAGTCTATTGGTACCATTGACACAGCAAAGCACACATTGAAAAGTCTCACCAACCAATCTATTATCACATCTCCACCCTTCTTTATACACTCCACAGCAATACCATCCAAACCTTCTGCTTTTTCCAGCTCTCATTTGTTTCACTGCTTCTTTCACCTCATTTTCCTCAATCCTTTCATTCATTCCCTGCCACCTGGGTGGCCTGGGTAACCTATCTCCATCCACCTCTGCTTCAATCACTGCTTCTCTTCCATCTCTTGTATTTAACAAAGATTCAAAATACTCGGCATATCTTTTCCTCACTTCAACTGGTTCCACTAGTAATTCTCCATTTTCATCTTTCACTGACTCTTCCTCTTTTGTCCTCCTTTCCTTACTTTATTTACCTCCTTCCAGAACATCTTCTTTCGTTCTTCAAAATTCTCACTCAGCCTTTGGCCCCACCTTTCGTTTGCATCTTTTTTCGCTTCTCTAATTTTCCGTTTTGCCTCTCTCCTTTTCTCCTTGTACCTCTCCCATACCTCAACACTACCATCCTGTAAAACCCTCTCAAAACACTGTCTCTTCTCCTCAACTGCCTTTCTCACCGTATCATTCCACCACTCGCTTCCCTTCCTGATACCTCTGCCTCCTACTTTCCTTTTGCCGCATACTACCTCTGCACTTGCTTTCACTCCTTCCTTAAACTGTTGCCATTCAACCTCTACTTCTCTCTCTTCCATCTCTCTCACTTCCATCCACTTTTCATTTAGTCTTTCCTTGTACTCCCTCTCTTTTTCACTCTTCTCTAACTCACTAACTTTTATTACCTCTCTTACTTCACGCTTGTCTCTTATTCTCCTGTAACTCTTAACTCTTAGCTTTCCCTCCACCAGGTAATGATCTGACATACCCTCCGCCTCACCTCTCATCACATTCACATCCAGCAGTCTACACAATCTTTCCCTTGTCACCAGCACATAATCCATCAATGCCCTCTCTACAATCTTTCCCCTCACAAGTCTATGCCAGGTGTACTTGTGTATACGCCTTTTTTTTGAAGAAAAATATAGTAATACGAATTCCTAACTTCGGTTCGTTATTGTAGCATATGTTCAAGTAATATAATTCCGTAATAAGATATAACTTCCTTGAGAGCGATTTTGATACTTCTCATTTATTATAAATAATAATCTCAGCCCTTTCCTATAAAGTAAAGTAACATCGCACTGTAGCTAAGTTCATAGTTGCATTAACTAGAAAAAGTATTATTTACCATCTCAGTTCACTTGGTGAACTTCCCAGTGACCTGACCTGAGGGCAAGCTCACGCGGTCAGTTTATAAGGGTCAGCTGAGCCCCACGCGTGACTCACCTTACCTCCTGTGACAGTATCTTTATAACCTCAACTCTTTTCATTGTCACCCTAGGATCATTATCTAGGGCGTTGAAGTCACTTTGAAAACGGAAGATATTCTACTCTCATTTGTTATTGCATTGAAGGTTAAAATTGATTCTTGTACATTATGCCTTTATGTATGTTTTTCCCATGATCTGATGTAATACTAGACTCTCACTATTGAGTTCTTCTGGTATCAGTAACATTGTTCTGACATAAGGATAATATATATCTCTACTCTTATTGTGGGATTTGCCTTAATGATTATACTTCTCAACCCACCTTCCTGCTTATTAAATAAAATATTCATATGTATTCTTCCTTGTGTTGTTATTGAGTATTATATTGAACTTTTGAATTCCATTTTTACTGCGTATAGAACCTACTCGGGACGTCCCTGTCAAGTATATTTAAGTCCATCAAACCAGAACTGGATTGTTTTAAGGACTATATCAAGGGATTTAATTTATCAATACCGGCACAACACTGGTAGCCAGCGGTGTCTTGATACGGCGTACCAGTACGGATATGCTAGCAATTTCATTTTTTGTTTGTTCGGTATTCAATTGACAATATCCTACTCTCATCATGGCAGCAACACTTAGGTATGAGATCCCGGTCTTTAACACAGAGGAATATGATCTGTATGCTTACCTGGATATACTCAAGCCGTTCCTAGACATGCTGTTTGGTTCATACGATGACATTTCTAAAATACTGTGGGGCACCTTGGATAGTATGCAATTAAGGTATCAGGTTACGTATATGATAATATGCCAGAGTTAACATGGACTCAATTCGAAGTCTATCTCAAACGGCAATACGTACGTGACCAGGAAGTAACCGAGGAACAGTTTCACGAAGTTGTCAAGTCAACTTTCAGTGCAGGAGAACAAACTTACCCTAGCCAGTTCCTACACTGGACCGAGAATGAAGATACGAAGATGGACGAAGGAGACCCAGAAGAAGACCTTACCCCTGATCAGCCTGAAGTAGTCCTGCCGGAACCGCAGGATTTTTGCGAAGCCCCCCCACGGGAGGTGTGGTGGAGTGGTCTTGCCACTGGCCTGGTAATCCAAAGGTCCCGGGTTCAAATCCCGATGTATCAATGGGAAGATATTATTGGGATGGAATTTGTGCTGTACCTAGTATCAGTGCATTACCACAAGCCCACCGAAACGTCAATAAAATACCCTCATTGTTCCCTGATTATATAACACTGTATGAATATTCCCATATTCAAAATATGCTATAGGGGTGCAATGCCTGGTGAGTTATCTGCTCAACAGGTGGCGTTGTGTGTGTAAGTGTGAGAGTCCGAGTGTAGGGGATGAGACAGTGAAGCACGGGAACGAGGTGGCTTCATAGATGGGGTCGTTTCGGGCCATGAGTGAGCACTGTGCCTCATGTGAAGGCAAGATGGCAGGTGCTCGTTGTACTCTACGTGCTTCACATGTCTCACTCCCTAGACTGGAACAAGACCTCACAGGCTTCACTGTTCATTGTAAAGCGGTGAATGTTAAGGCTCTCAGCCTATGCCTGAGAGGAAGTAAGTTGGAATATAGAAAAAATAAAAAAATAAAAAAATAAATAGATATGCCCATGGAGGGGGCTCATGATGATGCATCGGATGATCAATTCCCGGTGTATAGTAAACTCACGCTAAATGGGGTAAAAGTTAGGTTCCTCATTGTTTCAGAAGCTTCCCGTTCGTGTCTTTTCCTTCCTTTTCTCCGGAAACATTACAAAGTTTTCGGAGACAAGATACAGTATTCTGTTAACAAGATAGCCTTTGGAGATGACCAGGTTATTCCCGACCTGGAACAAACACTCCCAGTATATGTTCAAACCCCCCACCCTAATCACGGAGTTCAGCACTCTTTCGTGATACAAAATCCTGGTCCATCCAACTGTGATGGATACCTGGGGTTAGATTTATTAACCTCTCTCCGTGCCAACGTTGATTGTCACAGCAGGACGTTGTTTATGACTTCCCGTCCAAAACCAACCAAACACAACTCCCTACCCAAACCTGAAAATCCTTCATGTCCTACCCATGTCAATCCTCCTGCCATAATCCACAAATCCATTCCCATTCCCACTAACCATGAAAAAGGGATTCACCTTGCTCCAACATTGCAAGGTAATATCCTTGTGACCCCAGCCTTCCCTAACGTAATGCACCTGAAACCTGCTCCCCCATCCTTAAATTCTCAGAGTGATGACCAAACCTCACAAACTGAACCTCATCCCTATCCTACCCATATCCTTTCTCCTGCCATAATCTCTAACCCAGTAGCCACTCCTTCTCATCATGAAAAATGGATTCCTTTGGTCTCTAGATTCCAGGGCCCTGCCCTTATGACCCCTCACCTCCGAAGCCCTTTCAATGGGGCCTGCCTAACCGCTCATAACTTGCTACCTCATCTCCTTCACCCTCATCTTTCCTTACCATTCCCCCAAATCTATCCTCAAGACGATTCCCCCCATCTTCTTTTTCAAGTCCACCATCACGACTCATGGAAACACAGCCTGCCAGAGTTGAGACGGAAATCTCAACTCCAATGTCATCCCGATTGGATGATCATTGATCATTTTGGTAAGTCATGTATGTATCGTAATAGGCATGTACGTAAATTTCAACCGATCAATGACAATGATGTAATGCTCTCTAATCCAGATCAACATGACAGGTTACCAATTGACAATAATCCCAACTTAGAATCCACAGAGTCCACCCTTCCTGAGCTGCTTCCTCCTTCCTCTCCCTCTCGTCAACTCAAACATCCTGCTGACTTAAACAAATTACATAAGCTTAACCCCCCCACCCCTCAACTCCAAGCTACTCCTTCCCCTCCTCCTGTAGTATCTCCTCAGATTAATTTACCTACCCCTCTTACCCCTGTCCTAACTAAACCAACTTATGCCTCCAAACTCAAAACTACTTCACCCCTCATCAACACTAGCTCTCAATCCTCTCCTTCGATCAGACCGACCCCTCTCAAACTAAATCGGCCTCCTCTCTCTCACAGCTCAGCTTCTTCCCCCTCCCCTCAACCTAGTGTACCTCAACCCACCCTAACACCCTCTAAATCCTCAGTTTGTACAAGATCTGGCCGACGTGTGACACCACCTCAACGATGGGCTCCAACCTTCCAGGCCCCTACCCCCAGGCCTGCCAAACACGCTCCTCCTGTCCCTCCATCACTCCTGGTTCTCCTGCACCTTCACCACCACGGCAATGGACGCCCCAATCACAGCCACCAGGGAGCCCAGCCACACGAGAGCAGCCGTTCTCCTCCACCAGCCAGACCTCCTGCCGACCCAAAGCCCTACAGGTCCTCCTGCACCTATACCACCACCTTATGGGATTCTATACCTACCCAGGCCTCACCCCACTGACAACATCTCTGACATCCAGGACCTACCTAATTAAATCGCGAGGTCGCGACTTTTTCCATAACAAAGGTGGTGAGATGATGGGCCCTAAACCAACGATACACCGAGTGGCCTGCATAACCACTCAGGCAACCTCAAAACCCCAGGGCAGACAACGAAGACATCTACCAGAGTCCCCCCTCCGAGTCCACAAGAATGTACCTGAGTTAACCACACCAGTAAGAAGTTTTCTTCCACCCACCTCATTCCAAAGAAAACGGAGGACCGCCCACTGGTCATTAAGGACCATCCCACTAAGTCTTTCAGGGCCCTTTCCCTGGTCCCCAATATCAAAAAGGACATTTCTCCGAGCCTCCAGGACCCTCCGCCTGGATCCTCAGGACATCCCCCTGGTCCTCACTACCAAGAAGGACACTTCTCCATCACCTCCACCCAGATGTAGATTATTCAGAAAATATGTTTATGCAATCTACTCACCAGTGCCCAGAATATTACAGGGACAAGTGGACCTGATAGTGCCTGACAACTCCATGCCCCCGAAGATACAACTACAATCCTATATATATTTTGTCCTAGGATAAATAGAAGATCTACAAGACAGTTGCTCCATTTATAGCTTTAAGTGTTCTTTATTTTTCACAGGCGCCCTGGACCTTCCAGCCGCCCCATTAAGTATTATAATATTACCTTGGAACCAGGCCCATATAATAAGACCTGAGTTCCCAGGCTAGAATGTATATGTACCTCACAACAACCATTTTTCCTCTTTCCTCTAAACCCCTTTTTCCCCGAGTTCATTGACCCCTGAAGTAAGAAAATATTTGAATAGGACCTCGGGAAATCCTGAGGAAAGTGTGCAGAAACCACCTCACCTATCGACTAGGCAGACTCCGAACAGAATTTGGCTTTTTGAGACGGTGTTGCTACGGTTCCCCCCTCCCCCTTCGCCCCCTGATCCTCGAGAGTGCCCCTTGGACGTTGGCCCCCTTCCGGATTACTGAAGGGCCACCTGTCTGTTGCTTGTCGCCCTGAACCGAGGACCCCTGCTCGAGCTATGGACGTAGCCCTGGACCTAGGACCCCTGCTCGAATTACGTAAGCAGGCCTGAGCCTAGGACCCCGGTTTGGCTTACGTAACCAGGCCTACAACCAGGACCCCTGCTCAAGGAGGCCACCAGCTGTGTAAGATTGGCTACTACCCTCTACGCCGACCAGACCAGTACTCTCGTCCCCCTGCCCTCCCAAATATTTAAGTGTTTCTGTGTCTTTTTCTGTTGGTTATTGTTGTGAGGTATTGATTATGTAAATATGTGAACCGTGTTGTGCCCTGATTTACTTACGATCTGAGCCCAAGATCCTATGCTTGCGTAATAAGTTTCATCCTTCTGAACCTGTGTTATTCTGTGTCCATCTTGCCTTCAGTTTTTTGCCCTTGTTCAAACCTTAGTTTAATTCATAAATTACGCATACGTTACATATCAGTGTCATTAACATATATTCAGGCCCCCCATGCTCGCAGATTTACTGACTACATGTATGTTGATTTATTAATTGTGAGTTGAAGTCCCAATATATTCCGTGATCAATCCATTTAGATAATCGCTTTTTACCTAGAACCTGCGCCCAATTTTCCAACGAGTGCTCAGTGTAATTCCTAATTTCTCTATTCCGTAATCGCATATGACATATATCTTATAGATGTGCTTTTTATGTTCTTGTAAATCTTGATGTTGTGATATTTCGAATACCATGTTTAGGAATTCTTTCCTCTGTGTTTCGTATCATTTGCATCCACCATACACTAATTGTATCTGTGTATTTTATTCATCTCGCCCTGTTAACCCGTTCAGGCCCGAGTCTGGTGCTGCCTGTTTTAAGTATCAATGAGTAGGACTTCGTCGCCTACGCCCATGTACTAATTGTGCCTGTACATTTTATTTACTTCGCCCTGTTAACTCGTTCAGAAGCGGATCTGATATTGCGTTAAATATCAATGAGCTAAACTTCGTCATTAGCGCCAATTTAATTACTAAGTACGATCTACCGATCGATAACTGTTAATCAGTCAGTTCTCCCGTTCTGAGATTAAAACTAGTGTTCATTCAAGTCTGAGTCTTTTGGAACTCAGTTAGTTATTTTGCTTATCTTCGTGTGTTGTCTTAATTTCGAATATTGAAGATTACATCTTGACCTAATTAAGACAAATCAGCAGACCATATAAACTACCTTTTGCTCTTATTAAATTCACGTTATTACTCTACTTTACCTAATAAAAATATAGTAATACGAATTCCTAACTTCGGTTCGTTATTGTAGCATATGTTCAAGTAATATAATTCCGTAATAGGATATAACTTCCTTGAGAGCGATTTTGATACTTCTCATTTATTATAAATAATAATCTCAGCCCTTTCCTATAAAGTAAAGTAACATCGCACTGTAGCTAAGTTCATAGTTGCATTAACTAGAAAAAGTATTATTTACCATCTCAGTTCACTTGGTGACCTTCCCAGTGACCTGACCTGGGGGCAAGCTCACGCGGTCAGTTTATAAGGGTCAGCTGAGCCCCACGCGTGACTCACCTTGCCTCCTGTGACAGTATCTTTATAACCTCAACTCTTCTCATTGTCACCCTAGGTTCATTATCTAGGGCTTTGAAGTCACTTTGAAAACGGAAGATATTCTACTCTCGTTTATTATTGCATTGAAAGTTAAAATTGATTCTTTTACATTATGCCTTTATGTATGTTTTTCCCATGATCTGATGTAATACTAGACTCTCACTATTGAGTTCTTCTGGTATCAGTAACATTGTTCTGACATAAGGATAATATATATCTCTACTCTTATTGTGGGATTTGCCTTAATGATTATACTTCTCAACCCACCTTCAATCTTATTAAATAAAATATTCATATGTGTTCTTCCTTGTGTTGTTATTGAGTATTATATTGAACCTTTGAATGCCATTTTTACTGCTTATATAACCTACTCGGGACGTCCCTGTCAAGTATATTTAAGTCCATCAAACCTGAACTGGATTGTTTTAAGGACTATATCAAGGGATTTAATTTATCAATTCCCGGCACAACAGTTTGTTTATCATGTATTTATTCTCACGAAATCATGTTTCTTTTTTCTTACTAATTCACCTTGGATAAATTCAAATTTAGAACACGCGCAACATCTTAGTAATTAAATAAATATGGTTTGTTTTGTCATTATGTTTAAAGGAACTCTCCGTGTGGCACCAGTTTTTCCTTTGTACAACCTTTACCTACCACCATCAGTCCCCGTCACCAACCAAACGCTGTAGGTAAGGTAGTCGATAGTCAGGACACAAAACACCTTGGACTAGAACCTTTGTCGCTCTCATTGGGGTCTTAGAAAAGACGAACCTTTGATGTTTTATGTGATGCGCCTGATGACTCTAAGATTCCAGGAAATGATCGTATCGGGCTGACGAATAGGATGGAGAGGGACAGATTGTGGGAGAACGTTGGAACTTTTAGGATATGAACATTAGTAATTGAATTGCAAATTATAGACCTAATAATTACAATATAGAATTGTTATTCTAAAAAAGAAACACTTAATACAGTCATCAATTGTGTATAATAACCGTACAGGTATATCCACACACTAAAGACTGCTATATAACCAACGCAAAGAAAGGGAGGCTTTGAACCCACAAAGCTAAGAGGATAATGGGGTCCCTTCAAAGCCATTGTTACACCTTAACCTTTATAATATTATTCTCTATAATTTATGTCCTTCTGGGTGCTCTAAACAGGTCCTTCACAACACACTATTTGGTGGCTACTAGTTTAATAAATATTTTTTCCAAACGAAAGGTTATCTCTCTCTCTCTCTCTCTCTCTATCTCTCTCTCTCTCTCTCTCTCTCTCTCTCTCTCTCTCTCTCTCTCTCTCTCTCTCTCTCTCTCATATGTTGACTTTAAGCTACTCAGAACAACAACATTTGTTTTATATATTAATGAACAAATCTGGTTGATGTTACGTTACAGCATTGTAGATTAAGTCGGGTTCAAGCACCTGATAGTGCTTACACGTATACACAGAATATGAAACAATATTTAAGATAACAAATGCGATATAATTATATTATACCAGGAATGTGATTCAGAGATATGGCACACTCAGTAAATTATAACAATATTTAAAGCTGGGACATTAAATACATTGTAAATACCAAATAGGTGTCATAGACATCTGATAAAGAGTTGCTCGATCTCTCATTTAATTTGTCTGGCTTTCCCCACTGTTTATATTTATGTTTCACCTACAGAGAGTAATCCAGCTAGCTCTCACAAACACCTCCTCCTATCTATATACTTACACTAAACAGTACACCATTATTCTTTACAGTACTGTACACCAAACAAATTGTTTATTTTTGCTCTCTCACTCTTTCAACTTCGGGGGAGACACTTGTTACAGGCAGTTTGCTTTTCGTCTCCTGCATACACATAGAAAACATACTGTATATTATGGTTAAAATATAGAAATGGAAATATGCTAAACAGTTAAACACGTTAATGGTAAATACCTTAACGACAGCAATACAACAATAACCTATATTATTATGAAAGTTAATAAACCACTACCTGAAACAGAAACATTATCAAAGAATGAGAGAAAAAAACAACAGCAACGCACACACCCTGTATACTGTTCATTTGTGATATTGCATTAATTTTACCAACTTGCTCTGATTATCTTGTTAGCTCGCGTTCAAGCCCCCCCCCCCCCAAGTTAATCCAGTTGGATAAATGTATGTTTATCCTGATATGATTTGTGCAGATATATATATATATATATATATATATATATATATATATATATATATATATATACAGTTCTCGCGGTTGAAAGTGTCGGCGACACTTGAAGCACGGGATTTCTGGTAACAGATGTTTCGTGGCATAAAAATTGCGAGAGTGTGGCGAATCGTATGTCTGGCAACTCTGCCAGGTACAGGCATCTCCTTGAGGAGCATAAGCACATCAGTTGAGAGGCGACCGTGGTGACGACTGGATGTACGTCGGTGATAGGGCCGAGTTTTTCAGCCATCTTGCCCATACCGGAGGTACTATACCCACCCTCCCGCCAGTGTTATGCCTTCCAAACCTCATTTAACTACATCCCAGATTGAGGTTATAAAGGCCCTTCACATTGAACATAAAACAACCAAAGAAATCAGTGTGCATACGGGAATAAACGTTCGTACTGTACAACGGTGGGTGAAGAAGGTACGAGCAGCTGGCCCGGGCACCACGCCAACACACAAGAAGAGGCCAGGAAAAAAGAAATCCCGTGCTTCAAGTGTCGCCGACACTTTCAACCGCGAGTACTGTATATATATATCATACACGACTAATAACGTTGGCAACACAACATTGCTAAACTCAATGTAATTATGAAAAATATGCCTTTTTCAAAGTTCATTGTTAAATTTAAAAGGTGTTGTGAGAGTCCAAACACAAACATATGTTATACGCGGATGAAGTCACGAGTTCACAAGGAAAACAAGTGCAAAACTAATGTCATACCATTATGTCAAGATGATGCTCAACGACGGACACACTTGTTATGTGTCGTGAACACAAATTATGTTTATTTATGTATATACTCAGGGACATACCTCATTGCTGGGGGTAGCCGACTCGAGACAGAGCCCGAACAGAAACCTTTAAAGTTCCAATTCTTAGAGTTCGGGACCACTTTCGTGATCCCTCGCCCCTTTCTCTGTCTTGTTGAGTAGGAAAATTTTACATAAAGTGAAGGCAAGAAATATGAGGTAAAATATGTGATCTGATATTATACATATTTTTGCTTGGACACAAATAATTAATATACAATTCAGAGGCTTATTTTGCACGCATTTATTAAACTACACATGTAATATATAATACAGTAATATAATACTACCATTGATACATAAAAATATGACTTAGTGAAAACGACCATTATTATCCTATTTTACTAGAAACAAATACACCAGAACAGACACTTACTCACACGGCTGTAATACTCAAGAATCAACTGTATCTTGGTCTGTGTCCAAGCTGCTACTATAAATAAGTCACAACACGATTGACTGATGTATTTCAGCCATGAGTTGTGTAGCTGTTCGCCAGATTATCGCTTATTGTTTATTGACGAGACTCTTTTGTTTTGTTTCAATATAAAGACTATATTAATTACAAATTATCCATCCTTTAATGTAAGCTATAGTTTTGGAACAGATATAAACACATTTTTATAAGTTCAGTTTTGAGACGCATTCTCAAAAAGTATTGTTACAGTACTTTTTCCACTATATTGTACGTATGCTTCTGCAACAAATCTTCTCTCTCTCTCTCTATTTATTTTGCTGCCTCTGTCTCGAATCCTGTCTCTCACTTCAGAGGCATCATAGGCATGTGATAAGGAGTTTCTGGAACTCCTGTTTCATTTGTCTGGCTTCCCTCACTTGTTATATTTGTGTCTCGCTTATATTTGTGTATATTTGTTATATTTGTGTCTCGGGGGGGGTGATCAATTCAGGGGAGGTATGAGGAGGGTGGATCAGCGGACATTGACAGACACAAACACACAGACAGACAGCGAAGACCACACACTGTTTTGCCATGCATCGATATATTGTTTTACCTCTATGCTACCAATAATCATTTGTTCTGAGTAAACAGTAATGCCACCGTCATTATCTGTGCATCTTACACCCACGACATCCTGGCTACAGTCCATCACATTTTTAGTTAATTTATAAATCCCATTGGTAGTATTGTTCTATCACGCTATCCTGTATGGTTTTCTTTGCTGTGTAGATCTCTCTTCTAGCATTACATTGGGCGGACAAATTTAACGATATATATATATATATATATATATATATATATATATATATATATATATATATATATATATATATATACTGTATATATATATATATATAAATATTGTTATGCCACGTTTATAATAAATAGTGAGATAGTCTGATTGCGATTTCCACCTTAGGAATCACCGCTAATCATCAACTGAGATGCCTCTCTACGGGTCAAAAATTAACCTTAACTCTATAATATATAGCACTCTCGTAATAATTAACCTTAACTCTATAATATATAGCACTCTCGTAAAAATTAACCTTAACTCTATAATATATAGCACTCTCGTAAAAATTAACCTTAACTCTATAATATATAGCACTCTCGTAATAATTAACCTTAACTCTATAATATATAGCACTCTCGTAATAATTAACCTTAACTCTATAATATATAGCACTCTCGTAATAATTAACCTTAACTCTATAATATATAGCACTCTCGTAATAATTAACCTTAACTCTATAATATATAGCACTCTCGTAATAAGCAATGAACACAAAATACACATGAATGGTTTTAACAGGTTTTATTCCTTAATAGCTACGGTACAATCTCAATATGTCTCTGGAACATTTAAAACATAACATTCATATTAAGAGAATACTAATGTTACTCTTGAACATATGAATAATAACATAGGAGAGGATAAGTCTCAAATCACAATAAATAAAGTCCTGATATAAATATACAAACTCTCAAATATGGCTTGGCAAAGTGTGAATAATAGTTACTGCGAGGTCAATAGAGTAGCACTGATAAGTATGGACAATAGGACAGTATTTTACTTCTAAACGAACAATAAGTCTAAGCGACTTGAACAGGTAATTAAACTGAATAAACTCAAAGAGTCATATATATGAATTATGAATTCATAAACTTGTAATAAATATAATAGTCAGATACACATGACTGAGGAGTGTTTAGACAGTTGTTGAGGTAGAAAGTAGGAATAAAAATTAACTCAAAAATTGTTGCACAATACCTGCAAATTGCTCCTCCTCCTAGTGCCTCTAAGGATCACATTGTTGCAATGATTAATCAAAAACGATTTAATATGACTCCTTCAGTTGACTCGAATATTAATGCACAATTGGAACTTGCAAAGATTCAACTAGCACAAGCTGAAGTTCAGGCTCGTGCTCAGGAAGCTGAAGCACAGGCTCGTGCTCAGGAAGCACAGGCACAGGCATAGGCACAAGCACAGGCACAAATTGAAATTGCTAAGTTAGACCATGAGTACCGTATGAAACAGCGTGGAATTCGGTCATGACGTTTGCTTAGGTCAACGTATTATTATGGTACGTTGTTCTTAACTCTTTCGCGCACAAGGACGCAATTTGTGCCCATTCTGGGATAGTTGAAAGCCTTTGTGACCATCAGGGTGGTATACATTATTAACTCCAACCTCTTTCTTTCTCTTTAATGTTCTATCCACGTAAGCCTCACCTTGTAAAATTATCCTACTCAACGAGACAGAGAAAGGGGCGAGGGAACGCGAAAGTGGTCCCGGACCCTTAGAATTGGAAATTTAAAGGTTTCTGTTCGGGCTCTGTCTCGAATCGGCCACCCCGAGCAATGAGGTATGTGCCTGAGTATATACATACATACATACATACATAATGTGTTTACAAAAATGGCTACCTGTACAAAATGTATTTCATGCGATCAGCAATCTATTAATTCCAGGATGTTTAGGCGATATAATTTAAAGGTATCCCAAATGTAGTCAACTGTCTTTTAAGTCGTGAATTTGATACTACATACTGTACATTATAAGGTGCCATTGATTATCTTGTATTAACATTTATGTATCACTGATGTTTCAAGAAACTTCAATCAATAAACATGATTTTGAATGGAGTTATATTAACAGATCCAGGCATACACAAATAATCACATTGAACAATAATTACATGCAAACAATCCACGAACACACGAGGGAAGACTCGCAAGCATGACAAGTTGTAAATTGTTTTTATTATGGTAAATAACTATGGTGGCTGAGGTAGGTCAGTATAAAAAAGAATTTGGTGTGTGTGTGTGTGTGTGTGTGTTAGTAAGCGGACACTTGAGAGAGAGCGAGAGAGAGATAGAAAGAGAGAGAGAGAGAGAGAGAGAGAGAGAGAGAGAGAGAGAGAGAGAGAGAGAAAATGATAGTGTGAGAGAGGTGATGTAGAACTAGGATTGATGGTAAATGAGAATAAAAATCAAGAATGGCTACGTGAAAGGAATCAGAACCCCGGATAACAGAACACAAGGGGACACTATAAGAATGAAGGAGGAAACACATGTCAGAGAAAGGTGAATGACCAAAGATAAAAGGCAAGAAACAGTTACAAACAGTTAAAGGGGAAAGTATATTCATAGTTAAATTCGATGTGGCATAGCAAAAAATACTAATTAATATAACCTAAAATTGGAATACATGGAAATGATAACATAGAATAATATATACAAATGCATACATCAATAATTATACACTTATAAACAATGTCGTCATGGAACGTAGGTAGAATGTAAATAGTTCAGTTTAATGGGGAACCTGAAGAGTGCTTCATAAATATTATCACACACACACACACACACTTAATTAACTGTCCCATTAACTAGGGCGACTACAAAGGTCAATTCATAAAAAGCGAAACAGAGCGACGTTTGTTTTGCGAAACACTGGTATAGCGACGGCCATACACATATTGTGTATACCAATGTATTGTTTTTTCACCATTCTTATAAACAACATACAGTACTTGATCACACAATATTGTTCACTATCACTATCCTTTGACGTAGAGGTAAATTTGGTCATTAATTTGTTTCAAATATGTTCATATTGATGGGTAGGATAATTGTATCTAGTGAGCTGTGTTTGGATATTAATATTACCTTACATGATTGACTAATACAAAGGTATTCAAAGTGCCAACATATCCAAATATCTCATCAATTACATGGTACTTAACTAACGTTTGTGTGTTGACTAATTCATTATGAATATAGAACTACTGTCTATTATTTACAGTGGCGTGTCTTAAAGGATGTGCTTAAGTTATTAAAATATATCTAATTCAATAGTCAATACGAGTTCTTGACTTAAATTACGAATGTTTCTGTTAATCATGGTAGTGGCAGAGGCTCAATAAATCTAGTAACATTAATAGTATTAACTGTTTTTGTTATAATAGAGGACGCGTTCTTCCTTCCATGGTGGAGGTGAATAGACGATGTTGTTATTATGTACAACCTGTGGGAATTACATGATTTATTAACACATCACATACCGAAGGACAAACACAGTAATAAAATATTCAAAAGTAATGTTCAATTGTCATTACTGAGTGACACAAACAGTAATGTACTATTAAAGTAGTGTTCACTTACCAATATGGATTCACCAATAATGATAACCCAGTTAGTAAACTTACCCCTACCACTCGCTGGTATTATCATGATGGTTTGGTAATTCATAAATATCCACGAATCCGATAAAATGAAGTGTCATATTTCGCTCATATTAAATCACATGCATATTGCATTTTTACATGATAACCCGGTGGCTAACATTGTATTGTTCGCGCCGTCTCACTCTGAACGAAATAGAAGTATGTCAGGGTAATTGTTACATATATAACTTGTGTGTACGAGAGTTGGGCAGATAGTTTGACCAGTTGTTGTTTTGGTTAACGATTATTGACATCGGTCATAAAATATATCAGTAGCTAAAAAATGTATTGCCATTTTTGGCATTTTGACTATATACAGTATGCAGATCAAAATAACCCATCAATATTTTACCAAATGTGGATAGTATCACCTTATTATTCTACAGTATCTAATCGCAAGAATATAGTGCACAGCATGATTTACATTTCAAGAACACATGCATTTAAATATCAAAACAGTTGTGTATGCACCCTAAGTATATCACCAGTATTTCTGTGTATGGCTAACCTTATAAAGGGGAGTAAGGCATCTGGCAATAGATAGATAATTTCTGTAGTTCTTGTCTTGACTACACTTGACATACCGGTGACCTAAGCTATAGCTACCCACTTCCCTCTATATCTAGCTCTGTCTCTTTTGCCACAATAACCTACACATGTAATGCTAAACAATTAACGTAAATGGCTTAACCATACCCTGCACTCTAGTCAATTGTACATCCAATCAACCAAACGGTTCCCCACACACTTTATTAAACTAATAGCAATTACCCAAAACATCTGAACCACTAAATCATTAATAATGATGCACAACATCAATTTGATAATTGATTTTAACACGCAATATAAGTCAAATTATGTACCATCCTAATTACAAAGATATCATATATCCTGAACCTACTGAATACATATCACATTACATTGTAAGTACTATAATCTGCTTCAGAACAGTGAGGATCGTTTACATACTCCAAAGTAATGGCCAGGATGACAGAGATTCCTGGCAGATTAATTACACACACACGCACAGACACACATAACAGACCAATTAAGTTAGGACCATGTTTGATGTTACAGTGAGGGAGAGAACAAGCAAACAGGTGGGGAGGAGCAAGATCAAGGGTCAGGAAGGTAACACAAGCCAGGTGCAGGGAAGGGCGGTGGTAACAAACTATAGGACATACGGAATAACTATATATATAATGAGAACATATAGGAAATACAAAGTAAATCAATACATACTGAGATGATTATAGGAAATACAAAGCAAACATATGCCTATTAAGAAAATATATGAAATACGAAGTAAGCATATACATATTAAGAACATATATATATATATATATATATATATATATATATATATATATATATATATATATACCGATATATATATATATATATATATATATATATATATATATATATATATATATATAATTATATATATATATATATAATAGTAAAACATAGAAAATACGATGCAATCATATAGCCTAAATAAGATAATTGTAATAGGATAATTGTAGGATAATAATAATTGGCACTCAGTGTCAATGAGAAAAATGACAGTCCATATGGTTATGAATAAATAATAACAAGACAACAGTGGTAGTGGTAGTAATGACGTTATTAGTGGTTGTGAAGGCCTGGTTGTGTGTGGTGATACTGGTAGTGATGGTAGCGTACTCTCAAAAGAACAAGTTGACGATATGCAACACAATCTAGATAAGTTGTCATGTTGGGCCCAAATTTGGCAAATGAGTTTCAATGCGGATAAATGTAAAGTACTGCATATCGGACACCGAAATGAGAAAGCAAACTATTTGATGAATGGCACTCAGCTTAAGATTGTAGACAGAGAAACCGATCTGGGAGTAACACTATCGAGTAACCTAAAACCGAGTAAAAAAAAATCAGAAGTTGTTAAGAAGACAAACAAAATAATTGGCTTTATAGGCAGGTCATTTGAGCATAAATCCAAAGAATTTATCCTAACCCTTTACAATTCATTAGTCCGCCCCCTTCTGGAATACTGCGTTCATTCCTGGTGCCCTTATTACCAAAAAGAAATAGACAAGCTAGAACGAGTACAATGTAGATTTACCAAAATTATACCTAGCCTAAAGAACAAATACATACGAGGAGTGTCATAGAGAATTAAAACTTAATTCAAGTGTTCAAAATCATCAAAGGCATCGACAATATGAACAGTAGTAAGTACTTCACTATCGACCAATCTTATTACACGCGGGGAACCGGTTGCAAAATTATTGGTCAATCTTTTAACTCACGAGAATCTAAGAATGTATTCTTCAATCGTGTTGTCAACTGGTAGAATGGGCTTCCCCGAGACGTTATAGACTGCAGCACCGTTAATACTTTTAAACTTCTAGACAAATATCTTGCATCAAACACGCGACTGACTGCGTTTGTAAATGAATAACTATATTTTATTCCCCCCTCAAATTCATCAAGGATTATTGCGTATATATATATTACTATGACGTTACTCTCATTTTCCCAGATATACGAAAGATCACTTATAACTGTATTATGTTACTAAGCCATCTGTCCCCTACTAACTTCCTAATCCTGCCACGGACATTAGTTCCAGTTCCCTTACTCTCTCTAAACCACTGTTTGGACACTTGATCCTCATTCCTCAGTATTTTGGAGGACAAGCAGCCTAGATGGGTCATTAGATATGTTGTTGCTTGATTTCCTTTGTACTCCTTTGTAGTAATGATAGTGGTAGCCTTACGTATAGGTAGGTACCAGCAGACCTATTTACGTCAAGAAATGTAAATGTAGTTTTGTAGAATATTCATGTTATAGAACATTATGTGATGTGCATTATGTGATGTGCATTATGTGATGTGCATTCATATGAATATAAGTTTGAGAATAAAGTTGTATGATAGATAATCCAGAAACAAAAATAAATCAACCTTGAAAATACATCAGTATACACCACACAGGCGGTAAGGCAATAGTTGAGCTGTAATGGAAGCGGATGGGAGGATCACATGTGTTGGTTGTTACATGGAGGGTAAACAGGAATCCAGTTGTTGATTGTAGGTTATGAGGACCATCGTAAGGTAACAATGTGAACACCATAGAACACATACAAATATATACAAACAAGAATCATAGTACTGTAAAACAAACATAACACAAATAAGTTAAATCCAACTCAATACACCTACTTTTGTTAGGTATTGCTGTTTATGGGCACCTACGCAATTATCTAAATACCTGTTATGTAGCTGTATCATACTGATGTAAAATTTTCAGAATTAACAATTGAATTGGCTATATTTTGTAATAATTGAGTAGTTACGATCGGGCTAACTTAAATATGCATTACTTTAATAAATTAATATAAAGCTAATGACAAAACAAGAAGATAACACATTTATATAGTGCGATGTAAATCAAACCAATACCTCTCTTTAAATCACTACAAGATCACTTGCAGTTAATCAGCTGAATGAATCTAGAGGTAATCTTATAATACTCTCCACGGCAGCAATTAGTAAACCATAATTGGCAAATGTTCTAAAATGTGTTATTAATGAGGCATGAGGAGGGGTACATATGTAAGATAGTGGGAGTGTAGTATGGTTTGTGTGTGCTGGAGTGAGTGAGGGAAAAGCGAGAGAAAGTGCGTGTTTGTTTGTAAGTAACAAATTGAAGGAGTGTGTAAGAGACTATAGGTCTGTGGGTTCAAGGATTGTGTGGGTGAGACTGAAAGTAGGAATACAAACGTGGGTGGTTGTGTGTGTGAATGATCTAACAGAGGATAAACCAGTAAGAGAGAAAGAGGAGTTTTGGGTGAATGTGGAGGCGTGCCTAGATACGTTTGCCATGAGCAAAATAATATTTCTGATTGGGGATATGAATGGGAAGGTGGGTGATAAAAAAGTTGATGGAGTGGTGGGAGGGTGGAGTGTACTGTCAGAGGTGAATGGGAATGGTAGTGCACTTGTGGACATATGTGTGGGGAGGAGGCTGTGGATAGCTAACACCTTCTTCCGATACAGAATGATACACAGGTACACATGGAAAGTGGTGTGGAGGAAGAAGGATAAGGATAAGACAGTGGTGGAACGAAAGGCACTGATTGATTATATATGTGTGGATGAACGAATGAAGAAATATGGTCTGGATGCTAGGGTGTATAGGGGTATTGGAGGGGGTCTGTCTGACCATTATGTAGTAGTGGCTAAAATTAGGATACACAAGAAGTGAGCGAGGAGAGCTGGAGGGAGGAGAGGATGGAGGAGGAGGAAATCAAGGAAGAGTTCAGGAGAGCAGTAGAAAGATGACTAGGTAGGTTTGACTTGGAAGGTATGGAGGAAGTAGAGGAGATGAGCAAAGTGTTTAACCCTTGTCAATTGGGTCCCGGCTTTAGTCGGAGTAGAGAACCAAGGCCTAAAGAGCGGGTCCCGGCTATAGTCGCATGCGATGTTGAGCACATAATCGGCTCTGAGAGAGAGTCCGAGCGGTGGGAGGAGCGCGGGAGGGCTCTGACCGTTCGGCACAGCACCCGTACCGCATGTGGGCTCTCCTCCACACCCATCCACATCCACTGCTTCCCTAGACAGGGAAATATCTAAGGAAATTACCGTATTTTAGGGTTTTTGTACTCGCGTTGCAACATCGTTGCAAACGAACTCGTTGTCGTAGTAGGATGATTCAGGTGTCATTGCAAAGCTCTATTATCGCCCTTTCACAGATACATAATTGTATTACGCTCTGGCTCTTGTTTATGCATTGTGACGCATGTCCAGTGTGAGCATGCTGTACAGAACGCCTAGTCATGCCCCACTCTCGCTAGGATCGTCAGGGCAGGAACTTTGGCTGTAGTCTATGTAGAGTTTCCTAACTTAGTTCATGTGAGCCGTTGTACTATAAGTAATATGAATATGTATTTTGTTTTCTTCTGAGTCAACGAGTTCTATTTTATATCATTAGTTATAAGTATTGTGTGTAAAACTTATTTGTAATGATGGGAGAGGCAGCCACAGTTGGGGGTCAGTGGGTGCGCCATGCGGGAGGTGGGCCTAACTCACTAGCACTCCCCCCTCCCCCCTCCCCTCAGTGCTAGGAAAGCCTTTGTCTATCCCAGAGGAGAGAGAGAAATTACGTAATGATTGTCAGTGGGCGTTCCTTAGTAGTTCACGTTGGGCTCACTAGAGGGCCGGGTATAAAAAGGGAAGTCTAGCCATTTTTTCTTCAGAACTCATTAGGCAGAGCGACTTCTCATTTCCCTTGCTAACTATATATATTCTTCTGACTGATGTGAACTTTCTCTACTACCTTACATTCTTATCTCCTCTTTTCCCTGCCTGTTTAACTTCCATGGTCCCGTTGGTGCAGAGCTAGTCAGCCAACGTATTATCGCTTGAGTTCTCAGAGATACTTGCCTATTAGATAGCCTATTTTGGAAGGGTTAACTTAGAATAGGATTGATTTATGTTTGTTGCACTTGTATATGCATTTCCCTGTGTGTTATTATTATTATTCCTGTTTTCTGCTAGTCTAGGTAATGCTAGACTGGGGTAAGGCTTTTCTGTGTTACGAGTTGTTGTTTGATGCAGTGGTTAAGCGATAAACCTGCATACTCGTTTCGGTTCAGTGAAGCCTAGGTTGTCTTCGCGGCTGACTGTGTTGAGTTAATAATTTACAGTGCGTGAGGGCAAGAGCCTAACCACCCTGTATTTTATTAACAGTTTGTTTTACTTTGTCAAGGAGCCGGGAGAAAACCAGATACAAGGGATCTGGATTTCTCAAAGTGCACTTGTTAGTGTTAACGTAATACTTTAAACAGTTGTGAGGACTTCGCTAGGCTACGAGCCGTTTTTGCTCAGTCACTGCTACCTTTTGCCCACAGTACCCCAGCTAGACTTTACTCGATTAGTAGATACAGAATAGTATTGAAGCTTTCCTTATGTATGATATTGTTTATGCACTATTGATTTCATGTGTTGCACGCTTGGCTACTTTAGTGATTAGTGGCCCACGAGCACAATCCGAGTAGGCTATTGCCGTTGCATTTGCGGAGTACTTCTTTTTAATGTTTGCCATTTACTATTGCATATTCTTTTAATTATTCTTATGCCAATTTAAACCTTTAATAGTATTTAATTGCCAGTGTTTTTGCTTATTGAATTACTGTTCAAAATCCGATACGTACTTCTTACGAGCATCCGAGAAGCATCTAACTTTTTTCAGAAGATTCCTTGCTCGATGCTTAAGGACTATTAATTAACGTAACGTAATAGTGCCGATCCGAAGTAGAGGGTGGAGGACTTCTTAAGTTCTTAGTCAAGGGTGGATTACTTCGGCTTCGGCCAACACTATTCTTTGGTGTTGTTGTTTCTTACTTCTTTGTTTGATTGTTGACCAGACTAGAGAATTCCTGTCTCTTTATTAGTCTGTTGTTGAACACTAGTACCGAGTTCTTGTATACCCCGTTATAGCAGATTGAACTCTGGAGGGTAATGGTGTTTTTTGTTCGGCTGGCAGTACTCAGGGGTTGGGATCGTGTGTTTCCGTTGTGGCAGCGAGCCGTATTAGAGCCCTGATTGAGAGCCCTTGTGTACCCGAGTGCCAGGTCGTAACAGCATGAAAAAGAGCATGGAATGAAGCTCGTTTAGGGTAAATATGCCCGATTGGCAGGTAGTAGATGTTACAAACGGCCCCGCTCTTAGGGCGTTAAGGAAGAGATCTGTGCAGCATGTGAGGAGGTGTGTGGAGTAAGGAGATTTTTTGGTCAAAGAGGGAGGGGAGTGAAGGGTACAGCATGGTGGACAAAAGAGGTAAAAATAACTGTGGAAGACAAGAAGAAAGCACATAGAGAGTGGTTGGGTAGTAGAGGGAATGAAGAATCGGAGAGACAGAAACGAGCGAGGTACTTGGAGAAAAAGAGAGTGGTGAAGAGAGTAGTGAAGGAAAGTAAGATTGATTGATTGATTGATTGATTTTTATTGCCAATTGTGTACATACATAATACACAATAATACATCATAATACATATATTTGAATGATTGGCATATATAGCTAGCTAAGCAAAAGTTCTATGTAGCTAGCCTTATAGACGTAAGTAAATATTTAATGCTAGGTTACACGGTTATTAAACATATAACATACACATAACATTACAGTATATTACCTGCTTTATCGTGGAATCAGCAGGAATAAACTTAGTTCATTATTTTCAGTAGTCTTTAAGAATAGGTATGACAGTAGTTACATGAACACAATTAATGGAGAAATAAAATAAAAACTGGTTTACATAAAATCATCGCTATTATTATTGATCTAAAAGGTGTTTCTTAATAGACTTTTTGCACACAAATATAGAAACAGCATGTCTGAATGGTTTGTTTAGGGTATTCCATAATTTAGCTCCCCTATAGCTAAGACAACGTTGTGCATGTGATGTTCTGCAATATGGGAGTCGTAGCAACTCCTGGGCTCCTCTGGTATTAAAGTTATGGACCATGATATGAAAATCGCCATCCAAACACATAAGATCATTTAAAGATTTATACACAAAGTTCCCTGCCTGAGCAAACAAAGTATCATCTAATTTTAGTAAACCATGTTCTTTAAATATTGGACCTGTATGAGCATTATAAGATTGGTAAGTCATTATGCGAAGTATTTTCTTTCGTGTTAAGAATAAAGAGTCCAGGTAAGTCTTGTTTGCTCCTCCCCAGATAGCAGAACAGTAAATTATATGAGGGTAAGCCAAAGAAAGGTAAAGTAGCTTTAAGTTATCAATATTCAAGGAATCTCTAGTTTTGTAAAGAATGCCAGTAATTTTCGATAATTTTATGGTAATGTCATTAATATGAGGTTTCCATGTCATTCCACCAACTATCGTAATACCAAGACATTTTACATCATTAACTTTATTAATTATATGGTTATTTATTTTAATCTCAATATTTGGTAATCGATAACTAGTAAAATGAGTCACAAGATAATGAGTTTTATTTAAATTAAGTGTAAGACCATTTGATTTAATCCAGATTGAAACCTTAGCTATTTCTTCGTTCATTTGGTGTACCAGTTCCATTAGATTATTGCCTTGTAAATAAATGTTTGTATCATCTGCATATAAAAGAAATTTCAGTTTGGTACTTGAGAATACAATATCGTTAATGAATAATTTAAACAAAACAGGGCCAAGCACAGACCCTTGTGGAACACCATGCCTCATAGATTTATATTTAGAACTTACGTTATTATAATAAAACAAATTGCTTCCTTTGACTAAGATAACTAGTGAACCATTTAAGGGCAGGGCCACGTATTCCATAGTTATATAACATTATAAGTAAAATATCATGAGGCAGGGTGTCAAATGCTTTGGAAAGATCACAGAAAACCGTTAACTGGTATTGTTTTGTGTCTAAAACTTTATACATTTCCCTAGTTAGTTCATGAATGGCACATTCCGCAGAAGATCGAGGCCGAAACCCGAACTGACACTTCGTTAAGATAGATTGTGATTCGAGATAATTTTTAGCCTGGAACCCACAAGTTTTTCAAATATTTTACTGAATATGGAAAGTAGAGATATTGGCCTGTAATTCTGGGGAACACTTTTATTTCCTTTTTAAAAAATCGGAATAACTTTGGCTATCTGCAGATAATTTGGTAAACACCCGATTTTAAATGACCTATTAATTATATGCTTAAGAAATGGTATAATTGCACTTGAACATTCTTTAACAACCGACACACATACATCATCATATCCACAAGCAGTATTTTTAAATTTCGTTATTACCGAAACTAGCTCAGATTCAGATACAGGGGCAAGGTGAAACGAAACATTCACAGGGTTAGGAAGATATGTCTCGAAATCAGTAGGTTCTGTAGAAATATCACGGCGCAATTGTTCCCCTACTGAGCTAAAGTAATCATTAAAACCATTGGCTATACTTTCTGGGTTAGTAGTTGGAGTATCATTGAATATAAAACTTTGCGGATTTTTATTCGGTTTCGTTCGATTCAGTATTGAATTAACAAGGTTCCATGTTTTTCTCACATTACCAGAAAATGTATTTAATTTATTTTTGTAAAAGGTATTTTTCGCCCTTTTAATGGTTTGAGACAAAGTATTTCTATAATTCTTAAAATATTCACCATAGGCGATAGGCCATTTCGCCGATTTTTTTTGTAATTTATGTTTGTATTTAATGGAATTAATAATAGCAGGAGTAATATATGGCTTATTAATGTGTTTTGCCTTAACCGTATATTCTCGCAGTGAGCAATGTTCATTATACAATGTTAAAAATGTGTGCATGTATATATTAAAATCTGAATCTATATCAGCATGATCTATTGATGAATTCCAGTCATATTCATTCAATGCTTCTTTAAATGTTATGTTGTCAGGAGTCAGCAATCTTTTAGTTTTTAAGATTTTATTATTTAGGTTTTTTGACTGTTGATATGAGAATGTGGCAAGCACTGGTAAGTGATCACTAATTTCCGCAAATACTATACTACTAGAATGATAGTCTTGCATATTATTACTCCATATTATATGATCCAGTAAAGTGGCACAATTACTAGTTATTCGTGTAGGCTTAGTTATGGTTGGGAAGAACATGTGAGAGTACATTAGGGTTATAAAATGATGGACTTGTATGTCTTGATAATTAAGAACATTTATATTAATATCGCCCATAATGTAGCATGGAATATTATTGATTTTAATTATCTCTAATATATCACTAAGGGAATCATGAAATAGATTTGCTTGCGAATTGGGGGGTCGGTAGATCATACCAACAACAAACCTTCTATTATTATTATGAACCTCTACGAAAATAGTTTCGAGGTGTGGATACTGCTTGGTAAGGTCGGGTCGTACTTTTCCTTGAAATTGTTCGGATACACATAATGCTACACCACCTTGACCCGTAGTCTTGTTATTGAAATGAGAATGAAAACCATTAATATGATAGAGATCACATATATTATCGTTTAGTCGAGTTTCACATAGATCGATAATATTAATACTAATGTTCAACTCATTAAGACACTGATCAGTGAAAACATCTAAATGTAGTGGTAGACTCCGAATATTAAATGATAAAAGATTGAGGCTGCTTGGTAGTGTTTCATTTCGTTCATCATTTAAAAATATATAATCACACTTGGGTTCATTTAGGTTTTGAGGCATTAATTCTGATTCATTATTGTCACAATCTCGGAGATTATCATTATTTAAAAGAAATGGGTTAAATTTAAGGTTATGTAATACATTTAATGAGTATTTATGAATTTTGTTATCAAGAACATTGTTTAATTCGTTATTGCAGAGATTATGGAATGGAAAAATGGTAGGGTCATAGGTCATGAATTAAGTAAGGTAGTGAGGTATACACTAAACAGGAAATTAAAACACATGCATGATATTATATTTATTTTTATTTTATTTTTTTCGTTGGTTCTTTTTATATTTGGAATTCTGATGCTGCGGGGCATCCCTCAGCAGGGTGAGGGTTGGGTGCCACCCCGGAGGTGGCCTGGGTTTCCACGGGGGTAGCCAGCTCGGGAGTGGGCCGGTTCACGGGTGGAGAAGTGGTCCTTGGTGGCACCTGGGTCTGGACCCGGGAACCAACCTCCCAATACCGCAGAGCATACCTCTCGTCGACTTGGGCGTTGACTTGATCCCTGGAGGCAGCAGCTCCACCACCGGGCCCCAAAAGAGTAGAAAAGAGTAGATGAGGAATTTGGAAGAAATCTGAGTGTAAAATGGAGGGAGTGTAAGCAACTGTTCTGGAAAGAAGTCAAGAAAGTTAGGGAAGGTAGCAAGGGAAACATTAAGGGTGTGAAAGATAAGAATGGGCGAGTGCTAGCCGAGAAGCTAGAGAGAGTCGAAAGATGGAGGGAGTACTTCAACGCATTTCTGAATGTAAGGAATGAAGCGCCAGCAAACATATTTGGATGGGGTATGGGAGGGAGAAGAAGAGAAGTAGAGGAGGAGGAGGTGGGGATCAGGAGGTCAGAAGTGTGTGAAGCGATGAAACGAGTGAAGTTGGGGAAAGCACCAAGAATATATGGAGTGTGTGGGAAAATGCTGAAGTATTTGAAGTATGGTGGTGAGATAGTATTCGAATGTGTATGGAAAATGTGCAAACTAGCATGGGAGAAGGGGAGTGCACCTGATGACTGGAAGACAGGCATAATAGTCCCCCTATATGAGGGTAAAGGCGGCAGTATGTGTGGAGAATGAGCAGAGCGAGTTCTTTGATCTGAATGTTGGGTTGAAACAGGGGTGTGTGATGTCCCCATGGTTGTTTACTGTATATATGGATGGAGTCATGAAATAAATACAAGGAAGAGCAGTACAAAGGAGTAGTGCAAAGGAAATCAAGCAACAACAGGTCTAGTGACCCCTCTAGGCTGCCTGTCCTCCAAAACACTGAGGATCAAGTGTCTGAACAGTGGTTTTGAGTGGGTAAGGGGAAATTGGGAAGGGAACCACTGCCCTGGAACCAATTTCCGTGGCAGGATTAGGAAGCTAGTAGGGGACAGATATGTTAGCAAAATAACACAGTCACAAGTGATCTTTCTTATATCTGGGAAAAAGAGAGCAACATCTTAGTAATATATTACAGTATACTATATATGCAATAATCCTTGATGAATCTGAGGGGGGAATAAAATAAAGTTATTCACTCACAAACGCAGTCAGTCGCGGGTTTGAGGCAAGATACTTGTCTGGGCGAAGTTTAAAAGAATCAAAAGGCGCTGCAGTCTATAATGTCTCGGGGGAAACCCAATCCACAAGTTGACAACTCGATTGAAGAAGAAATTCTTAGATTCGTGCGAGTTAAAAGATTTACCAATAATTTTGGAACTGTTTCCCCTTGTGTAATTAGATTGGTCGATAGTGAAGTACTTACTACAGTTCATATTGACGATGCCTTTGATGATTTTGAACACTTGAATTAAGTCGCCTCTTAACTCCTTCTACCGGCTGCATCCTTTTCACTTTATTTTAGCTACTCTTAGACGATTTTATTCAACTTAGGAAGGATGTCTACCAATTGTATAGCTACAGACTTATCTCAATCAATCATTTTAGCTACCATCCTTCTTAAGCTACATAAAATCGTCTAATTCTAGCTGAAATCGTATACAAAGGACGTCACCGGTACAGAAGGGGTTAATCTGCGCTGGGTTAAAGGAAATCGATTTAATTCCGTAAGACGCTCCTCGTATGGTTTGTTCTTTAGGCTAGGTATCATTTTGGTAACTCTACGTTGAACTTGTTCTAGCTTGTCTACATCTTTTTAGTAATAAGGGCACCAGGATTGAACGCAATATTCCAGCAGAGGGCGGACTAAGGAATTGTAAAGAATTAGGATAACTTCTTTGGATTTATGCCCAAATGACCTGCCTCTAAAGCCAATTATTTTTTTTGCTTTCTTAACAACTTCTGAACATTGTTGACTCGGTTTTAGGTTACTTGATATTATTACTCCCAGATCAGTTTCTCTGTCTACACTCTTAAGCTGAGTGCCATTCATCGAATAGTTTGCTTTCTCATTTCGGTATCCGATATGTAGTACTTTACATTTATCCGCATTGAAACTTATTTGTCAAGTTTGCGCCCAACATGACAACTTATCTAGATTGTGTTGCATATTGTCAACTTGTTCTTATGACAGTATGCTATTTGCAGTTTTTGTATCGTCAGCAAACTTTGAGATTGTACAGGTGAGGCTATTGTCTATGTCGTTGATGTAAATTAGAAAGATAATTGGTCCCAGTACCGATCCCTGGGGTACCCAGCTACTTACATTGGTCCATTTAGATGCCTTACCGTTTATGACTACTCTTTGCTTTTTGTTGGTGAGCCAATTTTCTATCCATTTCAACACACCATCTTGTATTCCATGCGCTTTTAGTTTTTGTCTCTTATGAGTGTTTCTAGCATTTTACATACAACTGAGGTCAAGCTAATTGAATGATAGTTACTGGGTAGGGATTTGCTGCCTTTTTTGAATATCGGTGTTACGTTGGCAAGCTTCCACTGATCAGGCATAGTTCCAGACTGCAAGGATTTATTGGATAGCAATGTCAGTGGTTTGGAGACCTCATCCTTAGCTTCCTTTGGAACTCTAGGTGAGATTGTATCAGGTCTGGGCGTTTAATTACCTTGAGTTTATCTAAACCTTTCAATTCTCCTCTCTCTGTAATGGTGGGTGTATTGCTGATAAGGGAGGGAAACGAACGGAAGCTACCTGTACTGCTATTTGCAGATGATACAGTTCTGATGAGCGATAATGAATGGAAGTTGCAGGGTCTGGCAAATATGTTTGGAACAGTGTGCGAAAAACGGAATCTGAAGGTAAATGCGGGGAAGAGCAAAGTTATGGTTTTCGAAAGGGGTGAAGCCACAGAGTGTGAGGCGTCAGCTCATTTAAGTATCTGGGCAGTGTGCTGAGTAAAGATGGGAGTATGGATGAAGAAGTGCGGGAAAGGGCGCAACAGGGGAAGAGGGTTGTAGGAATGCTGAAAGCAGTAACAAGAAATAGGATGGTCAGCATGGAAGTGAAGAACTCCTTGCATGTCAGTGTGGTAATCCCGACACTGACTTACGGAAGCGAAGCATGGACGTTGGTGAAGAGACTCAAACCAAGAGTGAGAGCGGTGGAAATTAGTTACTTGAGAAGTGCGTGCAGAGTTACATGGAGGGATAGACAGACGAATGAGGATGTAAGAGGGATGTGTGTTGTGGAGGTAGATGTGCTGGAAAGATTAATTAATGTTGGCGACATGATGAAGTACATGATAGTTGATACATGTCTACAATATGATCATAACCTTATTGACCGCCGACATATTATAGGAGCGCTGGTTAACATACACACTCCATACAGAGAGAGAGAGAGAGAGAGAGAGAGAGAGAGAGAGAGAGAGAGAGAGAGAAAGCAAAACACATATACAGTATGATTTTGGTAAACAAAAATAAACTTAGGTAATGACATTGGTGTTAGGCCCAGTACCTAAAATTATTATACACAAGACGAGATGACTATTGAGAGGAAGGGATTGACTCGACTGCGAAAGTATCACAAATGTTAATACTATTTTACTTCTCCACCATATTTGACACAGTAATAATAACGTTAGAAGATTTACGGAAGGAATATTGGAAGTGTATGAGAGGATCACGTGTGTTAGTTGTTATATAACGGTAATAATACAGTAGTTGATTGTAGGTTATATTGTCCAGGATAAACAACAGACATAACTCGTGTTTTATATATATATACCGGTATATATATATTCTACATTATTTTCTACAAACGTCCTTTAACATCTAACCACTTACATATTGTAATGTGTAAGGTTAATAAATAATGAATGAATACAACTGCCGGGAATCGAACTCGGGACCCACAAACAGGACTACAGTGCTCTACCACTGTACCATCAAGAAAGTTAAAGATCAGTGGTTAGATGTTAACGATGTTTGTAGAATATAATTATATTAAATAATGTTGTGTTAATTGGCATTTCTGTCATTATATATATATATACCGGTATATATAATATATATATATACGATATATATATATATATATATATATATATATATATATATATATATATATATATATATATTATTATATATATATATATATATATATATATATATATATATATATATCAATTAAATGCACAATAATGACACCAGTATGACATATGGTCAGGAGTTATTTCTTCCTAGGAGCATATCCTATCTGGCCACCAAATATTGTGCAAATCAGTTCATAGACTATGGATCGCCTCCTAAATTAATTCCCTTCTCTCTAGGAGCATATACTATCTGCGTACCAAATTTGGTGAACATCGGTGTATTACTGTGAGATATCTTGTTTACCGACAAACAGACAAGACAAACACAAGGAGACGAAAGCATAACCTCCGTCCAACATAGATGGTGGAGGTGATTAATCCTATAACTCGCAGGAGTTGCTTTACACTGGATAACTGTGTGTAATAATAACAATAATCAACTGAAGGTATGGTTGATGGTGTACTGAAAGGGTTAATAATATACATTATGGTATGACGCCAGTAATAACTTGAAGCAAAATATCTACTTTAAGTCAAGGCTGAAAAAGTCAGGTGCACTGACACTTTGTTTAATCATGTATATTTAAATACTATTTAAAAAGGGATTTTTCATGCAACTTATATCTGGCAGCTTCACATGTATAATTGTATAATAATTAAATGTACCTTAAGCCAAGTTTACGATCCAAAATGGTGTTAGTAAAAACAAATGTTCTCTGTTGTTCTCCTCTCCTACCATCCACTCTTGTATATCATATATGGAAAGGTTCCTCCTCCTTCTGTTTATCATCAGTGAGGATGGACAGGTGTAGTAAACCACTTACCTGGACCTGTGAGGATCAGTGTTCCCGTGAGGCTCCATGAACCGTGAGGCTTCATGAACGGATCAATTTGAAAGGATCTCACTTTAGGCTGGGGAGAGACGAGAGGGGATGGGGAGAAGAGGGGAGATATTGTTTGTTTTTATTCAACTTTTAGTATAGCCTATATGCAAACACTGCTGAGTAAGCATTTAAGTGCCAAACTGTATTGTGTGTGGGTGTGCGCCTCTATTTTACCTCGAGGCGTTTGTTGGGCTTCATCTACAGTTCTACAGTATACTGTATATTCGTAACATTAATTTTACTCTGTCTCCTAGTTATCATAATATTAAAAGTATGTTAAACTCTGTGTGTGTGTGTGTGTGTGTGTGTGTGTGTGTGTGTGTGTGTGTGTTTGTATGGGTGTGTGCAGTAGGTGTTTATGGTGTACATTAAGATAAGTTAGCCCATGTCACGAACCGGTTCTATCTTGGGTGATACATTTTGCTCATTGATTCTAATGCACGATTACTAAATGATTACGAACTGAAATAAGTTATCACCTTCACGCATCACATCTATAAAACTATAAGGCTTCCATTCCATAATGGGAGGGGGGGGGGGGGATTTTTGAGTTACTGTAACCTTGGATAGGAAGGAAGGAGCACATAACAATGTGTCAGCAAGTAGAGAAGGGGGAAGTCGTGGCAATGATAGATACAAAAATATAACAATAAGCTGTCTGTCACATACAAATGAATGTGAATACCATAAGAAAAGCAATTTAGATTTACAAATATTTTTCAAAATATTCATGACTATCGAGTGTTGATCTGAGACACGTGTGCAGAAAGGTTAGTCAACAGTCCCCAGTATTCTTGTTTGTTCTCTGGATCAGGAAGTTTGATCAGCATTAACAGTGTTTACCGAAAATGGTGACGAGATATGGCCGAGTTAAGCCATGTTTGTAGGAGTCTATCACTGCAAGTTACCTTGAAAGCTCGCTCTTGCCCTCTCTCTCCCCCCCCCCTCCCTCTCTCTCTCTCTCTCTCTCTCTCTCTCTCTCTCTCTCTCTCTCTCTCTCTCTCTCTCTCTCTCTCTCTCTCTCTCTCTCTCTCTCTCTCAAGGTTGATAAGAAGGGGGAACTGAGATTGAAAAGAATTATGGTTGTAACCATATTATACTGGCGACGATCAGTAATGTGACAACTGTATGTCAATCCTTTATAGGTGAAAAAATATATTATACTGTTTGTAAAATGAGTTTCATAAGATACAAAGTTTTATAGCCTACATGTTTTTCCCAACAGATACCAAAACCAACCATACACATTTAAATATTAATGTCATATCCATATCGGAATTGCTATTACCAAAAGTGAAATATATTGTATAATGGGTTTGGTGACAAATGTATGTTGTATATTATTTCCGAGACACAGTGCAGACTTTATCCTATTTAGTGTTTATTTTCTTTGCGTTTTCGCCTTTCTTATATCCGCTCAATCAGGATATATTTCTGTGGAGGCTCTAGTAGGGTCATTTGCTTGGAATCCGTGACCATTTTGTTCCTACCTTTTTCTCTTGATGGATTTGACAACCTGAACCATTTTAAAGGAAAATTAGCTCCTATGCCCCTCTGAAAAATGACGGCTAACTCTGCTAGAGCCCAATATTCAAAATGGCCACCAACGCCATCTTGAAAAACATGAAATGTAATATCTCTGGCATCAGATGAGCTACAAGGACGAATGAGGTGCCCTTTTTCACTAATTCTGGCATTACAAATCCACTGGAATGGTTATTGTATTGTATTGTATTGTATATTGTATTGTTATTGTATTGTATTATACTAATTGTACATACTAATCTGCCACTTCACTGTCACTACATGATTCACTGTATGAGCCACTATCAGAATCACTGTCCTCACTTTCGCTGCTATCATCACTGTTGTTCTCTGCCTGCGGTGTATATCTAATATTACTTTTTTACTGTTTCAGATGGATCGCATGCCCATCTGATGAAAATCGCCGACTTGTGAAGTGACCGAAATAATGGATAATAGAAGAGAGAGTGAAGAGTTACCAGACAAGACATTAAATGAATACGAGTACATTTTACTCTGTGGTAAGCGATGTACCGCAGAGGATCGTTTAGAAAACATTACACCTGAGAAGTGGGAATCCATCCGGGAAAAGTCTTTACAATGGAAAGAACTTGATAAGTTTCAACATATACATGAAAATGTGGATTGGGAGAAGGGACCAAAGGGTCACCACATGCATAGCACTTGTTACGCATCATTATCCAGCAAGCGCAAGCTCTCTCAAGCCGAAAAACGCAAACACAAATCCGAGGAACGTCTTGAAAGAGATGAAGCATCAGATCAACAAGACCCTTCCCCAGAGGCCAGTGCACCTAAACGGCTCCGCTCCAGTATGGGTGTCCTTCACGATAAGACTCTATGTGTGTGGTGCATGAAAGGGGCACACAAGAGTAGTGATCGTGACAAGCAGATTTTACTCCTATCAACAGTAGATGCCTGGACTAAATTCAAGTTACATACTGTCCGTCTGGAAGATGAGGTCATGAGATTGAGACTTGACACTCTGATTGCATCCATCCCAGATAGTCAAACAGCATTTGGGTTGGAAATCCGCTACCATCGTGTGTGCTGGCGCAAATATGTAAGCGACCACAAGCCCCTTTCAGATGAAAGCACTCAACATCTGCAGCGTGTAAACCTCCGAGAGGCCCAAGCTCTCTTCTTTCATCATATTCGTCAAGTCATCTTCAAAGACCATGACATTCGCACACTGTAAGGCCTGCTGCAGGACTATAAGCGCATTATCTCAAATCACGGACATAACTCAGTAGTAAAATCCAGCTACTTAAAAGAAATTCTCGTCAATGAATTTGGGGAAGACATCGGATTTCATGAACGCATTCAAAAGAATGTGAGTGAACTGGTATATGATACAACAGCAGCAGGTACATACATCGAGGCGGCAATATCTTCATTGGGTGTCAGCAATGATCAGTTGGTGATGAATGTTTCGGCACGACTCAAAGAGCAAGTCATCAGGACAAATACTATTCCCTGGCTCCCATATATACACGAGTTGGAGAGAGAAGAAGACCTCAGTGAGCTCCTGCTGAAGCTGCTCACATGGCTGAAACACCCAAATAAGTCTGCAATTGATGACAGTTCATCCGTCCGATCGATTGCATCTATCCTCACAAGCTACATCACTGGAAAACGCACTGCATTTGAGATAAATCTCTCTGTCTTGCTATATGGACTGACAAAGAGTAGGGAGATAGTCGACATAATGCACAAAGATGGACTGGGCATCAGTTACAATGACGTACTTATGCTGCGAGATTTTTGGGTGGTCAATGACCTCAAGTGCTCATCTGATTGCCCCTTCGAACTATCTGAGGGTAAGCCTGCTATCGCTATTCGATCCCTACAGTCAGGAATCCCAGCCTCAGACGCTCTCGCTGCCGACTTCAAATCGGCAAAGGAGGATGGCACAAGCAAACTGAAGCAGTTCTTGAATGAGAGAGTGTATTCCAAGACCAAGTCTCTCAACGACAGAGTTCCCCGTAGCAAGCGTTTGAACTTTTCAACTCAGGAATTGAAGAAAGCAGATGGTGAGAACCTGAAGGGAAAGACTGAGGAAATGGAGCGTAATGCCTTGGCCTCTGTTCTCGGACTGGTTGAAACGAGTGGTGCCCTCAAACTTCAAGAAGTCCTGCAGCATCGTGTTACAGCCGAGTGCCTTTCCATCTTCAACGTCAATGGAACCATCCGTAAGGCACAGAAAAGCAAGCTTCAACAAAAACTAACTATGACTGTCATTCCAGAGCCTGATGTATACAATGTCTATTATTGATATGGGCCTCATCTGGCGCCTAACAACTCCTACCATTGAAGACAGAGAGAAGGGAGACAGTACCAAGTATACCTGGGGAGATTATGCAGAGAAGTTGGTGCACTTCGTTCTAACGAGACACAAGCATGCTGAGCGCATCATTTGCGTCAATGATTCATATGATCAGAATTACACAATCAAGGACAGTGAGAGAATACTGCGCCAAAAAAACCTGCCAATCAGCAATGTCTTCATGAAGACAGAAGATAAATTTCCTTCTAGTAAAGTTTTCCATGCTCTCCTGGGTAAACCTGAGAACAAAATCCGCCTTCAGGCATTTCTTCAAACGGAATTCCAGAGAACAGCAGCAACAACTAGCACCGAGATCATCTACTGTGTAGTTGGCAGCACTGCAAAGAATCTCACCACAGGCAAGCTTGTGCCAGAGCTCACATGCTCCCATGCAGAGGCAGATACGGCAATGCTCACCATATAGAGTGTGCTCCGGTCAGACAGCTACACAGCTGTCGTTCTTGACACAGAGGACACAGACAACTACGTGCAAGAGGCATATGTTGCTCAGAAGACAACAGGAATCCTGTGTGTGAAACGCAAACGTCAGCTTATCGATGCCCGATGTTTGTGCAGTGAGGCAATGGCTGCATCCATCATACCACTTCATGTCCTCACTGGGTGTAACCACAACTCTGGCTTCTATGGAGCAAGCAAGAAGCTCATCGCAGATCGTCTGGAGAAGTCTAAAGAGGCACATGACCTGCTAGCAGCATGT
Organism: Paralithodes platypus; assembly: GCA_032716605.1. Classification (NCBI taxonomy): domain Eukaryota; kingdom Metazoa; phylum Arthropoda; class Malacostraca; order Decapoda; family Lithodidae; genus Paralithodes; species Paralithodes platypus. The sequence continues at coordinate 35,287,459 of CM064548.1, read as the reverse complement.
GGTACACAGCTCCTAGTCACGGAACAGGTCATCAGTGATTTGGAGCGGTTTGTCATTCGATATGTCTATGGTGATACCAAAAGACCCTGGAAGATGCGAGGGCAGCGAAGTGGAGAGCTCAGAAGAAAAAAAGCACTATCCGACTTGTGCCTGACTTGGACAGTCTCCGTCCACACTTGGAGCGTGCAAACTATCTTGCATATTTGCAAAAGCATTACCATCTCCAAAGTAACCCCTCACCGATCGGTCATGGATGGCAGCTTGTAAATGGCCTATGTCTGCCTGTCCGTTCAACCCAGCCCCCACTTCCCCTATCCATACCACTACCTACAAATCTGCAGGCAGAGCACAACAGTGATGATAGCAGCGAAAGTGAGGACAGTGATTCTGATAGTGGCTCACACAGTGAATCATGTAGTGACAGTGAAGTGGCAGAATTGTATGTACAATTAGTATAATACAATACAATAACAATACAATATACAATACAATACAATACAATAACCATTCCAGTGGATTTGTAATGCCAGAATTAGTGAAAAAGGACACCTCATTCGTCCTTGTAGCTCATCTGATGCCAGAGATATTACATTTCATGTTTTTCAAGATGGCGATGGTGGCCATTTTGAATATTGGGCTCTAGCAGAGTTAGCCGTCATTTTTCAGAGGGGCATAGGAGCTAATTTTCCTTTAAAATGGTTCAGGTTGTCAAATCCATCGAGAGAAAAAGGTAGGAACAAAATGGTCACGGATTTCAAGCAAATGACCCTACTACTCGTGGTGACGCAGACAGATAGGCTGGCGGTTTTGGTGGAGGATGCTGATTACAATATTGGGGAGACTACCCTTATATACTGGATATACCATTTTGATATTGTGTTTCTTGATGACGGACTAAAGAAAAATGAAATAAAGACAAATGTATTGTACACATGCAATTAACATGTTAATGATGGTGTGTAGTGGTATCTGAAATAATTCTGGTCCAATCGAACGACGAATGAAATCAAATATAAGAACCGGATGCTCAGCAAAACACACAGCATAGCATGATAACATTTTAATGGTATGGTAATTTACAATGTTTTCGTAAAAGAAGCGAGTCCAATTGGGTTATAATATCCCTTTCTTCCGACAGTATTAAGTTAGGCATTGTGTATCTATCTATATATCTATTGCCGGACGCCGTGATCCCCGAAGGGATGGCCACGAACGAAATACCCCCATGCACCTCTGTAACTCTCGTACAATCTCTTAGTCATTCTTTTTCTTCCCATACGTTCCACATGGCCGAACCATCTCAAGGTGTTCCTTTTCACAATGTCAAGCACATCTACATCCACATCACACCTCTCTCGTACTTCCTCATTCGTCTGTCTATCCCTCCATGTAACTCTGCATGCATTTCCTAAGTAACTCATGGTGTAACTCTACTTGTTTATTAATTTTAGGCTCTACTTGTTTATTCAGTGAAGCCTTAAATGTGCCCCAGGTGACAAGTATCCTTCTCTAGTACTTAGCTGCTAGTGTTTGTGTGTGAGGTGTATGTGTGTATGGCATCAAGCTACATGACCACAAGTCGGAGCGGGTAGTGGTGGATGGGATTGATTCCAAATGAAGCCATTACTTTTAAGCTCTTCGGTGGTCTAGTGGCTAAGGTGTTGGAGTGCTACACTACTGGCCTGGGTTCGAGCCCTGGCTGGATCATGTCACAAAAACATTAAATATATTTAGCCTCTACCTGTTTATTTAGTGAGGCCTTAATTTTGTTGTCTATGTGGATGAGGGAGACAAAAAGAAGAACTGCCTGTAACTGCCCAGTTGAAAGAGTGACAGGGCCAACATCAAGGAACATTCAAACCAAAATGCCTGGACACACGGAGTTTGAAGCAACTTATGTCATAGGATGAGGGGAAGATGGATTCAGGGAGAGAGTTCCAGTGCTCAGCTGTTGAATAGAAGAAGGTATGAAAATATAATTTCACTCCTGGATTGGAAAGTTGCACAGAGTGAGGATGGGATTGTGTTGCAAGACGGGTGCTACATACTCTACGTAGAGGAGGTGGTATACACTAAGAGAGCTCTGAGGAACATTGATTATTGTAATAGCGGTAGAATAGCGAGAGATGCAACACTGCAGCGAAGAGAGAGAGATTGAAAAGAGTCAGTGAGTGGACGTGAGTTAATGAGACGAAAGGCTTTCTTTTCTACTATGTCGAGAAGTACTGTCTGAGAGGATCCTCCCCACATATGCGAACAATACTCAATACATGGACGCATCTGTGCCCCTGTACAGAGCAAGAAACTGTGCAGGGGTAAAGAGCCCCCGGAGGCGGTTGAATACACCCAGCCTCTGGGAAGCTGTTTAATCAAGGGTGGTAATATGGTCTTTCCAAGTGAGATCAGGAGAGAAAGATATTCCTAGAATACTGAGAGAAGATGAAGGATTTATTTGTATTGTTGAAATATAAGGGATAGTCCCGTGAGAGTTCTTAACGGGTAGATAAATGGAGAAATTGGGTTTTGGAAGCATTGAAAGTAACAAGATTTTCTCAGACCCAAATTAAAATGGTTGATAAGTCAGAATTTAAGTGTTTTATGGCATCTTTGCGAGATTTTTTGAGTGCTTGCTTGTTGGGGGGGGTTCTGGAAAACTAGTTGAATTGTGTAAGGTAGAGTCATCATCATATGAATGGATAGGACTAGAGGTACAAGTGATAAGATCATTAATGAATATTAGAAAGATATAATTGGAGATAGGACAGAACCCTTAGGAACAACACCGGAGTTTATAGGTTGAGGTGGTGAACGATGGCCGTCCACAACCGCAGCTATGGAATATGCCCCAGATGACAAGTATCCTTCTCTAGTACTTAGCCGACCAGCTACACATGATACATCATATGCAGTATTTTAGACAACATGATGGTCACATACTTGGCACACGATTATTATGCATTACTACAAAGTATTCGATTGACCTTCCACCTTGTTATAGAAAACTAGATATTCCTAATCCTAGAAACTAAAACTGGCTACGTGATGGTACTTAAAGCTTAATCAATAATTTGACCATGATGAAATGTTAACATCGTCAAATATTTATAAAGGTCGTATGGAATTTCAGAGCCGGTTCTTAAACCCACAATACAATTTTGTTTTGTGGTATTAGCAGACATAAACAAATAGTAGTAGCCGAGGTTTCATGTTAGCAAGTGACTCGTAAAGGGATTAAATACTGATCGCTCAGTCAAAGTCATTAGTTACCCTAATAACCTGATGGTATTTTATGAATAGTCACAGAGGGCCATAACCTCTACGAGTTACTGTGTTAAACACACAGTATTAGGTACAGGTTATTAGAACCACAAAAGGGTTGTCAAGGATGTGTGATAGTAGCTTAGCCTACTTACAATTACCTAACGGATGAGCAGAGTGAAGGAGATGTCGAAATAATGTATGTTATGATAATACAATTATCTATCTATCTATCTATTGCCTGACGCCGTGATCCCCGAAGGGGTGGCCACGAACGAACCGCCCCCATGCACCTCTGTCCCCAGTCAGTCGACGCCCCTCCCCCCAACCAGCACCGCCTTCGTTCATGTAGTTCCTCACTCCATCCTTCCACCTCATATTCGGTCTACCTCTCCCCCTCTGTCCCTCCACCTCGCTCTCGTACACCCTCTTAGTCATTCTCTCGCTTTCCATACGTTCCATATGGCCGAACCATCTCAAGTTGTTCCTTTTCACACTTTCCAGCACATCTACCTCCACACCACACCTCCTTCTTACTTCCTCATTAGTCTGTCTATCCCTCCATGTAACTCCGCACGCACTCCTTAAGTAATTCATTTCCACTGCTCTCACTCTTGGTCTGAGTCTCTCAACCAACGTCCATGCTTCGCTTCCGTAAGTCAGTGTCGGGATTACCACACTGTCATGCAAGGACTTCTTCACTTCCATACTGACCACCCTATTTCTTGTTACTGCTTTTAGCGTTCCTACAACCCTCTTCCCCTGTTGTACCCTCTCCCGCACCTCTTCATCCATAGTCCCATCTTTACTCAACACACTGCCCAGATACTTAAAAGAGTTGACGATCTCCATAGCCTGACCGTTCAGCTTCACCTCACACTCTGTGACTTCACCCCTTTCGAAGACCATAACCTTGCTCTTCCCCGTATTTACCTTCAAATTCCGTTTTTCGCACACTGTTCCAAACTCATTTACCAGACCCTGCAACTCCCATTCATTATCACTCATCAGAACTGTATCATCCGCAAACAGCAGTATAGGTAGCTTCCACTCAATTCCCTCCCTTTTCAGCGATACACCAACATTCACTGCTCTTGATAGTATTTCTTTCATGACTCCATCCATATATACAGTAAACAACCACGGGGACATCACACACCCCTGTTTCAAACCAACATTCAGGTCAAAGAACTCGCTCTGCTCACTCTCCACACGTACTGCCGCCTTTGCACCCTCATACATGCTCTTCACTGCTTTCAGCAACTTGCCCTCTACTCCGTATATTCTAAGTACTTTCCACAAACCTTCTCTATCCACTCTGTCATAGGCCTTCTCCAAGTCCATAAAGGCAACATACACCTTTTGTTTCTTCTCCAGATACTTCTCCACAACACAATTCAGGGTAAAAATCTGATCTACACATCCTCTTCCCTTCCTAAAACCTCCCTGCTCGTCGCCTATCCATTTCTCCGTTCTCACTCTCACTCTCTCAATCACTACCCTACTGTATACCTTCCCTACTACGCTTAGAAGACATATTCCTCGGTGGTTACCACACACTCCTCTTTCCCCTTTGCCCTTATATAGGGGGACTATTATGCCAGTCTTCCAGTCATCGGGTGCACTCCCCTTCTCCCATGCTAGTTTGCACATTTTCCATACCCATTCTATCACTATCTCACCACCATACCTCAACATTTCCCCACACACTCCATCTGTTCCTGGTGCTTTCCCCAACTTCACTCTTTTCATGGCTTCCCAAACTTCTGACCTCCTGATCCCCACCTCCTCCTCCACTACTTCTCTTCTTCTCCCTCCCATACCATATCCAGCTATGTTTGCTGGCTCTTCATTCCTTTCATTTAGCAACTCACTGAAGTACTCCCTCCATCTTTCGACTCTCTCTTGCTTCTCGGCTAGCATTCTCCCATTCTTATCTTTCACACCCTTACTGTTTCCCTTGCTACCTTCCCTAACTTTCTTGACTTCTTTCCAGAACAGTTTCTTACTCTCCCTCCATTTTACACTCAGATTCCTTCCAAATTCCTCATCTACTCTTCTCTTACTTTCCTTCACTACTCTCTTCACCACCCTCTTACTCTCCACGTACCTCGCTCGTTTCTGTCTCTCGGAATCTTCATTCCCTCTACTACCCAACCACACTCTATATGCTTTCTTCTTTTCTTCCACAGCTATTCTTACCTCTTCTGTCCACCATGCTGTACCTTTCACTCCCCTCCCTCTTCTCCTCACTCCACACACCTCCTCACATGCTGCACAGATCTCATCCTTAAACACCTTGCTCATCTCCTCCACTTCCTCCATAACTTCCAGGTCGAACCCACCTAGTCGTCTTTCCACTGCTCTCCTGTACTCCTCCCTGACTTCCTCCTCCTGCAACCTCTCCACCCTCCTCACCATTCCACCCTCCTCTCGCCTCCCTCCCGCTCTCCTCACCCACTTCTTTTGTGTCCTAACCTTAGCTACCACTACATAATGATCAGACAGACCCCCTCCAATACCCCTATACACCCTAGCATCCATCACAGATTTCTTCATTCGTTCATAATACAATTATAAGTTATTTAATATGGCAGTTTTGTTATCTGACAAAATAATGTGATATTTAAGAAAACAAAAAATATCTTTGACCTAGTTTTATAGTCACATAGGCTACACCTGTGCCAAATTGAATTTTAATTGAAAGTAAGACCTGGAAGTTAGGTAAAAAATCGGTCAGTCCCCTTAAGTTGTTTATTTTATAATGCAAAACTCTCTTTACATTTTCCTCTTCCAATAAAAAGTGAGAGAAGGTTTTCGCTCGTGTCTGCTATTGTGTGAATGGGAATGCCATTTTCGTGTTTTGTGATATCCTACATTCAAAGGCATTATTGGCACTCAGCGAATCTACAGTGATATATGTGTTCGCTTTGTTTGGTTAACTCATGGGCAAATAATATGTCTGCTACTTAATTTAACATGCATTCCATACAAAGCCTCGTCACATGTATTTATCTTGCAGCATGATAGTAACACCTTCCATTTCTTTCCCATACTAAAACGGATCCCACATATACAGTACTTTTTATTGAGTTCAGTTGGCTCACTATGTGTTAGTTCCCTCAAAGTATTAGTCTGATATGTCTTCATGCTGGTTAGTTTTCTAACTAGCTCTCAGTTCACTATTATTTCTATTTTGTGTACGGTAAAATTGAAATATAATACATATAAGTTGACCAGGCGATTTGGTTTTAAATATTTGTATTACTGCACTCAGTGGTGAATATACAAGTATTCTAGATGTGTTTCAGAGAGATTAGATAAGTTGTGTAAAGTAATATTAGTTGTACCTTAATGTGTTGAACCCATTTTAGTACATATAACTAATTTAATATATAAAACTAATGCATTCCATTGTATTCAGAAAAATACTATCCATTGCGAAACATGCTCTGTTTTGTATTTGGAAAGTAATGCAAAGTCCAGTTACTTCCGTTATCACAGTACTTAGTGCTCGTGCATCGCTACAAACATATTGTCGATGTAAGTGGTTGTATGTCTGTAGATACTATATTTGCGAGGCTTGAAAAATAGTATCAACTACATGGATATCAGGCACTGTAATAACACACATTTTATGTGGTGTAGATGTATTTTCAAGATATAGTATAGCAGGCCTATTTCTGTTAAAATATTCTAAAGATGAGAGCCGCGGCAACGCTCACCCTAAAGTACACCCTCAACATTACTTCTATAACCCAACGTCAGTCCCTTACATAACGAACTTCATAACATTCACCTTCGTAATTAATGCCCATAAAGTCCACAAACGTACATTTGCAATAGTTACAGATAACCCATACTTTTACCAAACAATAACAAGGGGGCAATGTGTTCAATAGAGCTTTGCTGCTTTAGGTTTGTCTATTTTCCTCCAATTTACACATTCTGCCATACTTTCAATACAAGTCTTTAGTTTTATATGATAATAAGTTTTCTTTCCTGTTTCCTTTTTATTGTGCAGTTCCCTCTCCCTTTCCACCTCAGAATTGGAATGGTTCCTTCCACCACATAAATACGAGAGCTGAGACAAAAACTGGAGTTGCCAACATGGGAGAGAAAGTGTGTGTGTGCTGCTTAATTCCTTACGGGTAACATCTCGCGCAATATAAACACTAGCATATTTGTTTAATGATTAGGTATATTATGGTCACCATATGATTTTGGACATGTGATATAGTGATCAGAACACCGAAAATATCAGAACAAGTGAACCATTAATTGCATGCAGTAAGGATAACCGTAGTGTAGGATTGAATAACCATAATATTTACGACACCACATAGTAATAATACATACATTAATGATAACAATAGCCACTTGATTCGTTCATTGTGCGAATATAATATAATGTATGGTTTTAGGTCCATGTTTTGTGATTTTTTTTTCACCAGGCATTGCATACATTGTTAAATAATCACATACGTTGATAAACGTGACATTTTATTCTCCCTGTGACCTCATAACCCCTTCTGTACCGGCGACGTATTTTAAATGTTATGCTGGTTACTATTAATCGATTGTATTCAGTTTAAAAAGGCCCTCCAGCAATCCACAGGCTTTTATAACCATATCACCTAACCCTTTTGACTACCACAGATCCTTTTTAAACTGCACAAAATGATCTAATATAGCTAGAATAATATATATAATAGTATATAACAGTACAGAAGGGGTTAACATCCCAGTGTATCTCGGTCCACAAATGTTGGGTTGTCTTGCCTGGCAATATTTGGATATTATTTTACATTGTAGTATTTGTTTTGTTTTGTTGATGTGAGTGAGGGAAACAAAAGGCAGAACTGCCTGTAGTGAGTGCCTCCCACGGAGTTGAAAGAGTGACGAGGCAAAATCAAGGGACGGTCGATTCAAAATGCTTGGACACCCGAAGTTTGAAGCTATTTAAGTCATAGGAAGAGGGAAAGACTGTTTCTGGGAGAGAGTTCCAGAGCTCAGATGTTGAATAGAAGAAAGACGGAGAAAAACGTTTCACTCTTGGGTTGGAGAGTTGCATAGAGTAGGGGTGGGATTGTGTTGCAAGACGGGTACTACATATCCCACGTAGGGAAGTGGTATACAATAAAAGAGCTCTGAGGAACACTGATTATTGTAGTAGCGATAGCATAGCGAGAGAGATACAACATTGTGGCGAAGAGAGAGAGATAGAAGAGAGTTGGTGAGTGGACAGGAGTCAATGATACGAAAGGCTTTCCTTTCTACTTTGTCTAGGAGTGCGGTGTGCGAGGATCCTCCCCACACATATGAATAATACTCAATAAAAGGAAGCATTGTGGCCATGTACAGAGCTAGAAGCTGTGCAGGGGTAAAGAACCCCTTGAGGCGGTTCAGCACACCCAGCTTCTGCCTTAGCAAGATTGGTAATATGATCCTTCCAAAAGATAGCAGAAGAAAAAGAGACACCAAGAATATTGAGAGAAGATGAAAGATTGATTTTTGTATTGTTGAAAAATAAGGGATAGTTCTCTGGGAGTTCTTGACGGGTAGTAAGATGGAGAAATTGGGTTATGGAAGCATTAAAGGCAACAAGGTTTCTTCTGCCCCAATTAGAAATAGTACTTAGATCAGAAGATAAGTGTTCTATGGCTTCATTACGTTTGTTTTTGAGAGATTCCTGGCAAGGGCGTTCAGGAAAACTAATTGAATAGTGTAAGGTAGAGTCGTCTGCTTATGAATGGATGGGACTGGAGGTACAGTTGAGAAGATCATCTATGAAAATTAGAAAAAGAATGGGAGATATGACAGAGCCCTGAGAAACACCAGAGTTGATACAATGAGGAAGTGGGTGATGACCGTCAACAACCGCAGCTATGGAACGGCCGGAAAGGAAATTAGAGACAAAGGTACAGATGGAGTGATAGAAACCGAAAGAACGGCTGAGAGCCGTCGCTAGTATTGGGTAATCACTTTTTTACTTACTGCTGTATGCCGTCGCTGGTACAGAACTGGTTAAGGGATGCTCTACTGGTGATCTTCTTTCATATCTTACTAACTCTTGGTCGTCCTCCTTTCGGGACTTCGGTGAAACCTTTTCTATTGCACTAGACATATCGAAGGCCTTCAATAAAGTCTGGCACAAATCTTTAATTTCCAAACTACCTTCCCCTATGGTGTGATGGCGCTCCCCCTAAGATAGGGTTGTCTCTGGGTTTGTTCGTCCCTACCTTACTCTGGCTCGGAAGTTTGTTCATCCCTACCAGACTCTAGCTCGGTAGTTTTCCCCCCTGGTATCTGAAAGGGGTGTTTCCGGGTGGATGGGACTCGATAGCCTTGGCGGGCAACCCATCTAGGGGAATAAACCCTAAACAAATTACCGATGGGTGACACGCTAATCAGTGCCACTTACAGGTGGCGATCTTTATAACAGGTAACAGGTAACAGGAAGGTAGTTTGGAAAGTGAGCTCAAAAGTGCGATAATAAGGTCTAGCAAAGTTGACATGGATAGAACATGACCAGGGAGTGGCATTGATTCAACCTTCAGATTGTACAGTCCTCTGCCTAAATACACAGTACCGTACACTGTAAGTAAACAAGTAAACCACTTGAGCATTATAAATATGAGAGTTGTAATAATGATTCATATAATAATGACTGAATATAACATGTAATATATATATATATATACCGGTATATATACTTGTTAGTATGTCAGCTGGTGAACCGGGGCACCGTAATTTCCATAATAGTAGGATAAGTAGGGATAAGACGCCTGGACCCATCTTTATTCTCGAATTTTCGGCTTACATTAAGCCATCTTCAGGAGTACCATATAATCCCTAAAAAGAGTAAAAACTCATAACAGAAGGAACAACGGGATCACCAATAAGTCAGTTAAAATGAGGAAACAATTAAAATCCACTCTATATTAATATTTAAAAGTTTAAAATTTATAAAAATTACTGAAAACTCACAGTTACAAGTAGAAACTGAAACATCCAATTACAAATATATATATCTATCTCGTAATTTACTTAAGAACATAGTGAACTATCAACAGACTACACCTATTACAAAACATAATAATACAAAAATCACATAATACATGTACACTTACCAAGTACAGGGAAACAAAAGACCAGACACGTTCACAGAACTGGGTGTGGGGTCAAGTAAAGCACCGCCATAGCTCAAGTGACTGGATCTGTGAAAGGAAATCAAATAAAACTAAAAAACAAATTATCGAAACATTTGAAAAAAAACAGAAAAAACAAATACATACAAAAAGCACAATTACAAATATTTAAGAGTTGTTCGAAACATTAAGTTCTGGATTGAACTTCTTGATGAGCATTTTTTCTCCAATGAGCGCGTCTGTATGATGCCTAAATTTCGCTAATATTTGAAAATCTTTATCAGAGAAACGATGATCGTTCTCATGGGAGTGATTAAGGACGGCAGAAAATGCCATCTTTTGTAAAAGATTACCTGACCTGTAACTTTTGCCAATATGTTCGTATACCCTTATCTTGAATGAACGGCTAGTACATCCATATATATATATATATACTGTATAGTACATCCACATATATATATATATATATATATATATATATATATATATATATATATATATATATATATGTATATATATATATTAATTTACTTGTTGTGTTGATGGTTGATCTCATCATCGTTTTCACCCGTGTTAATGTAGTATATCACCCTCAAAGATCCTACACGTTTCGATAATATAATTGTCTCATTATTATTGATTATAATTGTACAGTGTGTGCACAGTTTACTTAAAATCACCCCAGTAACATGGTGTTATACATTGTTTAGTACTTTAATTTAAGTTGAGCATTCCTTGTTGTATCCAACTGTAATGAGACACCAATTTTGTTGAGCTGTGAATCTGGCCATAACCATAAACAACAGCACCACACAGGCAGCTTGGGTAATGGTAATATAAATGGACGATAATACGTTTTGGTGACCCTGTTAATGTTTCTTTTATAGCTGCAGTCAGGGTGGTGGTAATGGTGGCTCAGAATCAACATATTTAGGAAGTATGCATTGTTATCACTTTATCTCTATTGTTGGGTATGGATAAGACAGTATTCGTATGTGTGTCAACTTTTGCTTTGGCGTCATTATAGAGACGGTAGCCAAATCCTGATAACATGACTATTCAAAGTAAACCAATGGCATTTTGCGAAACATTTTGGTTTGATCCAACTCACCTTTGAAAATAAATATCATACATGACAAATTATTGGTATATTACAATCGTAAAATGAGTTAGCTAAACAAATTTTCAAAGTACTGGCCATATGTAAATGTAATGATCGCTATATAAGTTATGTGGAAAGTACAGAGCATATGGCAAATTGCTGAAAGCAGTGCAGAGCATGTAGGAGGGTGGAAAAGCGTTAGTATGTGTGGAGAATGAGCAGAACAAGTTCTTTGATCTGAATGTTAGGTAAAAACAAGGGTGTGTGATAGCTCCATGGTTGTTCAATATATATATGGATGGAGTCATGACAAAAATACAAGGAAGAGCAGTAGATGTTGGTGTACCGCTGATAAGGGAGGGAAATGAGTGAAAGTTACATGTACTGCTGTTTGCCGATGATACAGTTCTGATGAGGATAGTGAATGGGAGTTGCAGGGTCTGGTAAATATGTTTGGAACTGTGTGAAAAGCGGAATCTGAAGGTAAATGCGGGGAAGAGCAAAGTTATGGTCTTTGAAAGGGGTGCAAACACAGAATGTGAGGTTAGGTTGCAACAATCAGGCTATAGAGAGTGACAACTCATTTGAGTATTTGGCCAGTGTGTTCAGTAAAGATTGAAGTATGGATAAAGAAGTGCGGGAGAGGGTGCAACAGGGGAAGAGGGTTATAGGAACGCTGAAAGCAGTAACAATAAATAGGGTGGTCAGCATGGAAGTAAAGAAGTCCTTGCATGACAATGTGGTAATTCCAACATTGACTTACGGGAGCGAAGCATAGATGTTGGTGAAGAGACTCAATCCAAGAGTGAGAGGGGTGAAAATTAGTTACTTGAAAAGTGCGTGCAGAGTTACATGGAGGGTTAGACAGACGAATGAGTAAGTAAGAGAGAGATGTGGTGTGGATGTAGATGTGCTGGAAAGTGTGAAAAGGAACACTTTGAGATGGTTCGGCCATCTGTAACGTATGGGAAGCGTGAACTTTACTAAGAGAGTGTGACTTTACAGGTAGTCAGATGTATTCAAGTGGTTAAATCCTGGTAGTAGTATTAGGACGTTTTGAGGTACGATCCTAAGTAGTTATAATAAGAGTTAACTATTAACTCTAAGCAAGGAAGACTAAAGGTGGCTCTCTGTCCTTATGAGTAATATGTTATATTGTAGTTATAGGTTGATTGAAGTTGATGTTGGAAGTAGATCTTAGCTCTCCGTCTCCTGCTCGTTGATTGATAGATATGATAGATAATAGTACTATCTATATTTAGTTAAAGTAATGCTGCCACCGTTAACGTCTTTTAACCTTATAAATGTAATATTGATACTTATAGGTAAAAGGTAAAGGAAGGATCTGTTTTGTATCCGTAAACCACTTTAATTATTAAGTAACAACTGAATGATGCATACAGCTGTACTAAGAGAGAATTCCCTAATTGAGAGGGAATCTCAGAGGGCTATGTTGTCGGGCCCAAGGTTCGAGTATATCTATCAGACCTCCTGTTGTCTCTGAGGCCTATCTGTTACTAACTCATATCTACCTTCAATACCTCTCACCTCCCCCTTGTCTGTCACACCTAGAATCATGGAAAATTACCAAGACCCCTCCTATCACATGTTCAGAGAGTGGTGAGGAATCAGAAGTGTTGAGGTCAGCTTACATTGCGTGGGAAAGAAGTTTGAGTCATGAAATTGAAGAGGTGAATTATCTCCATGGTGTACAGCACCTCACATAAGTATAGGGACACTGCAACTAACACCTTAAAATTATATGAGATATGTAAATAATTATTGCATATTAAATAGTACAATCGTGAGATGTAATACGCCCTCACTAACAATATTTGCGTACCCACCGCACTTAAAATTACAATATACGTACTGTACATAATGATGTTGAAACAACGCACTAATAAGACATAAACAGATACTCAATTACCTTGGCTGTTGTTAGCGAGACGAGACGAAATCGACAATTATGCCTAGGCACTCGAGCACTTGTAAAAAAAAAATAAGAACAGTGTTTAATTAATGAACACTAGAATCACTTTAAAACTTCAGATGTTATCAAAAATGAAAATTAAACCCAAATCACATAGTTCAGCTTGGTGGGTGAAAGAAATCTTAGACAAAAAAATGACTACTCACTTGGAAAATTAATTCCCTAAAGTCCTAAAACAATTTTAACACTTATGAATACAAATTTAAGGATACATCTGGAAATTACCTCATACCTTTACTACACTATACACACTGCTAGGGCAAGACCAAGACTGAGTGTGATAGCCTGTCGACCCGATCATGTGACGGGTCAGGAGGTCGCGGTATGACATGATGTGGCCACCAGCGTCTCAGATCCATATGAGACTACAGATATGAAATGACATGATGAGAAATTGGAGTTTTGACTGAACGACATGACAAAGTGACCGCCATGTCACTGACGATTTGACATGTGTTAGAAAACACACAATATCCAGGAAAGCTCATCTTATGAGTCATAATTAGCAAACTGAATTTATCTCGCTAGACATGCGGAAAAAACGTAAACAAAATGACCGTGAAGCAAATTACAGATGTTTGATTTTTGCTGTACCGTATTATACTGAAATACACACCTTAAAACAAAACTTTAAGTGAGCTGTGATGGTAGCCGATTTTCTATAGCAGAGTGAGTTGGTGTTAGCTGTGGTGAAGGTCCAGAGGTCAGCCTCTGTTTATCAACACACGCGCTGAGTCTGCTCTGCTGACACAGGCTCCCCTCTCATGAACGTCGTCTCCCGGCAGCCAACTCGTTCCACTCGTGGGATGCCCACACCGAAATCGCCGTGGATAGTTGAATGAATGAAGAGCTGCTAGGTGTATTAACTTAACGGTTGAATTGTGGTATTTTGTGGTTGGATATTTTAACAGAGAATAATCAAGATCACTTGATCACAGGAACAGTAGATTAACTGGATAATGGTAGTGTAGACCGGATAATTCTTCGAAAGAACGTGGTGTACTCGCCTCAGTTAACAAATCAGTTAATGAAGACCACCTGCTAACCACCATATGTTAAAAATGACTGTTGACAGTCACTGTAAGTAAGGTGTAAAGATTAGGAAGACGTACCAACTGTACGATCCTATATTTAATATATGGGTTAACTATTAACTCTTACTAAGGAAGACTAAAGGTGTCTCTCTGTCTTTATGGGTTATATGTTATGTTGCAGTTATAGGTTGATTGAAGTTGATGTTGGAAGTAGATCTTAGCTCTCCGTCTCCTGTTCGTTGATTGATAGATATGATAGATAATAGTACTATCTTTATTTAGTTAAAAGTAATGCTGCCACCGTTAACGTCTTTTAACCTTATAAATGTAATATTGATACTTATAGGTAAAAGGTAAAGGAAAGCATCTGTTTTGTATCTGTAAACCACTTTAATTATTAACTCCTTCAGACATATTATGTTCCAGTAAGTCTACGGAGGCGGGAGCCCGGTATCCTTGCCACTGCCTCGCACTACACTCACAACAACACTGCGGCCGTTAGAATTATCGGAGGTGGCTGAGGTTGCCACCAACGGTTTTATCGTAAGCTAACTTATCGGACTTACTGAGCTCCATATGACGCACTAGCGTCATATAACTTATTAGAGAGCCATGACGATAAGTCCATATGACGCACTAGCGTCATATGAGTTTTTGGCACACTCGGCCATATGACGCGGTAGCGTCATATATGTCTGAAGGAGTTAAGTAACAACTGCATGATGTATACAGCTGTACTAAGAGATAATTCCCTAATTGAGAGGGAATCTCAGAGGGCTATGTTGTCGGGCCCAAGGTTCGAGTCTATCTATCAGACCTTCGGTTGTCTCTGAGGCCTATCTGTTACTAACTCATATCTACCTTCAATACCTCTCACCTCCCCCTTGTCTGCCACACCTAGAATCATGGAAAATTACCAAGACCCCTTCTATCACATGTTCAGAGAGTGGTGAGGAATCAGAAGTGTTGAGGTCAGCTTACATTGCGTGGGAAAGAAGTTTGAGTCATGAAATTAAAGAGGTGAATGATTTGCATGGTGTACAGCACCTCACATAAGTATAGAGACACTGTAACTAACACCTTAAAATTATATGAGAGTTATATATAATTATTGCATATTAAATAGTACAAACGTGAGATGTAATACGAGAGTGATTTGAAAGTACACAGAGGGAGAGGTAGACTGAGTGAGAGGTGGAAAGATGGAGTTAAGAAATATATGAGCGAAGGCGTCCGGCAATAGATATATAGATATATAAGTTAATCAACGGAAGTAGTATTGTTACCAAGGTACACTATCTACTATGCAGTGTCAAACAATAAACCCAACACTGTAAAACATCAACAAGTCAATTATCAACAATCTGCCAGAGTGACTTTGAGCGGATAAATTGGTGTTTGAACCGTGATGTGCACAACACGTACAACTGTAATATAGAGCAAGAGCCCGGGGGGGGGGGGGGGGGGGGGGTCTGGTTAGCTGGAAAGGTAACCAATTTTCTTTTCCACCAAAGTATCACCTATCAATGCTAATGTATGGAACTGGACGACTGGCAGGCTTGCTATGGTGGATGTGGTCAGCAGAGTGGATTTAATCCACTCCAACAATGATCAAGATCAGCTTTGCACAGTAACCCATCCTAAATAACTGTAATAGGCATTCCATACCCCAATGTATGAAACATGGTTGATGACAGCAATTTTCATTGGTGGGTTGCCCCTGCCAGCCCCCATTAATTAGCCCCTCAAAGCTGATCTAGATCAGTTATTGAGGTAACCACTTCAAATCACTTGCAAAATCTTCTGCGGGGTCCCAGATATCATGAATGGCCACTGCCAGTAAATTCCAGTGGTGGGGTACCCCTGCCAGCCATGCCCAAAAATGGCAAAACCCCAGAACTGATCTAGATTAGCTCATGAGATAACTACTTCAAGTGACTTGCACACTTTTCTGCAGGGTCCCAGATATCATGAATGGCCACTTCCAGTAATTTCCAGTGGTGGAGTACCTGTCAACCACGCCCAAATTGCAAAGCCCTAGAACGGACCTTGGTAGCTTACAAGGTAACCACCTGAAATTAAGTGCAGCTTATTGTGCAGGGTCCCAAATATATAATAGTGGGTTGACAGGAACCTGTTACTATAGATGTTCTACATTGATATTTCCCTTCAATTGACATAGAGATTTGTTGGAAATAGATCATTTATCCTGTTTACATAAATGATATGAGCATAGATCTATGTTATCATGTCTTAAGGGTTATCTCCGATATTTTTCATCTCTTTATTTGTAGAGCAATAAACGGAAGTGTAAATAGGGTACCTGTGAAGGTCATGTTGCTTGTATAGTGTATACTGGTACCTAATCATTGTAAGACAAGAACAAATTATTGTCTTCCAGTTGAGCGGGTTAAAAATAATTTACTCCACTAATTCGCTGATCTTGAATCTTTGCAGGTGCTGCTTGTATGTGATTATGAGATAGCTTGTGTAAACAAGGACTTTTATAGATCACTTATGATGGATCAGGGTGATTCGCATATAACTCTGCTGGGGAACCGAGAGATGGATTTAACCAAGGAGAATGGTACAAGGTTAATGCAGGAGAACCTCTGCAGTCTTCCTTGCCACCTCTCTTTTTCCAGCTCTTGCCACAGAATATTCAATAGACCCTGTTGGTCAAACTTGGGGATATTACTGTCACTCCTGGTTTTGATACAAGCTTTTTTAATTGACGGGGATTCACTTGATGGGGTTCCCTTTGGGCGTTTGACGGCAGTATAATTTTTACGACATGAAGGGTGATATTGTATATTTGATTCCAAGGTGCCCTTCTTACTAATCCTGCATGTGATTTTGGCGCAAATCAGCTTTATTATAATGTGTTTCCCAAATTATGTCATTAAATATTTTGACGTGGCTGGCAGGGGTACCCCACCACTGGAAATTACTGGAAGTGGCCATTCATGATATCTGGGACCCTACACAAAAGTTTGTAAGTTGTTGTTGTTGTTGTCGTTACCTAAGGTGCCTGGCCAAACATCCCCAAGTCCTTAAGGAAGGCCATGGCCATGATCGGGCTTTCCCACAGAGCTCTCAAGGAGTGTAGATTATGTTGTTTGCATAAGTGATTGTGTAGTATGGGGTGCCGTGTTGCATCCTGGGCAGGTGTCGACGATGGAGATATCCAGTCTCTTTTGATAGCTCAGAAGAGGTAAGAGGTGGATGGTGCCCACATCTCAGCCTGGCCAGGTGGACTCGCGAGGAAGGGAGGATTCAGAAAGATGGATTTCGGGAGGTTGTGCCTGCAACTGCGTGTTGTCTATGAGTGATTGGATGTAACGGCGAGATATATGAGTGTGGATGTGCTTCTGGAAGCTGGTTTGGGGTGGGCAGGGAGGGACAGATGACAGTATTTGTGTGTGATACCATGTGCTGGGTGTTGTTTTGATATGCCTTGGTGTCTGTGGGTGTGCTGCCATGTAGTGTAGTGGATGGTGTTGGTTTGTGGAGGCTGCAACCAGGAATTGAGTGCCTCTCATGTCCAGGTGGTCTTTGACTTTGAGGACTTTGGTTTCTTGATGTAGGTGATCTGTAGGTGTAGTAGCTGTGCAACCTGTGTTGATTTTTAGGGCTTTTCTTTGAATAGTCTGCAAGGTCTTGTGGTGTTTTTTAGTTAGGTTAGAATCCCAGACAGGGCTTGCATTTTTCATTACTGATCTTATGTATTGTTTGTATACTGTGTTGGTAGTTTCTTTGTTGTGTTCAAATATTGTGTGGGCAAGTGACCTGAGGGTGTTAAGTCTGGGTGTCAGTTTATTTATGTTTGTGATATGTTGTTTGAATGTCATTAGAGTATCATATGTTACTCCTAGGGTTTTGTGCGTGTGTGTGTGTGTGTTAGAGGAGTGTTGTTTATGGTGAGGTGCTCGGTGTTTTTATATTCGGTTGTCCAGCTTGTGAGGAGGGTTGCAGTCGATTTAGCTGGTGCTAATTTGAGTCTGTTTGTAATACACCAGTCATGTAGTGTGTTGAGATAGGGTTGAAAGAGAAGTGTTGCTTTGTCTGGGTCTTGGTGTGTGTTTCTGAGTAGGAAGCTATATTTATTTGGGATGCATGGGGTGTAGGTATATCCTGCATGTATAGATTTCAGAGTGCAGGCAACAGGACGGATCCTTGCAGGACTCCGTTTGTGAAGTTTCTGATATTAGATGACTGACCGGCAAATGATACGTGTGCACATCTGCCTGCTAGGTAGTTGGCCAGCCACCTTTTTGTATTATTGTGCATGTTTGTGTTGTAGATTTTGTTTGTTAGGTTGTGGCGGGGGATGGCATCGAAGACTTTACTAAAGTCGAGTGTGGCAAGTAGTGATCAGTGTGGTGGTCTGGCTGAGTTGATGCCGTCAAAAGCTCTTTGTGTAAGCTCTGTAAGAAGGGTGTTTGTGGATTGCAGTGGCCTGAAGCCATAGTGTGGTGGAGCTATGGGTAGAGCATGTGTGCTCACTTGTTTTACTGGCAGTGGCCATTCATGATATCTGGGACCCTGCAGAAGATTTTGCAAGTGATTTGAAGTGGTTACCTCAATAGCTGATCTAGATCAGCTTTGAGGGGCTAATTAATGGGGGCTGGCAGGGGCAACTCACCAATGAATATTGCTGTCATCAACCATGTTTAACCCTTAAAGATCGGGGCCGGACTTAAGTCCGGCTCCAATTTGCAGCAAGTTAGGAGCATTATTAAGGATTTTAAAGGGTTAAAATCGAGTGCAAATGGCTGGGAGCGCAGCGGGCCAGACAGCCGACTCCCAGGGCTTACCGCCGCCCATTAACTCATGTTCCCTGTGTTCTCGAGAGGCCGGCAGTGTAGCCAGTAGTGAGCATAGCTGGGAAAAATATGCCGCTATACGATAAACTCCCATGTTACTCGTATCACTGTATGAGAACCACGAGTGCTACGTAGCTCGTTCTGGTCTCATTTTGAAGCTTTTAGCGCCTAGTTTTTTGCTAAATATTTTTTTTTTCATGCAGATACTTGATTTATCATTCAGGAGGGCCTGAATATGCCCAAATAAGCCGAAAACCCCCCGCTAGACAAGGGTTAATACATTGGGGTATGGAATGCCTATTACAGTTATTTAGGATGGGTTACTGTGCAAAGCTGATCTAGATCATTTTTGGAGTGGATTAAATCCACTCTCCTGGCCACATCCACCACAGCAAGCCTACAAGTCGTCCAGTTCCATACATTAGCATTGATAGGTGATACTTTAGAGGGAAAGAAAATTGGTTACCTTTCCAGCTAACCAGACCCCCCCCCCCCGGGCTCCCGGTCTAATATGTGTCAGTAACTTTAGAGGTATGACATTCAACTTTGGTGTAGTGAACTTGAAACTAATTTTGCATTGCCTCAAGTAAGAATATAAATTACACACATACATCTGTGTACACATTGTGTTTCCTTAACTGTCATTATTTATTATACAGTACATTACATTATTTCCTTTGTATCCTTGATATAATGGATGCTAGGAACTCAGTTTTACCATTCTAATTCACTACCATTCCATGATCTGAATATTTCTCTAACACTTAACCCACTGAGCCCTAGCGACGCAGCGTTTGCGTCAGCAATGTATGTAATGCTAAACCCCAGCGACGCAACAGTTGCGTCAGTGTTACTCCGGTCCCAATTACTTCGGTCCTATGGCACCTAGAGGGCTCAGATTTGTATGGGAACTGTGTAAGTATCCACGCACCCATGCCGATGGTTGAAAACTCTCAAACTCCAACCGCGTGCGCGTTAGCGCGCAAAAACATGTTTTTTGGGGGAAATTGCCTTCAATTTTTTACTCTAGTAAAATCCGTTTTCGGGGGCTCCGTAGGACCATTTTTGAGCTTTTTGATCGGTTTTTCGTGGTTTTTCCTTCATTCCTAACCCATTCGCTATTGTTTCTGGAAAACAAAAATCAAAACCGGCTGGTCCCTGGTGGTACATTTATTAATAACTAGCTGGGGCTCAGTGGGTTAAGTACTGAATTTCATCTCATTCCTACTATTTATAGATAGCAATAACACTATTCCTTTAACACTATAACCTCCATTGGTACGCAATTCCAATAATATATATCAACTTATATTCTCAAAATCGTAGTCATGTACTTAAGCTTTAACTGTCTTGAGTGTTTAAGTTCTGTATGTGGTAACCCCGGTTCGAATCCCTAGAGGATCGTAAGCTTTTTGAGCATCCTAGGTTCGAATCCCTGGAATTGCCACATGTATTTGTTGATTTCATTAATTGAGATTAGGAGTAAATTCAGTTGGAGGAGGTAACATCATAATGTATTAATTTAATTGAGAAGTATTGGGGGTTGGGAGTGAAATAAATACATTTGATTAGTTATATCAATGAGTTCATTGTACCCTTTTACTGAAGTTTTTCGTTCCCTTGTCTGCTGGCCTATTTATATGTTATGAATATGACTATATATTTCTGCAACATTCGTGGCCTTTCCTCTAACTTCCATTTTGTGGAACACCACCTCTCGTCTGCCAACCCTGATCTTCTCTTCCTCACCGAAACTCAGGTGTCTAAACCCTTCTCTGTATCCTCCTACTGTCTCTATCCTCAGTTTCAACCCAAAGGTGGATGTTGCGTATATGTGTGCAACAATCTCGCTTTCTCTCGTGTTCCCAACTTAAACTCTTCTGAATTATCAACTCTCTGGCTAAAGTTTTCTTGTCACTCTCAAGCTAAATATTTCTGCACTGTTTATCTCTCCCCTAATTCTACTGACTATCCAAAATTATTTGACTATCTAACTTCTAAAGTGGAACACATTCTATCCATCTCTCCTTTCGCAGAAATGCCCATCCTAGGAGATTTCAACGTTCACCACATCCAATGGCTCTCCTCTGTTTCCACTTACCAACATAGTGAACAAGCCTACATCTTTTTCTATCCTAAATGACCTAGAGCAGCTAGTCCAGCAATCCACCCGTATCCTGGATCGATTCAGAGATCGGCCTAACATTCTTGATTTATTTCTAACCTCTAACCCTTCTGCTTATACTATAAATCTGTTCTCTCCTTTGGGCTCCTCCGACCAGAAACTAATATCCGTCACCTGTACTATCTCTCCGGTACGGCAACCCGATCCTCCCAACCGGCGGCGCTTGTTGCACTTTGGCGCTCCCGAATGTGAGGCTCTTTGGCAGTACTTCTTTGATTTCCCATGGAATGACTTTTGCTTCCGTGACCGGGGACCCTCGGAGAGTGCTGAACGCATTACCAAGGTAATCCTTTCAGGTATGGAAGCATACATTCCATTTTCTTTCTCTCAGTCTAATGCCAAAATATCTTGGTTTACTCACGCTTGCTCTACTGCTGTCCGCAACAAGAAGGAAGCATTCAAACAGTACCGACGCCTTAAAACTCAAAATCTCATTTTTCCTATGTTTCTGCCCGGAATCAAGCCAAATCTGTTCTTCGACTTGCCGAACACTCTTTCATCAATTATAAATGCACTGAACCATCCAACTCTGGCTCTCCCCAAGCCTTTTGGCATCTAGCCAAACTCCTCTCCAACAATTGTTCTTCCTAGTCTTTCCCTCCCCTTTTACACTCTGATGGCACAACCATAACTTTTTCCTCTGACAAAGCTGAACTTTTTGCTCAAACTTTTGCTAGAAACTCCACTTTGGATGATTCCGATGCTGTTCCTCCCTCTCCACCCCCCTAGGCAGACTCTTTCGTCTCTGTCTCTCCTCTAACGTTTTCCCTTCTTACTGGAAGTTTGTTCTCATTCAACCTGTCCCAAAGAAGGGTGACCGTTCTCAACCCTCCAACTATCGTCCAATTGCTCTCATCTCTTGTATCTCTAAAGTTTTTTAAACTATTCTTGCTTCCAAATTTCTTAAGCATTTCCCTTCTCATAATTTACTCTCAGATCGCCAGTATGGCTTCCTTAAGGGTTGCTCTACTGGTGATCTTCTTTCATATCTTACTAACTCTTGCTCATCCTCCTTTCAGGACTTCGGTGAGACCTTTTCTGTTGCACTAAACATATCGAAGGCCTTTGATAGAGTCTGGCACAAATCTTTAATTTCTGAACTACCCTCCTTCGGTTTCTACCCCTCCATCTGTACCTTTGTCTCTAATTTCTTTTCTGGCCGTTCCATAGCTGCAGTTGTGGACGGCCATCGCTCACTTCCTCATCCTATCAACTCCGGTTTTCTCCCATTCTCTTTCTAATTTTCATAAATAATCTTCTCAACTGTACCTCCTGTCCCATTCATTCATACGCAGAGGACTCTACCTTACACTACTCGATTAATTTTCATGAACGCCCCAGCCAGCAACATCTCAAAGACAAATGTAATGAGGCCTTGCAACACTTATCTGCTGATCTAACTACTATTTCCAATTGGGGCAGAGAAAACCTTGTTACCTTTAATGCTTCCATAACCCAATTTCTTCATTTTACTATCCATTCGGCACTTCCAGAGCACTATCCCTTATCTTTCAACAATACAAAAATCAATCCTTCATCTTCTCTCAATATTCTAGGTGTCTCCTTTTCTTCTGCTCTCACTTGGAAGGACCATATTACCAATCTTGCTGAGGCAGCCTCCCAGGAGCTGGGTGTGCTAAACCGCCTCAAGGGGTTCTTTACCCCTGCGCAGCTTTTGGTTCTGCATGGTGCGTCCTCGAATTGAGTATTGTTCACATGTGTGAGGAGGATCCTCTCACACTGCACTCTTAGACAAAGTAGAAAGGAAAGCCTTTCGTATCATTAACTCCCGTCCACTCAGCAACTCTCTGCAATCTCTCTCACTTCCCCGCAATGTTGCAGCTCTCTCGCTATTCTATCGCTAACACAATAATCAATGTTCCTCAGAGCTTTCCTAGTGTATCCCAACTCCTCTACGTAGGGTACGTATTACTCGTCTAGCAACACAGTCCTACCCCTACTATGTGCAACTCTCTAACGCAAAGGTAAAACGATATTCTCAGTCTTTCTTCTATTCAATAGCTGAACTTTGGAACTCTCTCCCACAATCAGTTTTTCCGTCTTCCTATGACCTAAATTGCTTCAAACTCTGTGTGTCCAAGCATTATAGCTCGAACGTCTCTTGATTTGGGCCCTGTCACTCTTTCAATTCTGGGGGAGGCACTCGCGACAAGCAGTTCTGCCTTTTGTCTCCCTCACTCACATAGAACAAAAATGACTGGTCGGATGCCTCGCGGGCTTAAGTTAACTTCTACAATATAAACACAACACCATGGACTTTATATAACCCTGGTCGGATGCCTCGCTGGCTTAAGTTAACTTCTACAATATAAACACAAGACCATGGACTTTATATAACCCTGGTCGGATGCCTCGCTGGCTTAACTTAACTTCTACAATATAAACACAAGATCATGGACTTTATATAACCCTGGTCGGATGCCTCGCTGGCTTAACTTAACTTCTTTAATGTAAACACATGACCAAGGACTTTCTATTATCCTGGTTGGATGACTCGCTGGCTTAGCTTAACTTCTTTAATATAAACACAACACCATGGACTTTATAATATTATAACCATGCATCAATGTCATGATCCACTTTAGGCGGAGAGAGTGTGGTTGAGTTACAAGGTGTTACAAGGGATAGTTAGTATCTCAAAAAGATAAACCATATCCATAAATATACAGTATGCTGCATAAACACTGGTGCAGGTTTATGTAGCATTAACTAATAACAACATTGTAGGAACATTTCGTACTTATCATATACTAGTACAATTTCTGGCTGCCGAAGTCCCATCTCCCTGCTCCTCCACTCTTAACTTTTCTCACAGACACACTCAAGTTAATTTTGTGCAATTTGTCTTCTGCAAAACTTTTAGAATCGTGCTTCACGTTTGAGGAAAGCTTGAAACCAAAATGTTCTTGGTTTAATTTTGCTTTGTAGTGTGTAACCTACACATGAGGAATATATATAAATTTATAGCTCAATTGCATTTTGAAATAAAGTACTTCTTATGCACCATATAGTTTTCCATTTGAAATAATGCGCTTTCGTATGCGTCCTCTATTAAATAGAATATGCGTACTAAAGGGAATTATTTCAAGTTTACTTAAATGGTTATATCTCTATCTATTAACCTAAATCCCCTAGTAGGTGGCCATGATTGAATAGTATCCATTTTCATGTGTCGTCCATCAGTGGCACCCTCCTCCCACACTGCACAACTTCCAATCATATACCTCTCGACTCTACCCTTCCACCTTTAAATAGGGGGATTATTATACCCGAGTTCCAGTCATCTGGCACTCTTCCCATCTCCCATCCTAGTATACACATTTACCAGATCCATTCAATCACCACCTCACCCCCATACTTCAGCATCTCACCACTCACTCCATATATCCCTGATGCTTTACCAATCTTTCACTATTCAACACTTCACACTTCTGACCTTCTGATACCCTCCTCTTCTGCTGCATCTCTTCTTCTCTCTCCAGTTCCTCCCCCTCTTATACCCCATCCAATTATACTTGCATCTATTTCACGCTCTATAGTCAACAATTCATCAAAGTATTATATCCATCTTGCGATTTTCTTTTTGTTTACATTGAAATTAGCATCATTGGTATATGAATAATGTTATGCATAGAAACTGGATGTGCAAGAACATTGTAATTTACGTGACTGATAATGTTACTGTAATTGCTGAATTAGAGCTGTATCTGTGTGTGTCTCACCTACACAGAGAGTAATCCAGCTAGTCTCACAAACCCCTCCTCCTCCTATCCATGACACTACACTAAACAAGCACATCACTTATTTTCAATACTATACACCAAAAATAAAAAATAATAATTTCGACTCTCTCACTCTTTTATCTTTGGAAGAGACACTTGCTACAGGCAGGTTTGCCTTTTGTCTCCTTCATAAACAAACAACACAAATAAGAAACCTTTGTTGATGGATTCACATATGTCAATAAACATAGCAAGTTGCTTACACATACATTTCCCTCAAACATCACTTAATTCCACACCAATTTATTTCCACCTTTCAAGCCCTTGTATATACAGTAAAATACCTTTATGTATTGGAATATTGAAGGAGTACAAAGGAGTACAAAGGAAATCAAACAACAACATATCTAGTGACCCTTCTAGGCTGCTTGTCCTCCAAAACACTGGGGATCAAGTGTCCAAACAGTGGTTTAGAGTGGGTAAGGGAACATTGGAAAGGGAACTACTGCCCTGGAACTAATGTCCGTGGCAGGATTAGGAAGTTAGTAGGGGACATATGGGTTAGTAACTGAGGGGAGGATAAAATAAAGTTATTCATTTACAAACGTAGTCAGTCGCAGGTTTGATGGGAGATATTTGTCTAGGCAGAGTTTAAATGAATCAACGGTGCTGCAGTCTATAACGTCTCGTCTCGGGGAAGCCCATTCCACAAGTTGATAACTCGATTGAAGAAGAAATTCTTAGATTCGTGTGAGTTAAAAGGTTTACCAATAATTTTGCAACCGTTTCCCCGCGTGTAATTAGATTGGTCGATAGTGAAGTACTTACTACAGTTCATATTGTCGATGCCTTTGATGATTTTGAACACTTGAATAAAGTCACCTCTTAATCTGCGCTGGGTTAAAGGAAATAGATTTAATTCTCTAAGACGCTCTTCGTATGGTTTGTTCTTTAGGCTAGGTATAATTTTGGTAACTCTACGTTGAACTCGTTCTAGCTTGTTTATATCTTTTTGGTAATAAGGGCACCAGGATTGAACGCAGTATTCCAGAAGAGGGCGGACTAAGGAATTGTAAAGGGTTAGGATAACTTCTTTGGATTTATGCTCAAATGACCTGCCTATAAAGCCAATTATTTTGTTTGCCTTCTTAACAACTTCTGAACATTGTTGACTCGGTTTTAGGTTACTCGATATTATTACTCCCAGATCGGTTTCTCTGTTTACATTCTTAAGCTGAGTGCCATTCATCGAATAGTTTGCTTTCTCATTTTGGTATCCGATATGTAGTACTTTACATTTATCCGCATTGAAACTCATATGCCAAATTTGGGCCCAACATGACAATTTATCTAGATTGTGTTGCATATCGTCAACTTGTTCTTTGGAGAGTACGCTATTTGCAATTTTTGTATCGTCAGCAAATTTTGAGATTGTGCAGGTGAGACCCTCATCTATGTCGTTGATATAAATTAGAAAGAGAATTGGTCCTAGTACCGATCCCTGGAGTACCCCGCTACTTACATTGGTCCATATAGATGCCTTACCGTTTATGACTACTCTTTGCTTTCTGTCGCTGAGCCAATTTTCTATCCATTTCAACACACCGTCCTGTATTCCATGCGCTTTTAGTTTTAGCATTAAACGTTGGTGGGGAACTTTGTCAAAGGCCTTTTGAAATTCAAGGTATATAATATCTACAGCTTTACTCTCATCGTAGAGGTTGAGGATATCGTGGAAGAAGTCTAAGAAGTTTGTTAAACAGGAACGTTTTTTTACGAAAGCCGTGTTGAGTATCTTTAAGTAAGTTATTTGCCTCTAAGTGATTTACGAGTCTGTCTCTTATGACCGTTTCTAGCATTTCACATACAATTGAGGTTAAGCTAATTGGACGATAGTTACTGGGTAGGGATTTGCTGCCTTTTTTGAATATCGGTGTTACGTTGGCTAGCTTCCAAATTACACCTAGCTTCTAGGTGTGAGGATACTAGTGGGTGTGTGAGAGTTCTAGTGCGTCTGTGAGGGTACTAGTGTGTTTGTGAGGGTATAGTAGGTGTGTGAGGGTACGAGTGGGAGTGGGAGATTACTAGTGTGTCTGTGAGGGTACTAGTGGGTGTGGGAGTGTACTAGTGGGGGGGTGAGGGTACTGGTGGGTGTGTGAGAGTACTAGTGGGTGTTTGAGGGGACTAGTGGGTGTGTGAGGGTACTAGTGGGTATGTGAAGGTACTAGTTGGGGTGTGAGGGTACTCTGTGGGTGTGTGAGGGTTTTAGTGTGCCTGTGAGGGTACAAGTAGGTGTGTGAGGGTACTAGTAGGTGTTGAGGGTACTAGTGGGTGTGCGAGGGTACTAGGGTGTATGTGCGGGTACTAGTAGATGTGTGAGGGTACTAGAGGGTGTGCGAGGGTATTAGTGTGTCTGTGAGGGTACTAGTAGGTGTGTAAGGGTACTAGTAGGTGTGTGAGGGTACTAGTGGGTGTGTAAGGGGACATATATAGTGAGTCGAGGGTACTAGTTGGTGTGTGAGGGTACTATTAGGTGTGTGAGGGTACTAGTGGGTGTGTGAGGGTACTAGTGGATGTGTGAGGGTACTAGTGTGTCTGTGAGGGTACTAGAGGGTGTGTGAGGGTACTTGGTGGGTGTGTGATGGTATGAGTGGGTGTGTGAGGGTACTAGATGCCTGTGAGAGTACTAGTGGGCGTGTGAGGGTACTAGTGGGTGTGTGAGGGTACCAGTGTGTCTGTGAGGGTACTAGGGGGTGTGTGAGGGTAATAGTGTGCCTGTGAGGGTACTAGTGGGTGTGTGAGAGTACTAGTGTGTGTGTGAGGATACTAGTTGGTGTGTGAGGGTACTAGTGGGTGTGTGAGGGTACCAGTGTGTCTGTGAGGGTACTAGAGGGTGTGTGAGTGTACTAGTCGGTGTGTGAGGGTACTAGTGTGTCTGTGAGGGTACTAGTGTGTGTGTGAGGGTACTAGTGTGTGTGTGAGTGTACTAGTGTGTGTGTGAGGGTACTAGTGGGTGTGTGAGGGAAATAGTGTGTCTGTGAGGGTACTAGTGGGTGTGTGAGGGTACTAGTGGGTCTGTGAGGGTACTAGTGTGTGTGTGAGGGTACAAGTGGATGTGTGAGGGTACCAGTGGGTAGGTGAGGATACTAGTGTGTATGTGAGGGTACTAATGGGTGTGTGAGGGTACTAGTGGGTCTGTGAGGGTACTAATGGATGTGTGAGGGTACTAGTAGGAGTATGAGGGTACTAGTGTGTCTGGGAGGGTACTAGTGGGTGTGTGAGGGAACTAATGGATGTGTAAGGGTACTATAGTGGTTGTGTGAGTCTACTAGTGGGTGTGTGAGGGTACTAGTGGGTTTGTGAGGGTACTAGTGGGTGTGTGAGGGTACTAGTGCGTGTGTGAGGGTACTAGTGTGTCTGTGAGGGTACTAGTAGGTGTATGAGGGTACTAGTAGGTGTGTAAGGGTACTAGTCTGTGTGCGAGGGTACCAGTGTGTCTGTGAGGGTACTAGTAGTTGTGTAAGGGTACTAGTGAATGTGTGAGGGAGCTAGTGTCTCTGTGAGGGTACTAGTAAGTATGTGAGGGTACTAGTGTGTCTGTGAGGGTACTAGTGGGTGTGTGAGGGTACTGTGTGTGTGAGGGTACCAGTGTGTCTGTAAGGGTACATATAGTGTGTCTGTGAGGGTACTAGTGGGTGTGTGAGGGAACTAGTAGGTGTGTTAGTGTACTAGTGGGTGTGTGAGGGTACTAGTGGGTGTTTGAGGGTACTAGTGGGTGTGTGAGGGTAATACTGGTTGTGTGAGGGTACTAGTGGGTTTGTGAGGGTACTAGTGAGTGGGTGAGGATACTAGTGTGTCTGTGAGGGTACTAGTGGGAGTGTGAGGGTACTAGTGGGTGTGTGAGGGTACTAGTGGGTGTGTGAGAGTACTAGTGGGCGCGAGTGGGTACTAGTGTGTCTGTGAGGGTACTAGTAGGTGTATGAGGGTACTAGTAGGTGTGTAAGGGTACTAGTCTGTGTGCGAGGGTACCAGTGTGTCTGTGAGGGTACTAGTAGTTGTGCAAGGGTACTAGTGAATGTGTGAGGGAGCTAGTGTCTCTGTGAGGGTACTAGTAAGTGTGTGAGGGTACTAGTGTGTCTGTGAGGGTACTAGTGGGTGTGTGAGGGTACTGTGTGTGTGAGGGTACCAGTGTGTCTGTAAGGGTACATATAGTTTGTCTGTGAGGGTACTAGTGGGTGTGTGAGGGAACTAGTAGGTGTGTTAGTGTACTAGTGGGTGTGTGAGGGTACTAGTGGGTGTTTGAGGGTACTAGTGGGTGTGTGAGGGTACTAGTGAGTCTGTGAGAGTACTAGTTGGTGTGTGAGGGTACTAATGGGTGTGTGAGGGTACTAGTGTGTCTGTGAGGGTACTAGTGGGTGTATGAGAGTACTAGTGGGTGTGTGTGGGTACTAGTGTGTCTGTGAGGGTACTAATGAGTGTGTGAGGGTACTAGTGGGTGTGTGAGGGTATTGGTGTGTCTGTGAGGGTAATAGTAGGTGTGTGAGGGTATTAGTGGGTGTGTGAGGCTTCTAGTGGGTGTGTGAGGGTACTAGTGGGTGTGTGAGGCTAATAGTGTGTGCGTGAGGGTACTAGTAGCTAGGTGTGTGAGGGTAATAGTGGTTGCGTGAGGGTACTAGTGGGTTTGTGAGGGTAGTAGTGAGTGGGTGAGGATACTAGTGTGTCTGGTAGGGTACTAGTGGGAGTGTGAGGGTACTAGTACAAAGGAGTACAAAGGAAATCAAGCAACAACAGGTCTAGTGACCCTTCTAGGTTGCTTGTCCTCCAAAACACTGAGGATCAAATGTCCAAACAGTGGTTTAGAGTGGGTAAGGGAACATTCGAAAGGGAACTACTGCCCTGCCACTAACGTGGCAGGACTAGGAAGTTAGTAGGGGACATATGGGTTAGTAACTGAGGGGAGGATAAAGTTATTCATTTACAAACGCAGTCAGTCGCGGGTTTGATGCGAGATATTTGTCTAGGCGGAATTTAAATGAATCAACGGTGCTGCAGTCTATAACGTCTCGGGGAAGCCCATTCCACAAGTTGACAACTCGATTGAAGAAGAAATTCTTAGATTCGTGCGAGTTAAAAGATTTACCAATAATTTTGCAACCGTTTCCCCGCGTGTAATTAGATTGGTCGATAGTGAAGTACTTACTACAGTTCATATTGTCGATGCCTTTGATGATTTTGAACACTTGAATTAAGTCGCCTCTTAATCTGCGCTGGGTTAAAGGAAATAGATTTAATTCTCTAAGACGCTCTTCGTATGGTTTGTTCTTTAGGCTAGGTATCATTTTGGTAACTCTACGTTGAACTCGTTCTAGCTTGTTTTATATCTTTTTGGTAATAAGGGCACCAGGATTGAACGCAGTATTCCAGAAGAGGGCGACTAAGGAATTGTAAAGGGTTAGGATAACTTCTTTGGATTTATGCTCAAATGACCTGCCTATAAAGCCAATTATTTTGTTTGCCTTCTTAACAACTTCTGAACATTGTTGACTCGGTTTTAGGTTACTCGATATTGTTACTCCCAGATCAGTTTCTCTGTTTACATTCTTAAGCTGAGTGCCATTCATCGAATAGTTTGCTTTCCTCATTTAGGTAGTCGCCGTGTAGTACTTTACATTTATCCGCATTGAAACTCGTTTGCCAAATTTGGGCCCAACATGACAATTTATCTAGATTGTGTTGCATATCGTCAACTTGTTCTTTTGAGAGTACGCTATTTGCAATTTTTGTATCGTCAGCAAATTTTGAGATTGTGCAGGTGAGACCCTCATCTATGTCGTTGATGTAAATTAGAAAGAGAATTGGTCCTAGTACGATCCCTGGGGTACCCCGCTACTTACATTGGTCCATTTAGATGCCTTACCGTTTATGACTACCCTTTGCTTTCTGTTGCTGAGCCAATTTTCTATCCATTTCAACACACCGTCTTGTATTCCATGCGCTTTTAGTTTTAGCAGTAAACGTTTGTGGGGAACTTTGTCAAAGGCCTTTTGAAAATCAAGATATATAATATCTACAGCTTTACTCTCATCGTAGAGGTTGAGGATATCGTGGAAGAAGTCTAAGAGGTTTGTTAAACAGGAACGTTTTTTACAAAAGCCGTGTTGAGTATCTTTAAGTATGTTATTGTTCCTCTAAGTGATTTACGAGTCTGTCTCGTATGACCGTTTCTAGCATTTTACATACAACTGAGGTTAAGCTAATTGGACGATAGTTACTGGGTAGGGATTTGCTGCCTTTTTTGAATATCGGTGTTACGTTGGCTAGCTTCCACTGATCAGGCATAGTTCCAGACTGCAAGGATTTATTGAATAGTAATGTCAGTGGTTTGGAGAGCTCATTCTTAGCTTCCTTTAGAACTCTAGGCGAGATTGTATCAGGTCCTGGCGTTTTATTTACCTTGAGTTTATCTAAACAATTCAATACTTCTCTCTCTGTAACGGTGATATTGCTTAGAACCTCTGAATTATCAATCTGAATCGGCGATGGTGTAGGGATATCACTGAGGTCTTCTGTTGTAAAAACTGATGCAAAGAAGGTATTGAGGGCATTACTCATTTGTACTTCGTCTTTGGTGTATTCTCCTTTTTCATCGACTAACGGTCCAACAGTTGAAGTAACTACTTTTTCTTTCTGATATAACTATAGAATTCTTTCGGGTTGTTTTACTTTGATTCGCAATATGAACTCTAAGGTCTTTTTACTTTGCTTAATTAACTTTTTGGCTTTGCGTCGTAGCTCTACAAATTTCAGCCGTTCTTCGTCATTTTGTGAGGATTTTAATCTATCATTAGCAAATTTTTTAGCAAGCAGGCAGTTTGAAATATCTTTATCCACCATTTGGGCTTATTATTATGGCCTGGACGCCGTATTTTCGATGGTATGCAGTCTTGCACTGCTTTTAGGTAGTGGTTTCGAATAACTTCCAAGATGTATTTATGTCGTTATTGTTAATTAAAAGCTCCAGTCAGTTTCTTTAAACATAGCTCTAAGTTTATGGAAGTTTGCTTTCTTGAAATTAGGGACTTTTTCGATGCTACTATTTGGTTCGTTACTAGTAAACTTTAAAGTGAAAGTTATCGTACGATGGTCGCTGTTACTGAATTCATCACCAACATTCAAATTCTCTATCAATTCTTCTTTTGTTGCAAGTACAATGTCAGAACGTTATTACCACGGGTCGGCATTCGAACAAATTGATAAAGCGAACTCTCTTGCAAGTTCGTATACAAGTCATGTCCAGAGTGTGAAGTAAGAGTATCGCCCCACTTGGTCACAGGTAAATTAAAGTCGCAAAAATTACGGTATCTTGTGAGTTACTTACATATGCAATTTATTCGTGTATTTCTCGGTCAGATTTGCACTGATTGAGCTGGAGGTCTGTATATTAACGCAAGTATTATTTTTGTACCTTTATTATTCTTTATTAGCACAAAAGATGTGTCGACGTTCACAATTTGAGGTTTTGACACGAGGGTCGGGTTAAGACTTTCTTTGATATCAAATAAAACGCCACCTCCATTTTTATTTATTCGGCTGTTCTCAAACATTACATAACCGGGAAGTGAATACTCTGCTAAAAAGTCTCTATCTTGTGTATTGAGCCAAGATTCTGTTATGCCAATGACATCATAATTTTCTGTAAACACTAGTTCCTCTAAATCTGAAAATTTATTGCGTATGCTACGAGCGTTTGCATAGAAAACCTTTAAAGTTGCGGTTTTAGAACTCGCAGATCGTTCTTTCATCGAATTTTTGGTTCTGGTCGGATCTACATTTACATTCATGGCTAGTGGGTGTGTGAGGGTACTAGTGGGTGTCTGAGAGTATTAGTGGGCGCGTGTGGGTACTAGTGTGTCTGTGAGGGTACTAGTGGCTGTGTGAGGGTACTAGTGGGAGTGTGAGGGTATTAGTGCGTCTGTGAGGGTACTAGTTGGTGTGTGAGGGTACTAGTGGGTGTGTGAGGGTACTAGTGTGTCTGTGAGGGTACTAGTGGGTGTATGTGGGTACTAGTGTGTCTGTGAGAGTACCAGTGTGTCTGTGAGGGTACTAGTGTGTCTGTGAGTATACTTGTGGGTGTGTGAGGGTACTAGTGTGTCTGTGAGAATACTAGTGGATGTGTGTGGGTACTTGTGTGTCTGTGAGAGTACTAGTGGGTGTGTGAGGGTACTAGTGTGTCTGTGAGGGTACTAGTAGGTGTGTGAGGGTACTAGTGCGTCTGTGAGAGTACTAGTGTGTGTGTGAGGGTACAAGTGGGTGTGTGAGGGTACTAGTTGGTGTGAGGGTACTAGTGGGTGTGTGAGGGTATAGTGTGTCTGTGATGGTACTAGTTTATGTGTGAGAGTACTAGTGGGTGTGTGAGGGTACTAGTGTGTCTGTGATGGTACTAGTTTATGTGTTAGAGTACTAGTGGGTGTGTGAGGGTATTAGTAGGTGTGTGAGGATACTAGTGGGTGTGCTTGGTTCTGTGAAGGTATTAGTGGGTGTGTAAGGTATTGGTGGTGTGCGAGGGTATTAGTGGGTGTGTGAGGGTACTAGTGGGTGTGTGAGGGTACTATAGTGTGCTTGTGTGTGTGAGGTTTACTAGTGGGAGGGTGTGTACGGATACTAGTAGGGTGTGAGGGTAATAGTGGGTGTGTGAGGGTACAGTACTAGTGGGTGTGGAGGTATTAGTGGGTGTGTGAGGCATTGGTGGGTGTGAGGATACTAGTGGTTGTGTGAGGGTACTAGTGGTGTGTGAGGGTACGGTACTAGTGGGGTGTGTGGGTATTAGTGGGTGTGGAGGGTATTTGGGTGTGTGAGGGTACTATGGTTGTGAGGGTACGTTACTAGTGGGAGGTTGAGAGTATTAGTGGGTGTGTGAGGGAACTAGTGGGTGTATGAGGGTACGGTACTAGTGAGTGTGTGAGGGTATTAGTGGGCGTGTGTGGCGATTAGTGAGTGTGTGAGGGGACTAGTGGTTGTGTGAGGGTACTAGTGGGTGTGTGAGGGTACAAACAAAAAAATAGAAGGAAACATGCTTACATTACTGAAATGTTTGTGGACATGCAGTAATGCAAGTAATGGTCACTCTTCTGTAAATCTAAAATGGCTTACTTAAGAATGGGAAAGGGGTGGGACCTTCTATTTTTATTTTTTGTCTGTGTGAGGGTACTCTTGGGTGTGTAAGGGTACTAGTGGGTGTGTGAGGGTACTAGTGGGTGTGTGAGGGTACGGTACTGGTGGGTGTGTGAGGGTATTAGTGGGTGTGTGAGGGGACTAGTGGGTGTGTGAGGGTACTAGTGGGTGTGTGAGAGTACTAGTGGGTGTATGAGGGTACTAGTGGGTGTGTGAGGGTACTAGTGGGTGTGTGAGGTACG
This sequence comes from Paralithodes platypus, assembly GCA_032716605.1. Taxonomy (NCBI): domain Eukaryota; kingdom Metazoa; phylum Arthropoda; class Malacostraca; order Decapoda; family Lithodidae; genus Paralithodes; species Paralithodes platypus. The sequence continues at coordinate 35,252,754 of CM064548.1, read as the reverse complement.
GCACTAGTGGGTGTGTGAGGGAATTAGTGGGTGTGTGAGGATACGGTTCTAGTGGGTGTGTGAGGGTACTAGTGGGTGTGTGAGGGTACTAGTGGGTGTGTGAGGGTACGGTACTAGTGAGTGTGTGAGTGTACTAGTGGGTGTGTGAGGGTACTAGCGTGTGTGTGAGGGTACTAGTGTGTGTGTGAGGGTACTAGTGGTGTGGTACGGCACTAGTGGGTGTGTGAGGGTATTAGTGTGTGTGAGGTACGGTTCTAGTGGGTGTGTGAGGGTACTAGTGGTGTGTGAGATACTAGTGGGTGTGTGAGGGTACGGTACTAGTGAGTGTGTGAGGGTACTAGTGGGTGTGTGAGGGTACAGTGTGTGAGGGCCTGGTGGTGTGTGAGGGTACTAGTGGGTGTGTGAGGGTACTAGTGGGTGTGTGAGGGTACTAGTGGGTGTGTGAGGGTACGGTACTAGTGGGTGGGTGAGGGTATTAGTGGGTGTGTGAGGGACTAGTGGGTGTGAGGGTACTGTTGGGTGTGTGAGGGTACTAGTGGGTGTGAGGGTACTAGTGGGTGTGTGAGGGTACGTACTAGTGGGTGTGTGAGGGTATTAGTGGGTGTGTGAGGGTACTAGTGGTGTGTGAGGGTACTGGTGGGTGTGTGTATTAGTGGGTGTGTGTGGTGTACGGTACTAGTTGTGTGAGGGTACTAGTGGGTGTGTGAGGGTATTAGTGGGGGTGTGAGGGTATTAGTGGGGGTGTGAGGGTATTAGTGGGGGTGTGAGGGTATTAGTGGGTGTGTGAGGGTATTAGTGGTGTGAGGTATTAGTGGGTCTGTGAGGGTACTAGTGGGAGTGCGAGGGTACTAGTGGGTGTGTGAGGGCACTAGTGGGTGTGTGAGGGTACAGTACTAGTGGGTGTGTGAGGGTACTAGTGGGTGTGTGAGGGTACTAGTGGGTGTGTGAGGGTACGGTACTAGTGGGTGTGTGAGGGTACTAGTGGGTGTGTGAGGGTATTAGTGGGTGTGTGAGGGTACTAGTGGGTGTGTGAAGGTATTAGTGGGTGTGTGAGGGTACGGTACTAGTGGGTGTGAGGGTATTAGTGGGTGTGTGAGGGTACTAGTGGGTGTGTGAGGGTATTAGTGGGTGTGGGCAGGAATTAGTGGGTGTGTGAGGGTATTAGTGGGAATGTGAGGGTACTAGTGGGTGTGTGAGGGTACTAGTGGGTGTGTGAGGGTATTAGTGGGTGTGTGAGGGTACTAGTGGGTGTGTGAGGGTACTAGTGGGTGTGTGAGGTACGGTACTAGTGGGTGTGTGAGGGTATTAGTGAGTGTGTGAGGATACGGTACTAGTGGGTGTGTGAGGGTACTAGTGGGTGTGTGAGGGTACTAGTGGGTGTGTGAGGTTATTAGTGGGTGTGTGCGGGTACTAGTGGGTGTGTGAGGGTACTAGTGGGTGTGTGAGGGTATTAGTGGGTGTGTGAGGATACGGTACTAGTGGGTGTCTGAGGGTACTAGTGGGTGTGTGAGGGTATTAGTGGGTGTGTGAGGGTACGGTACTAGTGGGTGTGTGAGCGTACTAGTGGGTGTGTGAGGGTATTAGTGGGTGTGTGAGGATACGGTACTAGTGGGTGTCTGAGGGTACTAGTGGGTGTGTGAGGGTATTAGTGGGTGTGTGAGGGTATGGTACTAGTGGGTGTGTGAGCGTACTAGTGGGTGTGTGAGGGTACTAGTGGGTGTGTGAGGGTACTACTGGGTGTGTGAGGTAAAGTACTAGTGGGTGTGTGAGGGTATTAGTGGGTGTGTGTGGATACGGCACTAGTGGGTGTGTGAGGGTACTAGTGGGTGTGTGAGGTTATTAGTGGGTGTGTGCGGATACGGTACTAGTGGGTGTGTGAGGGTACTAGTGTGTGTGTGAGGGTACTAGTGGGTGTGTGAGGGTACTAGTGGGTGTGTGAGGGTATTAGTGGGTGTGCGAGGATACGGTACTAGTTGGTGTGTGAGGGTACTAGTGGGTGTGTGAGGGTATTAGTGAGTGTGTGAGGGTACGGTACTAGTGGGTGTGTGAGCGTACTAGTGGGTGTGTGAGGGTATTAGTGGGTGTGTGAGGGTACGGTACTAGTGGGTGTGTGAGGGTACTAGTGGGTGTGTGATGGTACTAGTGGGTTTGTGAGGGTATTAGTGGGTGTGTGACGGTACTAGTGGGTGTGTGAGGGTATTTGTGGGTGTGTGAGGGTACGGTACTAGTGGGTGTGTAAGGGTACTAGTGGGTGTGTGAGGGTACGGTACTAGTGGGTGTGTGAGGGTACTGTACTAGTGGGTGTGTGAGGGTATTAGTGTGTGTGTGAGGGTACTAGTGGGTGTGTGAGGGTACGGTAGTAGTGGGTGTGTGAGGGTATTAGTGGGTGTGTGAGGATACTAGTGGGTGTGCTTGGTTCTGTGAAGGTATTAGTGGGTGTGTAAGGGTATTAGTGGGTGTGTGAGGGTATTAGTGGGTGTGTGAGGGTACTAGTGGGTGTGTGAGGGTACTAGTGTGTGTGTGTGAGGTTACTAGTGGGAGGGTGAGGGTACGGTACTAGTAGGGGTGTGAGGGTATTAGTGGGTGTGTGAGGGTTCAGTACTAGTGGGTGTGTGAGGGTATTAGTGGGTGTGTGAGGGCATTGGTGGGTTGTGTGAGGATACTAGTGGTTGTGTGAGGGTACTAGTGGGTGTGTGAGGGTACGGTACTAGTGGGTGTGTGAGGGTATTAGTGGGTGTGTGAGGGTACTAGTGGATGTGTGTGGGTACTAGTGTGTCTGTGAGGGTACTAATGAGTGTGTGAGGGTACTAGTGGGTGTGTGAGGGTATTGGTGTGTCTGTGAGGGTACTAGTAGGTGTGTGAGGGTATTAGTGGGTGTGTGAGGTTTCTAGTGGGTGTGTGAGGGTACTAGTGGGTGTGTAAGGGTACTAGTGTGTGCGTGAGGGTACTAGTAGCTAGGTGTGTGAGGGTAATAGTGGTTGTGTGAGGGTACTAGTGGGTTTGTGAGGGTACTAGTGAGTGGGTGAGGATACTAGTGTGTCTGGTAGGATACTAGTGGGAGTGTGAGGGTACTAGTGGGTGTGTGAGGGTACTAGTGGGTGTGTGAGAGTACTAGTGGGCGCGTGTGGGTACTAGTGTGTCTGTGAGGGTACTAGTGGCTGTGTGAGGGTACTAGTGGGAGTGTGAGGGTATTAGTGCGTCTGTGAGGGTACTAGTTGGTGTGTGAGGGTACTAGTGGGTGTGTGAGGGTACTAGTGTGTCTGTGAGGGTACTAGTGGGTGTATGTGGGTACTAGTGTGTCTGTGAGAGTACCAATGTGTCTGTGAGGGTACTAGTGTGTCTGTGAGTATACTTGTGGGTGTGTGAGGGTACTAGTGTGTCTGTGAGAGTACTAGTGGGTGTGTGTGGGTACTTGTGTGTCTGTGAGAGTACTAGTGGGTGTGTGAGGGTACTAGTGTGTCTGTGAGGGTACTAGTAGGTGTATGAGGGTACTAGTGCGTCTGTGAGAGTACTAGTGTGTGTGTGAGGGTACAAGTGGGTGTGTGAGGGTACTAGTTGGTGTGTGAGGGTACTAGTGGGTGTGTGAGGGTACTAGTGTGTCTGTGATGGTACTAGTTTGTGTGTGAGAGTACTAGTGGGTGTGTGAGGGTACTAGTGGGTTTGTGAGGGTACTAGTGGTTGTGTGAGGGTACTAGTGTGTCTGTGAGGGTACTAGTGGGTGTGTGAGGGTACTAATAGTTGTGCTTGTGTGTGTGAGGTTACTAGTGGGAGGGTGAGGGTACGGTACTATTAGGGGTGTGAGGGTATTAGTGGGTGTGTGAGGGTACAGAACTAGTGGGTGTGTGAGGGTATTAGTGGGTGTGTGAGGGCATTGGTGGATTGTGTGAGAGCTAGTGGTTGTGTGAGGGTACTAGTGGGTGTGTGAGGGTACGGTACTAGTGGTGGTGTATGGGTATTAGTGGGTGTGTGAGGGTATTAGTGGGTGTGTGAGGGTACTAGTGGTTGTGTGAGGGTACGGTACTAGTGGGTGTGTGAGGGTATTAGTGGGTGTGTGAGGGTACTAGTGGGTGTTTGAGGGTACGGTACTAGTGGGTGTGTGAGGGTATTAGTGGGTGTGTGAGGGTATTAGTGAGTGTGTGAGGGTACTAGTGGTTGTGTGAGGGTACTAGTGGGTGTGTGAGGGTACGGTACTAGTGGGAGTGTGAGGGTATTAGAGGGTATTAGTGGGTGTGTGAGGGTACTAGTGGTTGTGTGAGGGTACGGTACTAGTGGGTGTGTGAGGGTATTAGTGGGTGTGTGAGGGTACTTGTGGGTGTGTGAGGGTACGGTACTAGTGGGTGTGTGAGGGTATTAGTGGGTGTGTGAGGGTACTAGTGAGTGTGTGAGGGTATTAGTGGGTGGGTGAGGGTATTAGTGGGTGTGTGAGGGTAAGGTACTAGTGGGTGTGAGAGGGTATAAGTGGGTGTGTGAGGCTATGGTACTAGTGGGTGTGTGAGGGTATTCGTGTGTGTGTGAGGGTATTAGTGGTTGTGTGAGGGTACGGTACTAGTGGGTGTGTGAGGGTACGGTACTAGTGGGTGTGTGAGGGTATTAGTGGGTGTGTGAGGGGACTATTGAGTATGTGAGGGTACGGTACTAGTGAGTGTGTGAGGGTATTAGTGGGTGTGTGAAGGTACTAGTGGGTGTGTGAGGGTACTAGTGGGTGTGTGAGGGTACTGGTGGGTGTGTGAGGGTACTAGTGGGTGTATGAGGGTACTAGTGGGTGTGTGAGGGTACGGTACTAGTGGGTGTGTGAGGGTATTAGTGGGTGTGTGAGGGGACTAGTGGGTGTGTGAGGGTACTAGTGGGTGTGTGAGGATACTAGTGGGTGTGTGAGGGTACTAGTGGGTGTGTGAGGGTACTAGTGGGTGTGTGAGGGTAATAGTGGGGGTGTGAGGGTACGGTACTAGTGGGTGTGTGAGGGTATTAGTGGGTGTGTGAGGGGACTAGTGGGTGTGTGAGGGTATGGTACTAGTGAGTGTGTGAGGGTATTATTGGGTGTGTGAGGGTACTAGTGGGTGTGTGAGGGGTTTTGGGGTGTGAGGGTACGGTCCTGGGTGTGTGAGGGTATTAGTGGGTGTGTGAGGGTACTGGTGGGTGTGTGAGGGTACTCTTGGGTGTGTGAGGGTACTGGTGGGTGTGTGAGGGTACTAGTGGGTGTGTGAGGGTACGGTACTGGTGGGTGTGCGAGGGTATTAGTGTGTTTGTGAGGGTAATAGTAGGTGTGTAAGGGTACTAGTAGGTGTGTGAGGGTACTAGTGGGTGTGTAAGGGTATATAGTGAGGTGAGGGTACTAGTTGGTGTGTGAGGGTACTATTAGGTGTGTGAGGGTACTAGTGGGTGTGTGAGGGTACTAGTGGATGTGTGAGGGCACTAGTGTGTCTGTGAGGGTAGTAGGGTGTGAGGGTACTTGGTGGGTGTGTGATGGTCCGAGTGGGTGTGTGAGGGTACTAGTGGGTGTGAGAGTACTAGTGGGTGTGTGAGGGTACTAGTGGGTGTGTGAGGGTACCAGTGTGTCTGTGAGGGTACTAGGGGTGTGTGAGGGTACTAGTGTGCCTGTGAGGGTACTAGTGGGTGTGTGAGAGTACTAGTGTGTGTGTGAGGTTACTAGTTGGTGTGTGAGGGTACTAGTGGGTGTGTGAGGGTACCAGTGTGTCTGTGAGGGTACTAGAGGTGTGTGAGGTACTAGTCGTGTGTGAGGGTACTAGTGTGTGAGGGTACTAGTGTGTGTGTGAGGGTACTAGTGTGTGTGAGTGTACTAGTGTGTGTGTGAGGGTACTAGTGGTGTGTGAGGGAAATAGTGTCTGTGAGGGTACTAGTGGGTGTGTGAGGGTACTAGTGGGTCTGTGAGGGTACTAGTGTGTGGTGAGGGTACAAGTGGATGTGTGAGGTACAGGTGGGTGAGGTACTAGTGTGTATGTGAGGGTACTAATGGGTGTGTGAGGGTACTAGTGGGTCTGTGAGGGTACTAATGGATGTGTGAGGGTACTAATAGGAGTATGAGGGTACTAGTGTGTCTGGGAGGGTACTAGTGGGTGTGTGAGGGAACTAATGGTGTGGGTACTATAGTGGTTGTGTGAGTCTACTAGTGGGTGTGTGAGGGTACTAGTGGGTTTGTGAGGGTACTAGTGGGTGTGTACAAAGGAGTACAAAGGAAATCAAGCAACAACAGATCTAGTGACCCTTCTAGGTTGCTTGTCCTCCAAAACACTGAGGATCAAGTGTCCAAACAGTGGTTTAGAGTGGGTAAGGGAACATTGGAAAGGGAATTACTGCCCTGGAACTAATGTCCGTGGCAGGATTAGGAAGTTAGTGGGAACAGATGGGTTAGTAACTGAGGGGGGGATAAAAGAAAGTTATTCATTTACAACGCAGTCAGTGCGGGTTTGATGCGAGATTTTGTCTAGGCGGAGTTTAAATGAATCAACGGTGTGATGCAGTCTAAAACGTTTGGGGAAGCCCTTCCACAAGTTGACAACTCGATTGAAGAAGAAATTCTTAGATTTCGTGTGTGTTAAAAGATTTACCAATAATTTTGCAACCGTTTCCCAGCTTGTAATTAGATTGGTCGATAGTGAAGTACTTACTACAGTCCATATTGTCCATGCCTTTGATGATTTTGAACACTTGAATTAAGTCACTCTTAATCTGCGCTGGGTTAAAGGAAATAGATTTATTCTCTAAGACGCTCTTCGTATGGTTGTTCTTTAGGCTAGGTCATATTTGGTAACTCTACGTTGAACTCGTTCTAGCTTGTTTTATCTTTTTGGTAATAAGGGCACCAGGATTGACGAGTATTCCAGAAGAGGGCGGACTAAGGATTGTAAAGGGTTAGGATAACTTCTTTGGATTTATGCTCAAATGACCTGCCTATAAAGCCAAATTTGTTTGCCTTCTTAACAACTTCTGAACATTGTTGACTCGGTTTTAGGTTACTCGATATTTACTCCCAGATCGGTTCTCTGTTTACATTCTTACGCTGAGTGCCATTCATCGAATAGTTGTGCTTTCTCATTTAGGGTCCGATATGTAGTACTTTACATTACCCGCATTGAAACTCTTTGCCAAATTTGGGCCCCAACATGAAATTTTATCTAGTTTGTGTTCCATATCGAAAACTTGTTCTTTTGAGAGTACGCTATTGCAATTTTTGTATCGTCAGCAAATTTGAGATTGTACAGGTGAGACCCTCATCTATGTCGTTGATGTAAATTAGAAAGAGAGTCCTAGTACCGATCCCTGGGGTACCCACTACTTACATTGGTCCATTTTAGATGCCTACCGTTTATGACTACTCTTTGCTTTCTGTCGCTGAGCCAATTTTCTATCCATTTCACGACACCGTCTTGTATTCCATGCGCTTTTAGCTTTAGCAGTAAACGTTTGTGGGGGAACTTTGTCAAAGGCCTTTTGAACTCAGGTATATAATATCTACAGCTTTACTCTCATCGTAGAGGTTGAGGATATCGTGGAAGAAGTCTAGAGGTTTGTTAAACAGGAAAGTTTTTACGAAAGCCGTGTTGAGTATCTTTAAGTATGTTATTTTCTCGAAGTGATTTACGAGTCTGTCTTCGTATGACCATTTCTAGCATTTTAAATACAACTGAGGTTAAGCTAATTGGGGACGATAGTTACGGGTAGGGATTGTGCCTTTTTGAATATCGGTGTTACGTTGGTAGCTTCCACTGTCGGGCCATAGTTCCCGACTGCAAGGATTTATTGAATAGTAATGTCAGTGGTTAGAGAGCTCATCCTTAGCTTCCTTTAGAACTCTAGGCGAGATTGTATCAGGTCCAAGCGCGTTTTATTTACCTTGAGTTTATCTAAACAATTCAATACTTCTCTTCTGTAACGGTGATATTGCTTAGACATCTGAATTATCAATCTGAATCGGTGGGTGTGTAGGGATATCACTGAGGTCTCTCTGTTGTACTGATGCAAAGAAGGTATTGAGGCATACTCATTTGTTCTCGTCTTGGGTATTCTCCATTTTCATTGCTAACGGTCCCAACAGTTGCAGTAACGACTTTTTCTTTCTGATATACTATAGAATTCTTTCGGGTTTGTTTTACTTTGATTGAATATGTAATCTAGGTCTTTTTTACTTTGCTTAATTACTTTTTGGCTTTGCGTCGTAGCTCTAGTTTTTCAGCCGTTCTTCGGGTGTGTGATTTAATCTATTCATTAGCAAATTTTTTTAGCAAGCAGGCAGTTTGAATATCTTTATTCCACCATTTGGGCTATTATTATGGCCTGGACGCCCGAGTTTTCGATGGTATGCGCGTTGCACTGCTTTTAGGTAAGTGGCTTCGAATAACTTCCAAGATGTATTTAAGTCGTTATGTGAAGTAAAAAGCTAGTCAGTTTCTTTACATAGCTCTAAGTTTATGGAAGTTTGCTATCTTGAAATTAGGGACTTTTTCGATGCTACTATGTCGTTACTAGTAAACTTTAAAGTGAAGGTATCGTACGATGGTCGTGTTACTGAATGTCATCACCACATTCAAATTCTCTATTAATTCTTCTTTTGTTGCAAGTACAATGTCAAGGTTATTACCACGGTCGGGCGTTCCAACAAATTGATTAAAAGCGAACTCTCTTGCAAGTTCGTATACAAGTCATGCCCCGGAGTGTGAAGTAAGAGTATCGCCCCTTGGCACAGGTAAATTAAAGTCACCAAAAATTACGGTATCTTGTGAGTTACTTACATCCGGAATTTGTTCATACATTAGTCGGTCAGTTGGCACTGGTTGAGCTCGAGGTCTGTATATTATGCAAGTATTATTTTGGTACCTTATTATTCTTTATTAGCACAAAAGATGCGTGACGTTCACAATTTGAGGTTTTGAAGAGGGTAGGGTTAAGACTTTCTTTGATTAAAGTAAAACGCCACCTCCATTTCGATTTATTCGGCTTTTCTCAAAATTACATAACCGGGAAGTGAATACTCTGCTAAAAAGTCTCTATCTTCTTGGAGCCAAGATTCTGTTGCCAATCACATCATAATTTTCTGTAAACACTAGCTCCTCTAAATCTGAAATTTATTCGTATGCTACGAGCGTTGCATAGAAAACCTTTAAATTTGGTTATTTAGAACTCACGGAACGCTCTTTAAATAATATTTTTGGTTCTTGTCGGATCTAAATTTATGTTCATGGCTGTCCCCTCGGTCTCGCTGTCTTCGGGCTTATCGCTGGTGGTCCTCGGTTGCCTCTGTTTTTTTCTTGGCGTTGAATGATTTTGTCACTGTGCTTCTTCTCGGATGGGTTTTTTTTGACATGGCTGCGGACTGCTTCGTGTAGGAGACCCATGTGCTGAACCCACAGGGTTTAGATGAGTGCCCTATTGCGGAACAGAGTAGGCTGGTTGTAGAAGTTGTCCCACAGGTTGATGAATTCAACTTCTTCCCTGACACAAATGTTTTAGTCGGCTATTTGTGCTGAAAGCTTGTCAGGAATTTGTCAGGTGCGTCGATCTTGGGGAGAATGCCTGAGATGAGATATTCCTTGACTTGTTTTTGTAGTGCTGGACCGTCTTGCGATATTTCCCCATCAACTCTTCGGATCTGGTGCGCATGACGTCATTTGAACCAGCAGGGATGACAAAAAGGGTATTGTTCATTTGCATCTTTGTGGTATCTTCGTAGGCTTCCACGATGTCGTCCAGTCCAGCTCCTGGATGCAAAATCTTTTTTCGTTGATTGGGACTCTGTCGCAGAACTCTCTCGACTGTCCTCGTAGGATGGAATCCCCAACGAGCCTGGTCTCTTTGGTTTCGTCTTCCATCTCTACCAATATCTCAAATCTGTTGGGACATTGTGACTGGTAGATGAGACCTTTTCTGCGTTGGCCGTGCACGTTCACCGTCACTGGTGTAAATCCGGAAACCTGCGGTGGCGGGGACTCTACGTACAGGCGGGAGAGGAGTGGTAGAACGGGGGCGAGGGTTGGTACTGTTCGTGCTAGCAGGCTTCTTGCACTAGGAGGTGGGGGAGGAGAAGGTGAACAGGGCGGCTGTCTGGTTTGATGTCAGTCAGTTCATCAAAGCATCTGCGCAGTGTCTACTGCAGGTGTTGGATTGTTGGCAGATGACGTTGGGGTGTGGTGGATGCTGGAGTTGAAACAATTTGAGTTAGTGATACTCCAACGTTGAGTGTTTACAACTCTTGGAGTGATTCAGCTTGGTGTGAGGGCGTGATCTTGTTGAGGGCTTCATCCAATTTGCTGTCAAATCCCTCGTGCTGACAGAGTCTGCAGGTTGTGTGAGGGTACTAGTGCGTGTGTGAGGGTACTAGTGGTCTTGTGAGGGTACTAGTAGGGTGTGAGGGTACTAGTAGGTGTGTAAGGGTACGAGTCTGTGTGCGAGGGTACCTGTGTGTGAGGGTACTAGTAGTGTGTAAGGGTACTAGTGAATGTGTGAGGGAGCTAGTGTCTCTGTGAGGGTACTAGTAAGTATGTGAGGGTACTAGTGTGTCTGTGAGGGTACTAGTGGGTGTGTGAGGGTACTGTGTGTGTGAGGGTACCAGTGTGTCTGTAAGGGTACATATAGTGTGTCTGTGAGGGTACTAGTGGGTGTGTGAGGGAACTAGTAGGTGTGTTAGTGTACTAGTGGGTGTGTGAGGGTACTAGTGGGTGTTTGAGGGTACTAGTGGGTGTGTGAGGGTACTAGTGAGTCTGTGAGAGTACTAGTGTGTCTGTGAGGGTACTAATGAGTGTGTGAGGGTACTAGTGGGTGTGTGAGGGTATTAGTGGGTGTATGAGGCTTCTAGTGGGTGTGTGAGGGTACTAGTGGGTTTGTGAGGGTACTAGTGTGTGCGTGAGGGTACTAGTAGGTGTGTGAGGGTACTACTGTGTGTGAGGGTACTAGTGGGTTGGAGGGTACTAGTGAGGGTGAGGATACTAGTGTGTGAGGGTACTAGGGGTAGTGAGGTACTAGTGGGTGTGTGAGGGTACTAGTGGGTGTGTGAGAGTACTAGTGGGCGCGAGTGGGTACTAGTGTGTCTGTGAGGGTACTAGTAGGTGTATGAGGGTACTAGTAGGTGTGTAAGGGTACTAGTCTGTGTGCCAGGGTACCAGTGTGGGTCTGTGAGGGTACTAGTAGTTGTGCAAGGGTACTAGTGAATGTGTGAGGGAGCTAGTGTCTCTGTGAGGGTACTAGTAAGTGTGTGAGGGTACTAGTGTGTCTGTGAGGGTACTAGTGGGTGTGTGAGGGTACTGTGTGTGTGAGGGTACCAGTGTGTCTGTAAGGGTACATATAGTTTGTCTGTGAGGGTACTAGTGGGTGTGTGAGGGAACTAGTAGGTGTGTTAGTGTACTAGTGGATGTGTGAGGGTACTAGTGGGTGTTTGAGGGTACTAGTGGGTGAATGAGGGTACTAGTGAGTCTGTGAGAGTACTAGTTGGTGTGTGAGGGTACTAATGGGTGTGTGAGGGTACTAGTGTGTCTGTGAGGGTACTAGTGGGTGTATGAGAGTACTAGTGGGTGTGTGTGGGTACTAGTGTGTCTGTGAGGGTACTAATGAGTGTGTGAGGGTACTAGTGGGTGTGTGAGGGTATTGGTGTGTCTGTGAGGGTACTAGTAGGTGTGTGAGGGTATTAGTGGGTGTGTGAGGCTTCTAGTGGGTGTGTGAGGGTACTAGTGGGTGTGTGAGGGTACTAGTGTGTGCGTGAGGGTACTAGTAGCTAGGTGTGTGAGGGTAATAGTGGTTGTGTGAGGGTACTAGTGGGTTTGTGAGGGTACTAGTGAGTGGGTGAGGATACTAGTGTGTCTGGTAGGGTACTAGTGGGAGTGTGAGGGTACTAGTACAAAGGAGTACAAAGGAAATCAAGCACAACAGGTTTCTAGGTTGCTTGCCTCAAAACACTGAGGATCAAGTGTCCAAACAGTGGTTAGAGTGGGTAAGGGAACATGCGAAAGGGACTAACTGCTGACACTAACGTGGCAGGACTAGGAAGTTAGTAGGGGACATATGGGTTAGTAACTGAGGGGAGGATAAAGTTTTCATTTACAAACGCAGTCAGGCGGGTTTGATGCGAGATATTTGTCTAGGCGGAATTTAAATGTGTAAGAATCAACGGTGCTGCAGTAACGTCTCGGGGAAGCCATTCCACAAGTGGAAACTCGATTGAGAAGAAATTCTTAGATTCGTGCGAGTTAAAAGATTTACCATATTTTGCAAACCGTTTCAAGCGTGTAATAGATTGGCGATAGTGAAAGTACTTACTACAGTTCTATCGATGCCTTTGATGATTTGAACACTTGAATTAAGTCGCCTCTTATCTGCGCTGGGTTAACGGAAATAGATTTAATTCTCTAAGACGTATCGTATGGTTTGTTCTTTAGGCTAGGTATCATTTTGGTAAACTCTACTTGAACTCGTTCTAGCTTGTGTTTATATCTTTTTGGTAATAAGGGCACCAGGATTGAACGCGTATTCAGAAGAGGCGGACTAAGGAATTGTAAAGGGTTAGGATAACTTTTTTTGGATATGCTCAATGGCCTGCATATCAAGCCAATTATTTTGTTTGCCTTCTTAACAACTTCTGAACATTGTTGACTCTGTTTTAGGTTACTCGATATTGTTACTCCCAGATCAGTTTCTCTGTTTACATTCTTAAGCTGAGTGCCATTCATCGAATAGTTTGCGTTCTCATTTAGGTCCGACATGTTACTTTACATTTATCCGCATTGAAAACTCATTTGCAAATTTGGGCCCACATGACAATTTATCTAGATTGTTTTGCATATCGTCAACTTGTTTTTGAGAGTACGCTATTTGCAATTTTTGTATCGTCAGCAAATTTGAGATTGTGCAGGTACTATGGTCGTTGATGTAAATTAGAAAGATAATTGAGTCATAGTACCGATCCCTTGGGTACCCCGCTATTACATTGGTCCATGTAGATTGCCTTACCGTTTATGACTACTTTGCTTTCTGTTGCTGTGCCAATTTTTCTATCCATTTCAACACACGTCTTGTATTCCTGCGCTTTTAGTTTTAGCAGTAAACGTTTGTGGGGAACTTTGTCAAAGCTTTTGAAAATCAAAGATATATATCTACAGCTTTACTTCAGTAGGGGTTGAGGATATCGTGGAAGAAGTCTAAGAGGTTTGGTAAACAGGAACGTTTTTTAGTGGGTGTGAGGATCTTTAAGTATGTTATTTCCTCTAAGTGATTTACGAGTCTGTCTCGTATGACCGTTTCTAGCATTTTTACGTACAACTGAGGTTAAGCTAATTGGACGATAGTTACTGGGTAGGGATTTGCTGCCTTTTTTGAATAGCGGTGTTACGTTGGCTAGCTTCCAAGGCATAGTTCCAGACTGCAAGGGTTATTGAATAGTAATGTCAGTGTTTGGAGAGCTCTAGCTTCCTTTAGAACTTAGGCGAGATTGTATCAGGTCCTACGGGCGTTTTATTACCTTGAGTTTTATCTAAACAATCAATACTTCTCTCTCTTGTAACGGTGATATTGCTTGAAATCTGAAATTATCAATCTCTGGATGGTGTAGGGATATCACTGAGGTCTTCTGTTGTAAAAACTGATGCAAGAAGGTATTGAGGCATTACTCATTTGTACTTCGTCTTTGTGTATTCTCCTTTTTCATCGACTACGGTCCAACAGTTGAAGTAACTACTTTTTTCTTTCTGATATAACTATAGAATTCTTTCGGGTTTGTTTTACTTTGATTCGCAATATGTAACTCTAAGGTCTTTTTACTTTACTTTTTGGCTTTGCGTCGTAGCTCTACAAATTTCACCCGTTCTTCGTCATTTTGTGAGGATTTTAATCTATCATTAGCAAATTTTTTAGCAAGCAGGCAGTTTGAAATATCTTTTTGCCACCATTTGGGCTTATTATTATTTGGGACGCAGTATTTTCGATGGTATGCAGTCTTGCGCGCTTTTAGGTAGGTGGTTTCGAATAACTTCCAAGATGTATTTATGTCGTTATTGTTAATTAAAAAGCTCAGTCGTTCTGTTACTCGCTCTAAGTTTATGGAAGTTTTGCTTTCTTGAAATAGGGACTTTGCGATGCTACTATTTGGTTCGTTACTAGTAAACTATAAAGTGAAAGATCGTACGATGGTCGCTGTTACTGAATTCACCAACATTAAATTCTCTATCAATTCTTTTTTGTTGCAAGTACAATGTCAAGAACGTTATTAGTCGGCATTCGAAAAAATGATAGCGAACTCTCTTGCAGTTCGTATACAAGTCATGCCAGGTGTGAGTAAGAGTATCGCCCCACTGGTCACAGTCGCCAAAAGTTACGGTATCTTGTGAGTTACTTACTCTGTGTAAATTTCTCGGTCAGTTTGCACGATTGAGTGGAGGTCTGTATTTAACGCAAAGTATTATTTTGGTACTTTATTATTCTTTATTAGCACAAAAGATGTCGACGTTCACATTTGAGGTTTTGACACGAGGGTCGGGTTAAGACTTTCTTTGATATAAAATAAACGCCACCTCCCTCTAGTTTTTATTTCTCGGCTGTTCTCAAACATTACATAACCGGGAAGTGAATACTCTGCTAAAAAGTCTCTATCTTGGGAATTGGGCCAAGATTCGTTATGCCAATCACATAATATTTTCTGTAACACTAGTTTCCTCTAAATCTGAAAATTTATTGCGTATGCTACGAGCGTTTGCATAGAAAACTTTTTAAAAGTTGCGGTTTAGAACTCGCAGATCGTTCTTCATCGGTTTTGGTTCTGGTCGGATCTACATTTACATTCATGGCTAGTGGGTGTGGGGAGGGTACTAGTGGGTGTATGAGAGTATTAGGGGACGTGTGGGACTATAGTGTGTCTGTGAGGGTACTAGTGGCTGTGTGAGGGTACTAGTGGGGAGTGTGAGGGTATTAGTGCGTCTGTGAGGGTACTAGTTGGTGTGTGAGGGTACTAGTGGTGTGTGAGGGTACTAGTGTTTTCTGTGAGGGTACTAGTGGGTTTATGTGGGTACTAGTGTGTCTGTGAGAGTACCAGTGTGTCTGTGAGGGTACTAGTGTGTTGTGAGTAATTGTGGGTGTGTGAGGGTACTAGTGTGTCTGTGAGAATACTAGTGGGTGTGTGGGTACTTGTGTGTCTGTGAGAGTACTAGTGGGTGTGTGAGGGTACTAGTGTGTCTGTGAGGGTACTAGTAGGTGTGTGAGGGTACTAGTGCGTCTGTGAGAGTAATAGTGTGTGTGTGAGGGTACAAGTGGGTGTGTGAGGGTACTAGTTGGTGTGTGAGGGTACTAGTGGGTGTGTGAGGGTACTAGTGTGTCTGTGATGGTACTAGTTTATGTGTGAGAGTACTAGTGGGTGTGTGAGGGTACTAGTGTGTCTGTGATGGTACTAGTTTATGTGTTAGAGTACTAGTGGGTGTGTGAGGGTATTAGTAGGTGTGTGAGGATACTAGTGGGTGTGCTTGGTTCTGTGAAGGTATTAGTGGGTGTGTAAGGGTATTAGTGGGTGTGTGAGGGTATTAGTGGGTGTGTGAGGGTACTAGTGGGTGTGTGAGGGTACTAATAGTTGTGCTTGTGTGTGTGAGGTTACTAGTGGGAGGGTGAGGGTACGGTACTAGTAGGGGTGTGAGGGTATTAGTGGGTGTGTGAGGGTACAGTACTAGTGGGTGTGTGAGGGTATTAGTGGGTGTGTGAGGGCATTGGTGGGTTGTGTGAGGATACTAGTGGTTGTGTGAGGGTACTAGTGGGTGTGTGAGGGTACGGTCCTAGTGGGGGTGTGTGGGTATTAGTGGGTGTGTGAGGGTATTAGTGGGTGTGTGAGGGTACTAGTGGTTGTGTGAGGGTACGGTACTAGTGGGTGTGTGAGGGTATTAGTGGGTGTGTGAGGGTACTAGTGGGTGTTTGAGGGTACGGTACTAGTGGGTGTGTGAGGGTATTAGTGGGTGTGTGAGGGTATTAGTGAGTGTGTGAGGGTACTAGTGGTTGTGTGAGGGTACTAGTGGGTGTGTGAGGGTACAAAAAAAAAAATAGAAGGAAACATGCTTACATTACTGAAATGTTTGTGGACATGCAGTAATGCAAGTAATGGTCACTCTTCTGTAAATCTAAAATGGCTTACTTAAGAATGGGAAAGGGGTGGGACTTTCTATTTTTTATTTTTTGTCTGTGTGAGGGTACTCTTGGGTGTGTGAGGGTACTAGTGGGTGTGTGAGGGTACTAGTGGGTGTGTGAGGGTACGGTACTGGTGGGTGTGTGAGGGTATTAGTGGGTGTGTGAGGGTACTAGTGGGTGTGTGAGGGTACGGTACTAGTGGGGGTGTGTGGGTATTAGTGGGTGTGTGAGGGTATTTGTGGGTGTGTGAGGGTACTAGTGGTTGTGTGAGGGTACGGTACTAGTGGGTGTGTGAGGGTATTAGTGGGTGTGTGAGGGTACTAGTGGGTGTGTGAGGGTACGGTACTGGTGGGTGTGTGAGGGTATTAGTGTGTGTGTGAGGGGACTAGTGGGTGTGTGAGGGTACTAGTGGGTGTGTGAGGGTACTAGTGGGTGTATGAGGGTACTAGTGGGTGTGTGAGGGTACTAGTGGGTGTGTGAGGTACGGCACTAGTGGGTGTGTGAGGGAATTAGTGGGTGTGTGAGGTACGGTAGTGGGTGTGTGAGGGTACTAGTGGGTGTGTGAGGGTACTAGTGGGTGTGTGAGGGTACGGTACTAGTGAGTGTGTGAGTGTACTAGTGGGTGTGTGAGGGTACTAGCGTGTGTGTGAGGGTACTAGTGTGTGTGTGAGGGTACTAGTGGGTGTGTGAGGTACGGCACTAGTGGGTGTGTGAGGGTATTAGTGGGTGTGTGAGGATACGGTTCTAGTGGGTGTGTGAGGGTACTAGTGGGTGTGTGAGGGTTACTAGTGGGTGTGTGAGGGTACGGTACTAGTGAGTGTGTGAGGGTACTAGTGGGTGTGTGAGGGTACTAGCGTGTGTGTGAGGGTACTGGTGGGTGTGTGAGGGTACTCTTGGGTGTGTGAGGGTACTAGTGGGTGTGTGAGGGTACTAGTGGGTGTGTGAGGGTACGGTACTGGTGGGTGGGTGAGGGTATTAGTGGGTGTGTGAGGGGACTAGTGGGTGTGTGAGGGTACTAGTGGGTGTGTGAGGGTACTAGTGGGTGTATGAGGGTACTAGTGGGTGTGTGAGGGTACGGTACTAGTGGGTGTGTGAGGGTATTAGTGGGTGTGTGAGGGTACTAGTGGGTGTGTGAGGGTACTGGTGGGTGTGTGAAGGTATTAGTGGGTGTGTGTGGGTACGGTACTAGTGGGTGTGTGAGGGTACTAGTGAGTGTGCTTGGTTCTGTGAGGGTATTAGTGGGGGTGTGAGGGTATTAGTGGGGGTGTGAGGGTATTAGTGGGGGTGTGAGGGTATTAGTGGGGGTGTGAGGGTATTAGTGGGTGTGTGAGGGTATTAGTGGGTCTGTGAGGGTACTAGTGGGAGTGCGAGGGTACTAGTGGGTGTGTGAGGGCACTAGTGGGTGTGTGAGGGTACAGTACTAGTGGGTGTGTGAGGGTATTAGTGGGTGTGTGAGGGTACTAGTGGGTGTGTGAGGGTACGGTACTAGTGGGTGTGTGAGGGTACTAGTGGGTGTGTGAGGGTATTAGTGGGGGTGTGAGGGTACTAGTGGGTGTGTGAAGGTATTAGTGGGTGTGTGAGGGTACGGTACTAGTGGGTGTGTGAGGGTATTAGTGGGTGTGTGAGAGTACTAGTGGGTGTGTGAGGGTACTAGTGTGTCTGTGATGGTACTAGTTTATGTGTTAGAGTACTAGTGGGTGTGTGAGGGTATTAGTAGGTGTGTGAGGATACTAGTGGGGTGTGGTTCTGTGACGGTATTAGTGGGTGTGTAAGGGTATTAGTGGGTGTGTGAGGGTATTAGTGGGTGTGTGAGGGTACTAGTGGGTGTGTGAGGGTACTAATAGTTGTGTGGGTGTGTGAGGGTTACTAGTGGGAGGGTGAGGGTACGGTACTAGTAGGGGTGTGAGGGTAATAGTGGGTGTGTGAGGGTACAGTACTAGTGGGTGTGTGAGGGTATTAGTGGGTGTGTGAGGGCATTGGTGGGTTGTGTGAGGATACTAGTGGTTGTGTGAGGGTACTAGTGGGTGTGTGAGGGTACGGTACTAGTGGGGGTGTGTGGGTATTAGTGGGTGTGTGAGGGTATTAGTGGGTGTGTGAGGGTACTAGTGGTTGTGTGAGGGTACGGTACTAGTGGGTGTGTGAGGGTATTAGTGGGTGTGTGAGGGTACTAGTGGGTGTTTGAGGGTACGGTACTAGTGGGTGTGTGAGGGTATTAGTGGGTGTGTGAGGGTATTAGTGAGTGTGTGAGGGTACTAGTGGTTGTGTGAGGGTACTAGTGGGTGTGTGAGGGTACAACCAAAAAAATAATAATAGAAGGAAACATGCTTACATTACTGAAATGTTTGTGGACATGCAGTAATGCAAGTAATGGTCACTCTTCTGTAAATGTGAGGCTACTTAGAATGGGAAAGGGGTGAGGGTTCTAGTATTTTTTGTCTGTGTGAGGGTACTCTTGGGTGTGTGAGGGTACTAGTGGGTGTGTGAGGGTACTAGTGGGTGTGTGAGGGTACGGTACTGGTGGGTGTGTGAGGGTATTAGTGGGTGTGTGAGGGGACTAGTGGGTGTGTGAGGGTACTAGTGGGTGTGTGAGGGTACTAGTGGGTGTATGAGGGTACTAGTGGGTGTGTGAGGGTATTAGTGGGTGTGTGAGGGTACGGTACTAGTGGGTGTGTGAGGGTATTAGTGGTGTGTGTGAGGGTACTAGTGGGTGTATGAGGGTACTAGTGGGTGTGTGAGGGTACTAGTGGGTGTGTGAGGGTACGGTACTAGTGAGTGTGTGAGGGTACTAGTGGGTGTGTGAGGGTACTAGCGTGTGTGTGAGGGTACTGGTGGGTGTGTGAGGGTACTCTTGGGTGTGTGAGGGTACTAGTGGGTGTGTGAGGGTACTAGTGGGTGTGTGAGGGTACGGTACTGGTGGGTGTGCGAGGGTATTAGTGGGTGTGTGAGGGGACTAGTGGGTGTGTGAGGGTACTAGTGGGTGTGTGAGGGTACTAGTGGGTGTATGAGGGTACTAGTGGGTGTGTGAGGGTACTAGTGGGTGTGTGAGGTACGGCACTAGTGGGTGTGTGAGGGTATTAGTGGGTGTGTGAGGATACGGTACTAGTGGGTGTGTGAGGGTACTAGTGGGTGTGTGAGGGTATTAGTGGGTGTGTGAGGATACGGTACTAGTGGGTGTCTGAGGGTACTAGTGGGTGTGTGAGGGTATTAGTGGGTGTGTGAGGATACGGTACTAGTGGGTGTCTGAGGGTACTAGTGGGTGTGTGAGGGTATTAGTGGGTGTGTGAGGGTACGGTACTAGTGGGTGTGTGAGCGTACTAGTGGGTGTGTGAGGGTATTAGTGGGTACAAGGAGTACAAGGAGTACAAGGAAATCAAGCAACAACAGATCTAGTGACCCTTCTAGGTTGCTTGTCCTCCAAAACACTGAGGATCAAGTTTACAAATAGTGGTTTAGAGTGGGTAAGGAAACATTGGAAAGGGAATTACTGCCCTGGAACTAATGTGTGCAGGATTACGGTAGTAGGGGACAGATGGGTTTAGTAACTGAGGGGGGAATAACAAAAAAAGTTATCATTACAAACGCCAGTCAGTCACGGGTTTGATGCGAGATATTTGTCTACGCGGAGTTTAAATGAATCAACGTTGATGCAGTCTATAAACGTTTCGGGGAAGCCCATTCCACAAGTTGGACAAGACTCGATTGAAGAAGAAATTCCTTAGATTCGTGAGAGTTAAAAAGATTTACCAATAATTTGGCAACCGTTTCCCCGCGTGTAATTAGATTGGTCGATAGTGAGTACTTACTACAGTTCTATATTGTCGATGACTTTGATATTTGGGTTAATACTATCTGGGGGGTAAGGTAGATTTAATCTCTAAGACGCTCTATGGTTTTTGTCTTTAGGCTAGGTATAATTTTGGTAACTCTACATTGAACTCGTTCTAGCTTGTTTATATCTTTTTGGTAATAAGGGCACCAGGATTGAACGCAGTATTCCAGAAGAGGGCGGACTAAGGAATTGTAAAGGGTTAGGATAACTTCTTTGGATTTATGCTCAAATGACCTGCCTATAAAGCCAATTATTTTGTTTGCCTTCTTAACAACTTCTGAACATTGTTGACTCGGTTTTAGGTTACTCGATATTGTTACTCCCAGATCGGTTTCTGTTTACTTTCTTAAGCTGAATGCCATTCATCGAATAGTTTGCTTCTCATTTAGGTATCCGATATGTGGTACTTTACATTTATCCGCATTGAAACTCATTTGCCAAATTTGGGCCCAACATGACAATTTATCTAGATTGTGTTGCATATCGTCAACTTGTTCTTTTGAGAGTACGCTATTTGCAATTTTTGTATCGTCAGCAAATTTTGAGATTGTGCAGGTGAGACCCTCATCTATGTCGTTGATGTAAATTAGAAAGATAATTGGTCCTAGTACCGATCCCTGGGCTACCCCGCTACTTACATTGGTCCATTTAGATGCCTTACCGTTTATGACTACTCTTTGCTTTCTGTCGCTGAGCCAATCTTCTATCCATTTCAACACACCGTCTTGTTTTCCATGCGCTTTTAGTTTTAGCAGTAAACGTTTGTGGGGAACTTTGTCAAAGGCCTTTTGAAAATCAAGGTATATAATATCTACAGCTTTACTCTCATCGTAGAGGTTGTGGATACTAGTGGGTGTGCTTGGTTCTGTGAAGGTATTAGTGGGTGTGTAAGGGTATTAGTGGGTGTGTGAGGGTATTAGTGGGTGTGTGAGGGTACTGGTGGGTGTGTGAGGGTACTAATAGTTGTGCTTGTGTGTGTGAGGTTACTAGTGGGAGGGTGAGGGTACGGTACTAGTAGGGGTGTGAGGGTATTAGTGGGTGTGTGAGGGTACAGTACTAGTGGGTGTGTGAGGGTATTAGTGGGTGTGTGAGGGCATTGGTGGGTTGTGTGAGGATACTAGTGGTTGTGTGAGGGTACTAGTGGGTGTGTGAGGGTACGGTACTAGTGGGGGTGTGTGGGTATTAGTGGGTGTGTGAGGGTATTAGTGGGTGTGTGAGGGTACTAGTGGGTGTGTGTGGGTACTAGTGTGTCTGTGAGGGTACTAATGAGTGTGTGAGGGTACTAGTGGGGGTGTGAGGGTATTGGTGTGTCTGTGAGGGTACTAGTAGGTGTGTGAGGGTATTAGTGGGTGTGTGAGGCTTCTAGTGGGTGTGTGAGGGTACTAGTGGGTGTGTGAGGGTACTAGTGTGTGCGTGAGGGTACTAGTAGCTAGGTGTGTGAGGGTAATAGTGGTTGTGTGAGGGTACTAGTGGGTTTGTGAGGGTACTAGTGAGTGGGTGAGGATACTAGTGTGTCTGGTAGGGAACTAGTGGGAGTGTGAGGGTACTAGTGGGTGTGTGAGGGTACTAGTGGGTGTGTGAGAGTACTAGTGGGCGCGTGTGGGTACTAGTGTGTCTGTGAGGGTACTAGTGGCTGTGTGAGGGTACTAGTGGGAGTGTGAGGGTATTAGTGTTACTAGTTGGTGTGTGAGGGTACTAGTGGGTGTGTGAGGGTACTAGTGTGTCTGTGAGGGTACTAGTGGGTGTATGTGGGTACTAGTGTGTCTGTGAGAGTACCAATGTGTCTGTGAGGGTACTACTGTGTCTGTGAGTATACTTGTGGGTGTGTGAGAGTACTAGTGTGTCTGTGAGAGTAATAGTGTGTGTGTGTGGGTACTTGTGTGTCTGTGAGAGTACTAGTGGGTGTGTGAGGGCACTAGTGTGTCTGTGAGGGTACTAGTAGGTGTGTGAGGGTACTAGTGCGTCTGTGAGAGTACTAGTGTGCGTGTGAGGGTACAAGTGGGTGTGTGAGGGTACTAGTTGGTGTGTGAGGGTACTAGTGGGTGTGTGAGGGTACTAGTGTGTCTGTGATGGTACTAGTTTGTGTGTGAGAGTACTAGTGGGTGTGTGAGGATACTAGTGGGTTTGTGAGGGTACTAGTGGTTGTGTGAGGGTACTAGTGTGTCTGTGAGGGTACTAGTGGGTGTGTGAGGGTACTAATAGTTGTGCTTGTGTGTGTGAGGTTACTAGTGGGAGTGTGAGGGTACGGTACTAGTAGGGGTGTGAGGGTATTACTGGGTGTGTGAGGGTACAGTACTAGTGGGTGTGTGAGGGTATTAGTGGGTGTGTGAGGGCATTGGTGGGTTGTGTGAGGATACTAGTGGTTGTGTGAGGGTACTAGTGGGTGTGTGAGGGTACGGTACTAGTGGGGGTGTGTGGGTATTAGTGGGTGTGTGAGGGTATTAGTGGGTGTGTGAGGGTACTAGTGGTTGTGTGAGGGTACGGTACTAGTGGGTGTGTGAGGGTATTAGTGGGTGTGTGAGGGTACTAGTGGGTGTTTGAGGGTACGGTACTAGTGGGTGTGTGAGGGTACTAGTGGGTGTGTGAGGGTACTGGTGGGTGTGTGAGGGTACTAGTGGGTGTGTGAGGGTACTAGTGGGTGTGTGAGGGTACGGTACTAGTGGGTGTGTGAGGGTATTAGTGGGTGTGTGAGGGGACTAGTGGGTGTGTGAGGGTACTAGTGGGTGTGTGAGGGTACTAGTGGGTGTGTGAGGCTACTAGTGGGTGTGTGAGGGTACTAGTGGGTGTGTGAGGGTAATAGTGGGGGTGTGAGGGTACGGTACTAGTGGGTGTGTGAGGGTATTAGTGGGTGTGTGAGGGGACTAGTGGGTGTGTGAGGGTATGGTACTAGTGAGTGTGTGAGGGTATTAGTGGGTGTGTGAGGGTACTAGTGGGTGTGTGAGGGTACGGTCCTGGGTGTGTGAGGGTACTAGTGGGTGTGTGAGGGTACGGTACTGGTGGGTGTGCGAGGGTATTAGTGGGTGTGTGAGGGGACTAGTGGGTGTGTGAGGGTACTAGTGGGTGTGTGAGGGTACTAGTGGGTGTATGAGGGTACTAGTGGGTGTGTGAGGGTACTAGTGGGTGTGTGAGGGTACGGTTCTAGTGGGTGTGTGAGGGTACGGTACTAGTGGGTGTGTGAGGGTATTAGTGGTGTGTGTGAGGGTACTAGTGGGTGTATGAGGGTACTAGTGGGTGTGTGAGGGTACCAGTGGGTGTGTAAGGGTACGGTACTAGTGAGTGTGTGAGGGTACTAGTGGGTGTGTGAGGGTACTAGCGTTTGTGTGTGAGGTACTGGTGGGTGTGTGAGGGTACTCTAGTGGGTGTGTGAGGGTACTAGTGGGTGTGTGAGGGTACTAGTGGGTGTGTGAGGGTACGGTACTGGTGGGTGTGCGAGGGTATTAGTGGGTGTGTGAGGGGACTAGTGGGTGTGTGAGGGTACTAGTGGGTGTGTGAGGGTACTAGTGGGTGTGTGAGGGTACGGTACTAGTGGGTGTGTGAGGGTATTAGTGGGTGTGTGAGGGTACTAGTGGGTGTGTGAGGGTATTAGTGGGTGTGTGAGGATACGGTACTAGTGGGTGTGTGAGGGTACTAGTGGGTGTGTGAGGGTACTAGTGGTGTGTGAGGGGTACTGGGGTGTGTGAGGGTACTCTTGGGTGTGTGGGGGTACTAGTGGGTGTGTGAGGGTACTAGTGGGTGTGTGAGGGTACGGTACTGGTGGGTGTGTGAGGGTATTAGTGGGTGTGTGAGGGGACTAGTGGGTGTGTGAGGGTACTAGTGGGTGTGTGAGGGTACTAGTGGGTGTATGAGGATACTAGTGGGTGTGTGAGGGTACTAGTGGGTGTGTGAGGGTACAAGTGGGTGTGTGAGGGTACTAGTGGGTGTGTGAGGGTACGGTACTAGTGGGTGAGTGAGAGTATTAGTGGGTGTGTGAGGGGACTAGTGGGTGTGTGAGGGTACGGTACTAGTGAGTGTGTGAGGGTATTAGTGGGTGTGTGAGGGTACTAGTGGGTGTGTGAGGGTACGGTACTAGTGGGTGTGTGAGGGTATTAGTGGGTGTGTGAGGGTACTAGTGGGTGTGGGAGGGTACGGTACTAGTGAGTGTGTGAGGGTACTAGTGGGTGTGTGAGGGTACTAGTGGGTGTGTGAGGGTACGGTCCTGGGTGTGTGAGGGTATTAGTGGGTGTGTGAGGGTACTAGTCGGTGTGTGAGGGTACGGTACTAGTGGGTGTGTGAGGGTACTAGTGAGTGTGCTTGGTTCTGTGAGGGTATTAGTGGGGGTGTGAGGGTATTAGTGGGGGTGTGAGGGTATTAGTGGGGGTGTGAGGGTATTAGTGGGTGTGTGAGGGTATTAGTGGGTCTGTGAGGGTACTAGTGGGAGTGTGAGGGTACTAGTGGGTGTGTGAGGGCACTAGTGGGTGTGTGAGGGTACGGTACTAGTGGGTGTGTGAGGGTATTAGTGGGTGTGTGAGGGTACTAGGGGGTGTGTGAGGATACGGTACTAGTGGGTGTGTGAGGGTACTAGTGGGTGTGTGAGGGTACTAGTGGGTGTGTGAGGGTACGGTACTAGTGGGTGTGTGAGGGTACTAGTGGGTGTGTGAGGGTATTAGTGTGTGTGTGAGGGTACTAGTGTGTGTGTGAGGGTATTAGTGGGTGTGGGCAGGAATTAGTGGGTGTGTGAGGGTATTAGTGGGAATCTGAAGGTACTAGTGGGTGTGTGAGGGTACTAGTGGGTGTGTGAGGGTACGGTACTAGTGGGTGTGTGAGGGTATTAGTGGGTGTGTGAGGGTACTAGTGGGTGTGTGAGGGTATTAGTGGGTGTGTGAGGGTACTAGTGGGTGTGTGAGGGTACTAGTGGGTGTGTGAGGTACGGTACTAGTGGGTGTGTGAGGGTATTAGTGGGAATGTGAGGGTACTAGTGGGTGTGTGAGGGTACTAGTGGGTGTGTGAGGGTACGGTACTAGTGGGTGTGTGAGGGTACTAGTGGGTGTGTGAGGGTACTAGTGGGTGTTTGAGGTGAGGGTACTAGTGGGTGTGTGAGGGTACTATTGGGTGTGTGTGTGCGGGTACTAGTGGGTGTGTGAGGTACTAGTGGGTGTGTGGGTGTGTGAGGGTACTAGTGTGTGTGTGAGGGTACTAGTGGGTGTGTGAGGGTACTAGTGGGTGTGTGATGCTACGTGGGTACTTAGTGGGTGTGTGGAGTACGGGTACCAGTGGGTGTGTGTGAGGGTACTATGTGGGTGTGTGATGGTCACTAGTGGGTGT
>CM064548.1:33545373-33853199 GCA_032716605.1 Paralithodes platypus | reverse complement strand
ATCTATCTATCTATCTATCTTAACACGCAGACTACGAGGTCAGTTCATTTAAGTTTATAAAATATGTAATGGGTTTGACAATGTGGTTCATATCAAAATGCTTAGCCTAAATGTGAATACAATACGCAACCAGGGCTGGCAGTTAGAATTGAAAAGGTTCAGCACTAGTATTTGTGGAAACTGTTTCCCATTTAAGAACTGTTCTACCTGGAACACACTTTCCTCAGAAGTTGTAAACATTTCCTCAGTTCAGCAGTTCAAGAAGACAGTAGTTAGTAGATAGTATAGGGCACACTTTGTAATGAGTGTAGTGCACTGAACAATGTCTCTCCTTCCACTTCGAATATTTCCCAGTAATGGACCGCAAGGTCTTTGAGATACTAACTATTCCTTGTAACTCCTTGAAACTCTCATAGCATAGATTTTCTACAACCAAAATATAACGGGTCTGAAAGATGTATATTTCCCCTTATTAGTGTGTGTGATGAATGTAGCCTGCATTCCATACACATAGAGGAGAGTTGATGGGGTTTGTAGAGGTGAGAGGCTGGGATCACAGATAGAGACAAAGAAGGGGGAAGTCGCTTGTTTAGTTCGTAGAAAGTAGTAAAATGAGAGAAGCACGAGACCACTACAGCCAAGATTCGTGTAACCTACGTTATGTATAGAAACTCATTTTGAGAATGCAACTATGCAATATCTTGTATTAGTAAATTCCTAATATATTTTAAATGTTTGCCATTGTAAGCATGTGCAATGATGGTTTAACAATAATGTGCAATAAACAAGAAATACAGTTGCTAATCACTAACTGCCAGCTAGAGAAGAAAGGTGGGCGAGTTGGGGATAGTTTGGGGGTGGAAGGTGGGGGTAGACTTGGACATGACTCCCCTCTTCCACCTGCCCAGGGTGGAGTAGGGGAAGGAAGGACCCACCCCTGAGCAACTTTTAGTACGCGTGAGTGTACATTCAACCGTTCAACACGGTGAACCTTTGAGGTCTTGTACCAGTCTTGGGAGTGAGACATGTGAAGCTGCAACCAGCTTTTACCATCTTGCCTTCGCAAATGTATGGAGCTGCTTCGCCTCTGTGCTTAAACTGTCTCACCCCCAAGACTCAGACCCTCACTCTTAGAACGCCATCTATTAAGCAATTAACTCGCTAGGCATTGCCCCCCTGTAGCATATTTTTTAATCAGGGAATATTCAGACAGTGCTATTTAATCGGGGAACAATGAGGGTATTCTTTTGGAGTTTCGGTGGGCTTTGTGGTAATGCACTGATACTATAGTCTATTCGCTGTAAGTAGGCGAGAAATCTTGACCTCTATCCTCTGTAACTAAAAAAGGGCTAGAACAAATTGGCTGTAAATTTCCACATCTATTCCTTGACTGACTCTTCCCAAATGGTAGAAATATTAGCTTGATTACTCTAGCCCTTTTTTAGTTATAGAGGTTAGAGGTCATGATTTCTCGCCTACTTACAGCGAATAGACTATAGGTACAGCACAAATTCCATCCCAATAAGATCTTCCTATTGATACATCGGGATTCGAACCGGGGACCATTGGATTACCAGCCCAGTGGCAAGACCACTCCACCACACATCCCCTTTATTGGTATGAAGATATAATTATATCAAACTATTTCTGATATAATGGTTGTTGTCAATATATGATCGTTGAAACCCTATTAGTAACCTCTTATTCAATTGCTTCAAACTCCGTGTGTCCAGGCATTTTAGCTCAAACCTCCCTTGATTTTGGCCCTGTCACTCTTTCAACTCTGGGGGAGGCACTCGATGCAGGCAGTTATGACTTTTGTCTCCCTCATTCACATTGATATATGAACATATGAACATTTAAGGGCAATACAAAAAACTGGAAATAGCATTTGGGGTGTGAAAAAGACGTATTATTGCCGCCTGGTCATATCATGCGGTGAGAGCCGGGACAGCGAATATCCTTCCCCTCCGAGCTCTGGAGCGACACTGATGGCTCTGAGTAGAAATCTCTTTGTTGCAAGGAACTCTAGCTGCCTCGCCCGTGTTGAAGAGGCTGTGTAAGGGAAATTTGTGCCGAAAATTACCCGATAAAAGAGGGAATAAGAGGAAAAATAGATGATAATTGAGGAGGGGGAAAAGGAGGGAAAGAGGGGGGGGGGGGGCACATATGTTGGAGTGGTAGCAAGTAATGGAAGGAAATGATCTAACCTAATCACAAATGTCTGTTTTGAGTGCCACTGGGGTGTTTTAAAGTTTTGTTTTTATGCTCTGGATCTATTGAGGACTGTGCTATTTATGGGTTAAGACGTTTGTCCCCATCCAAGTATCGATATCTTCATAGCGAGCGATAGCGATCCAGCATTGTATGGAGAAATCCGGCTTCACCGGAGAAATTTTTCTATCCAAAAATGTACAAATTTAGCTTGTTCTCAAAACAAAAGTATATATATGTTGGCTCGCTAACGCTCACCAGGAAAATATTGAAACCTGGATGGGGATAAACGTCTTAAAACAGTAGGCTGAATGGGCCCAAACGGCAAAGAGAGAGGCAGAGAAAAAAAAACAAAAAAAGCGAGGTGGGCTCAATTAAGACGTAATTCGTAAACATACGGCAAGGACATTGCCATCTCCGAAATAAGGGGGGTGGGTCGTTTTTCTCGTCCCCTTTCTTCCTCATGGTTAACCCCATTAGTTTTCATATTTTATGACGTTCGGCCCATTAGTTTGGCGATTTTAAGACATTTCACCCCATTTCGTTGTCAATATTAACCCTTTGGCGCACCTATAGTTTCCAATCAAAGTTTTTCCCACTCCCAAATTATATCTCAGCTCACTCAGAGCCAGTTTTGTGCCAGGCGATAATTTGTTTCTGTGACGTTTTTATCCACCAAAAAATCCTTATATTTGGATTAATGAGGTACCATCGGCTTCGTTATTGATTGAACTTGAAGATAAGCGAATAAAAACATAGAATAAATACAAAACAACCACATTGGGGCACTCCGAAATAAGAATTGTAAACAAAAAAGTAAATCCCTTATCTCCAACTCGCGCCAGCTCAAAATTTTGCCCGCAACATTTTTGATTTGCATACATATATGGAAGTGGAATTTAATGAGGATTCCACTGGTAACTTCAGAATTACTATAAACCAAATAGTTACTGAGATACACGAATAAACGTGAAAGTATCGAAACACAGACTGAGCTGTACTCTGCTCACTTCCCAGCCAGCCGTGAGTAAACGGTTAAACTGAGGGGGTTGCCAATTTTACCCATTGAACTAGGCGTAATACTTAATATCTGTGCCAAATATGACGCGCGTCAGACAAAAACTTAATTTTTGGCGAATATTTTTAAGTTTAATGACTCTTAACGAGTCATCGTGCGTCTAGGAAAAAAATACCTAATGACTCTGAACGAGTCATCGTGCGCCAAAGGGTTAAGACTTTTCATGTCATTTAGACGTCGAGTTTTTCCTGGCTAGCGATAGCGAGCCTGTACTTTTTGAGGAACCGGCCTTCGGCCAGGATATTTTTCTATCGAAAAATGTACAAATTGATCTTGAATGAGGGTGTTGGGGGGTGCTTTATATGCTTGATGGAGGTCTATGGATGAAACTAAATAAATCATAAACAAATATATAAATGAGCAAATATTACGCCTAAGGGGAAACGGACCGTTTGTTTGGTCATTTATTCCTATATTTCTTAGTTTCCTCACTAGACCTCCATCAAACTTAAAAAAACAAAAATGTAGACCCCCTTCAAGATAAATTTGCACATTTTCGATGAGATGGGTTGGGTATGAGGGGTGATCTGCTTGGTGTTGGCCAATCGGCGCTCTGCAGACCCCCGTAATCTTGTATTGATCTCTGACCGTTTTGGTGAGCTCAGTCCTCAAGGCATTAGTGAGTTGGGTCTATAATTGGGGTTGGGTGCGATCGCCTTTCTGCAGACTCCTGTTATTATGTTCTTATGTTTGTGCCATGAAATATATGCAAAATGTTTTCGGATAATCTCGCCGAGGTATCCGCCGAACCATCGCTTAATTTGCCGAAGATGCCACAGAACATACGATGAGGATTCGTTCATCCTTCGCATTATTTTGCAATATTTGTTTCAAATGTGACAGTTCTCGCCGAGGTCATCGGCGAACCATCGCTCAATTTGCCGATAACGTCGCAATGTCACCGATTATGTCGTATTCATCGGCAACATCGTCGCCGAGTGTAAACTTGTCAACGTTTTATAACGGTCAAAATCGTTGACGTCGCACAAATTCATTGCGAAATGACAAAACTACGTCCTCGGCGACGAAAATCGTATGAAATCGCATCAGTGGGAAAGGGGCATGAGTCCCACATGACCGAACCTTCTCAAGGTATTTCTCTACACAATTTCCAGCACATTCACATCCACACCACAAAGCTCTCACTCTTCTTTCCAATACTGTGCACCAAGAACGATTGTTTAATTTGGATCTTTCACTCTTTTCAAATTTGGGGGAGACACTTGCCTTTTGCCTTTTGTCTCCTTCATACATATACACTATAAACAAAATAAAGCCAATATAAATGTATACTCATTTCCATCCCTCACACTCCCGTACGTCACTGTCGGGTTTACCACCTAAATGGTACGAAAGGCCTTAAAGTTGACTAAGACATTAAGCTAAAGGTCTTAAAATCGCCAAGTGAATGGGCCAAACATCTTGAAATCTTATATATAATGGAGCTAAACGTAAGGGAGAAGGGGGTCCAATAAAACATATATACCAACTTATCAAAGACAACACCTGTATTGATGTAAGGTAGTGAGGCCACAGTGTACGTTGAAAGGAATATACAGTTAGAGGAAGAGAAGGGTACGGCAGTATAGACCGACAGACACAAACTGACAGAGTGGTAGGAAGATAAAGCCTTAATATAGTCAACACCTGTATACGATGGAAGGAATAAACATGTTCTGCTTGAGCAAATCTGGTTATTGGTGAGTTCTACTAACAGAGAAGTATAAGTATTGTATATATAACTACAAATAAACACAAAGGCAAGTCATAAAATAGGTACAGAACAACACTTGTATTTATGCTCAATTTGATACAATTTCACACAATAATGATTAGTACAATATATAGAAACATAAATATACACAATTCAGAAGTCTAGTTAAGAATGAGCTTTCACTTGAGTTATTGGTAAATGTGCGTGATTTAAATATGCAATTATTTAATTGTGCGGGTACTTAGATTAAAATAAACTTCTGTTTTATTTCGATACATGTATATATTTTGAAGTTATGCAATTGGAAATGACAAACATATGTTTTATATAACTTAATATCAGAGTTGAACTTAAGCAAAGTTTGTCTTTATTTTAATAACAAGTTCATGTTTTCTCTAAATGTTTTGATTATAGATGCTAAATCAATTTATATACAAAAATAAACATTGACTATATGGGAATCACTAAATAAAGATGTGCACCATCGGGTGTTGAGTGTCTACTACTTAATGTCCGGTAGTTATGTTGAAGTGGGATTGCTTGATCGTAAAATTAGTATAATTAAATAGTGAAACCCAAGGATAGAAACGTGTGTTTTGTTCTCCCTGAAGGGTGAATGCACTGCATAGCAAGAAGAAACGTCGGAGGGGGACTTGATGATTTTTCTTTAACTTGGCGTACAAAGCTATTTGTAAGACACCGTCTTTTTAGGTTTGCACTTACTCAGAGCCTTCGGCTCTGCTTGAAAGCTAGGTCTTGGGCCGCTAGCTGTGCAAGGTTTCAGACCAAATGCTAGTGAAGGGGAAGAGGTGAGTCTCGGTTTCTGTTGGTCTAGTTGCTGACCTAGAAGATGAACATCAATCCTCACTGTTACGCCAGTTTGCACTAGTGTTGGTATCGTACACAACGAGTCAGTCTTGGTACCAGACTGTCAGTATCGAACTTAGAATACTGACCAGAGCACCGTTTATTTTCAGTCTTCAGACCTGATGTGCTAGTCTCATACCTAGCAGGTTTATCAATAACACTTGGTGGTACTATTATGAGACCTGATGCATAATAGCGAATCTAGTTTTCCCAGTCTTGCACATAGGATTATTCCAGTCTACAGGGCATGATTGGATGTTGTTATTGTCCATGCGGTTACCTACTGCTTTATTGTTTTTCCTATGCCCTATGATATATATATATATATATATATATATATATATATTTACAGTATATACATAAATATATATTAATATATAATATATATACATATATATATAATATATATATATATATATATATATACTGCATATATACTGTGTGTATATATATATATATATATATATATATATATATATATATATATATATATATATATATATATATATATATAAATAGTGAGTAGAACATCAGCAGGTGACCTAGGACACCGTAATATCCATAGGATAAGGATAAGGATGGAAAAGACGCCTAGAAACATCTTGAACTTTATTTTCGAATTTTCGGCACCTCACGGAACCATCTTCAGGAGCAATACAGAACCTAAAATAGAGTATACACTCTAGAATCATACAAAAGAACGGGTTCTAAAAAATGTAATATTCATATATAAAGAAAACGAACACTCGAAGTGTATAGTGAAACTAATCAATGCATATTTAAAACAATTGAGTTACAAAATAAGAACCTATCTATGCAAATAAGGTAAATATAAATTAAACAATAATATGCTAAGATTGAACACCAACCAATCAGAGAAGGCAAATTTACTAAAGAAAGATTCCTGGTTTAAATCTAAAACAAAAAACAAGTACTTTACTCAGAAACTTGTCCACGATACAAAAGGGTTTGAGCAATACTATTCTACATGAAACCACATTAAAAGTTACCAAAATAACGTATATATATATATATATATATATATAAATCAACACCAGAGCTGGTACGAACATCTTTATTTTTGTAACATTTCGGTTTAAGCATAAACATCTTCAGACCTAAAATAAATAAAAGCCTGTATAAGTGGCTGAGTAATTTTATAATGTTAATATTAGTATTATTAACTAAATATAAGAAATCCAGAATAAAGGTTAAAATTAATAGTTATAAGAATAACCTAATATCATATTAGAGTTAGTAAAATGAAAGAATAAAATGAGAGACGAAGCAAACATTACAGTATGTGATAATTAAAAAGTGGGGGGGGGGGGCAGAGTTAATCACATAAATGTTATCATAAATATAAGAACCAACCAAACACAGTAGAGGAGTGGAGGAGTCGTGCACACCCAGCCTGGGTGTGACCTACCTATCCTGAGATATATGTTAGCTACCACTCTCACAGTTAATATTATCCTCTGTACAGAGTCTCAGGGACAGAACCAGAGTATCATGGTCCTTCATACACACTGGTAGGCTCACCAGACAAATAGAAGTAGGCCTAGATACATATTTTTTCAGGCACACCCACTATATTATCCATAGCTGCAGTTGTGGACGGCCATCCCTCACTTCCTCATCCTATCAACTCCAGTGTTCCTCAGGGCTCTGTCCTATCTCCCATTCTCTTTCTAATTTTCATAAACGATCTTCTCAACTGTACCTCCAGTCCCATCATACGCAGACGACCCTACCTTACACTACACAATTAGTTTTCCTGAATGCCCCAGCCAGCAATCCCTCAAAGACAAACGTAATGAAGCCATGCAACACTTATCCGCTGATCTAACTACTATTTCCAATTGAGGCAGAGAAAACCTTGATGTCTTTAATGCTTCCAAAACCCAATGTATTCATCTTACTACCCATTCAGAACACCCAGAGGACTATCCCTTACACTTCAACATTACAAAAATCAATCCTTCATCTTCTCTCAATATTCTTGGTGTCTATTTTTCTTCTGCTCTCACTTGGAAGGACCATATAACCAGTCTTGCTAAGGCAACCTCCCAGAAACTGGGAGTGCTCAACCGCCTCAAGGGGTTCTTTACCCCTGCACAGCTTCTTGCTCTGTACAGGGGCACAGTGCGTCCTTGTATTGAGTAGTGTTCACACGTGTGGGGAGGATCCTCTCACACCTCACTCCTAAACAAAGTAGAAAGGAAAGCCTTTCGTATCATTAACTCCCGCCCACTCACCAACTCTCTGCAATCTCTCTCTCTATGCCGCAATGTTGCATCTCTCTCGCTATTCTATCGCTACTATAATAATCAATGTTCCTCCGAGCTTTCACAGTGTATACCACCTCCTCTATGTAGGGTACGTAGTACCCGTCTTGCAACACAATCCCACCCCTACTCTGTGCAACTCTCCAACTCAAGAGTGAAACATTATTCTCAGTCTTTCTTCTATTCAACTGCTGAGCTCTGGAACTCTCTCCCAGAATCAGTCTTTTCCTCTTCCTATGACTTAAATTGCTTTAAACTCCGCGTGTCCAGGCATTTTGGCTCGAACGTCCCTTGATTTTGGCCCTGTCACTCTTTCAACTCAGCGGGAGGCACTTGGTACAGGCAGTTCTGCCTTTTGTCTCCCTCACTCACATCGAAAAAAAAATACTTGCCTATAACTCGGCACATCTTCTTTTCACCACTCGTGTGTTAACAAAAAATAACTATTCATTCACAAGCACAATTCTAGATTTGTATATGTATGCATATATACTTAGGCACATGCCTAATAGCTTGGGGTGACTTAACTTTTTATTTGGATATTACCTGGAAGTGTCATCGACCCCGTCAAAATGTTTACATCGAGTCAGTCACACCAATTTTATGGTTTGTGCTGCGAGGACGAAACTGACAAACTGTAACTGTTATTCCGCCTGGATATTTGTTTTAGAGGAATCCATCCATGTTCGTGGTTGACAGATGTGAAGAGAAATGTGGCTGCGTTTCTGTGACATGGTACTGTGTGGGTGATGAATTTTTGGGTTAAGCTCCAGTCGATAACATATTTTCGTTCGAATAGTCAGAAACAACATTATTATTATTCTACATGATATATATTTGGTTTGTCAATTATTACGTACGGGGTGTGTGGATACACCATTGAAGGATGAAACTAGGTTATCCAATAATTTAGTGTCTGAAGAAATAAACACAGATAGCAAGAACGGAAGCAAGGAACTCACTACCAATGTTTCTTTTGTGCATACAGTAGGTGTTGTATTATGCAAACTTCATTTTGAGTAATGCTACCTCTTGTTTGCGTTCTCTCTTTACGTATCATATCCCTCCTTTTTGCTACGTGTTCGTTTACATAGTTTCTAAATATTGTATATACATTGCTATTGATATAATAGCATATACTGTATATATATATATTATATATATATATATATATATATATATATATATATATATATATATATATATATATATATATATATATATATATATATATATATATATATATATATATATATATATATATATATATATATATATATGTAATGAATATGAATCCTAATCATAATTCCCACCTACTGGACTTATTTTTAACAACCAATTCAGAACATTATGATGTTACAGTGAGGTCCCCGCTTGGATCTGCTGATCACTGTCTGATACAGGCCACCTGTCTATCACCTACCACACCTTCCCACTCTGAACCTGTGTTGGTGACTAAATGGCATTACGATAGGGCAGACTGGGAAGGTCTTCAAGGTTTCTTTATTGATATTCCCTGGACCTCTTTCTTTTCTAATGATGCACACTCCACCTTGAGCCACATACAAGATTTTGTAAACATTGGAATGGAAACTTGTATTCCTCATCAAAAGTACAGTAAAAGATCTAATTCACCTAAATGGTTTGACCATAATTGTGCTAGAGTAACTGAACAAAAACCAATAGCCTACAATGCATACACAAGATCAAAAACACATGAAGCCTTTAATTACTTTAGAAACATCAGAAATCATGCCAAAACTGTATTAAACCTAACTAAATCAAACTTTCTCCACAAGCAGGCAAATAAACTTCCAAATAATCCAAATGATAACAAAATATTTTGGTCTACTCTTAACTCATTTAAATCCAACTTCACTACTGCTTCATCCATTCCACCATTAAAATCTCCGACTGGCAATCTTGTAAGTGACCCACGAGGTAAAGCTAACCTTCTTGCGGATATTTTCTCCACCAACTCAACCTTAGATGAAATAAATCAAGATGTCCCTGTACTTAATTTTAATTCGCCTGAAATTCCCTCACTTAAGATCCACACCAGACATGTCAAAACTATTTTGCAGAATCTCTCAGTAGATAAGGCTCCTGGTCCAGATGAAATTCCTCCAATAGTACTTAAGAATTGCTCCTTGGTGCTCGCTCCTGTATTGGCAAATTTTTTCCGTCTGTGTACTCATACCTCATGCTTCCCAGTACCCTGGAAAGAAGCAAACATCCATCCAGTTCCTAAAAAAGTGCCTCTTCAGATCCATCAAACTACAGACCCATAGCTATAACTTCCACTTTTGGTCAAGTCTTTGAAATTATATTAAATAATCACATAATTAAGCATCTGGAGAATAATAAATTAATCAGTGATAGGCAATATGGTTTTAGACGATGTCGATTAACTGCAGACATTCTTTGCCTTCTTACGCATCAAATCAACCAAGCTACAGACCAACATGGTGAAACACATAAAATAGCACTGGATATATCAAAGGCATTTGATAGAGTCTGGCATCATTCCTTATTGTCGAAGATGTCACACTACGGCCTTGCATCATTAGTTCCACTAATTTCTTCTTATCTTCATAACAGAAAAATATGTGTAATGGTAGATGGCCTTTATTCTCAATTTCACTCAATAAATGCTGGTGTTCCCCAGGGATCAGTTTTGGCCCCAACTCTGTTCCTCATTCATATCAATGATCTCATATCTACCACTCATAATCCAATACATTCCTACGCAGATGACTCAACACTCCACAGTTCCTTCACATTTACCAATTCTTTCACCCAACCCGATCTTATAAATTCAAAAATAAACACTGCAATTTCTCTGAACATGGACCTTTCTAGAATTAATGAATGGGGACAAAATAATCTAGTTTCCTTTAATGCACAGAAAACCAAGTACATTCAATTTTCTAACCGACAGAATCTCACTGACTCCCATATATTTTTGAATGATGTAAATATTCCCACTTCCCCTAGTATTGACATTCTCGGTGTAACATTAACTACTAACTTGAGCTGGACACATTATGTTAGAAGCATTGCTAAGAATGCCTCTAAAAAACTGGGACTCCTGTACAGAGTTCGAGAATTCTTCACTGACGAGCAGTTGGCCGTAATATATAAAAGTCATGTGCGTTCTCAGATGGATTACTGTTCACCTCTGTGGGGTGGAAGTGAAGTGGTTGCATTGAGGCAGTTGGACAAAATTCAAAATAAAGCTATTAGATTAATCAATAACCCTGCAATCACACAGGACCTTCCTACATTATCCATATGAAGAAACGTTGCATCCCTTGCATTATTCTACAGATATTTTTACAGCAATTGTTCCGAGGAACTTGCTTCAATTGTGCCGCCTCTCCACATCTTTCCCCGTAGAACTAGGGCAGCTGAGGGCGCCCATGAATTTACACTTTCTCCTCCACAATGCAGAACTTCTGCTTATCAGAATTCATTTATCCCCAGAGCTACTACTCTTTGGAATTCACTTCCCTCGAATTGCTTTCCACAAACTTACAATCTACAAATGTTTAAATCCAGTTGTTACAAACATTTTATGAATGGAGGATGCCTTTAGGCACATGGACCTTTTTGTTTTATCTGTGTTTTTCCTTCCTCCGTTCATTGTCTCTTTAAAAAAAAAAAAATATATATATATATATACAGTATATATATATAATTTTTTGTTCATATTTATTTACTTCAAGACAGTCTGTTTGTGTTGCTTGTACTGGTAATTATAATATATAATATTTATTATACTTTAGATATTCATTGTTACTTGCATTAAATAATGTCCCTCTCTCCGCCCTCCTTTGCTACAACGTTTGGCTCAGCTTCGCTCGTGCTCTCTCCCAATGTTCGTTGAAAGTCCCTGGGGCGCTCTGAGTTATAAAAATGTCTCCAAAATATAGTGTTCCTGTCGCCCTTGCAAGAGAAAGAAAAAATGTGCAGTATTGTAGCTGGAAATGACTATATTTTGTATTTATATATATATTAGGAAAACTACATGCCTCAAAAAAAAAAAAAAAAAAAAAATGCTTATATTAGTGACCCGCAAGGGAAATGATAGTTTGACTCTGTATATATATATCACTCTGGCTTTGTCTATCACTTTAGTAAATGATAGTTTGACTCTGTATATATATATCACTCTGGCTTTGTCTATCACTTTAGTAAATGATAGTTTGACTCTGTATACATATATCACTCTGGCTTTGTCTATCACTTTAGTAAAATGACAACAACAAATTACACTTATGTCGCCAAATGTTTATATTCAATATTACTTTAAGTGATCGATGTTGTTGAGATTTGTTTATTATACTGAGAGGCTCTCCTCTCACACTACTGATCCACCTGGTGAACAAGCCTACGTCTTTTCTATCCTAAATGACCTAGAGCAGTTAGTTCAGCAACCCACCCGTATCCCGGATCGCATCGGAGATCGGCCCAACATTCTTGACTTGTTTCTAATTTCTAACCCTTCTTCTTATACTGTCGATCTTTTCTCTCCTCTGGGCTCCTCCGACCATAAACTTATCTCTGTCACCTGTCCTATCTCTCCAGTACAGCCACCCGATCCTCCTAGCCGGCGGCACTTGTGGCACTTTGGCGCTGCCGACTGGGAGGCTCTTCGGCAGTACTTCTTTGATTTCCCATGGAATGATTTCTGCTTCCATGGCCGAGGACCCTCGGAGAGTGCTGAACGCATTACCGAGGTAATCCTATCGGGCATGGAAGCATACATTCCATTCTCTTTCTCTCAGACTAATGCTAAAAATCTTGGTTTACTCACGCCTGTTCTACTGCTGTCCGCAATAAGGAGGAAGCATTCAAACGGTACCGACGCCTTAACACCTTACGAGCGGCCTATGCGGTTTATTTATGTGTACCGCACAGCGGGGTGTTTTTAGCCAAAATAGGGCTGTTTACGTGATCATTTTCATGCCTAAATAAGACCCAGAACGTAAAACAAGTACCTATCCCTGAAAGGGCATAAACAGAGCTTTCGAATGACACCATAACGATCCTTGTATGATGGATAGTTTTCTTGCAATAACCGTGCAACGCGAGTGCAAAAAGCAGGTAATTCGGTACTTTCAGTACATAATTGAGTATGTAGCGAGTGAGAGAGGGAGGAGGGAGCTGAGATTTGTGTCAGTAGGTTCGCCGCGGTGGTCTGGAGCAGTCATACGCTCGCTAGTCTCCTGCCACCACTTGTCTCTCTCTCTCAGCCACATTACGTGCTGAAATTGCCACTCGAGTTATGTCGAGCGCCGCCACATAGTCCAGCTTTATTTAACTCGACTTATGTTGCTCGCCGCTAATTATGGGTTAAAACTCAAGACTCTCATTCTTCATATGTTTCTGCCCGGAATCAAGCCAAATCTGTTCTTCGACTTGCCAAACACTCTTTCATCAATAATAAATGCACCGAACTATCCAACTCTAGCTCTTCCCAAGCTTTCTGGCATCTAGCCAAAAACCTCTCCAACAATTTCTCTTCCTCGTCTTTCCCTCCCCTTTCCCACTCTGATGGCACAACCATCACTTCTTCCTCTGACAAAGCTAAACTCTTCGCTCAAACTTTTGCTAGAAACTCCACCTTGGATGATTCCGGTGCTATTCCTCCCTCTCCGCCCTCCTCTCTCTTACTTATGCCTAATATCCTAATCTCTTCTAAAGATGTACTTTCTACCCTCTCTGGGCTTAACACTAATAAGGCGTACGGTCCGGACGGTGTTCCTCCTGTTGTTCTCAAAAACTGTGCTTCCGTGCTGACTCCCTGCCTAGGCAAACTCTTTCGTCTCTGTCTATCCTCTAACGTCTTCCCTTCATGCTGGAAGTTTGCTCACATTCAACCTGTCCCAAAGAAGGGTGACCGCTCTCAACCCTCCAACTATCGTCCAATTGCTCTTATCTCTTGTCTTTCTAAAGTTTTTGAAACTATTCTTGCTTCCAAATTTCTTAAGCATTTCTCTTCTCATAATCTGCTCTCAGATCGCCAGTATGGCTTCCTTAAGGGTCGCTCTACTGGTGATCTTCTTTCATATCTTACTAACTCTTGGTCATCCTCCTTCCGGGACTTCGGTGAGACTTTTTCTATTGCACTAGACATATCGAAAGCCTTCGATAGAGTCTGGCATAAATCTTTAATTTCTAAACTACCCTCCTTCGGTTTCTATCCCTCCATCTGTGCCTTTGTCTCTAATTTCCTTTCCGGCCGTTCCATAGCCGCGGTTGTGGACAGCCATTGTTCACTTCCTCACCCTATAAACTCCGGTGTTCCTCAGGGCTCTGTCCTATCTCCTATTCTCTTTCTAATTTTTATAAATGATCTCCTTAACTGTACCTTAATTCCCATCCATTCATACGCAGACGACTCAACCTTACACTACTCCATTAGTTTTTCAGAACGCCCCAGCCAGCAATCCCTCAACGACAAACGTAATGAAGCCATAGAACTCTTAAATTCTGATCTAAATACTATTTCCAATTGGGGCAGAGAAAACCTTGTTAACTTTAATGCTTCCAAAACCCAATTTCTCCATCTATCTACCCGTCAGGATCTCCCAGCGGACTATCCCTTATTCTTCAACAATACAAAAATCAACCCTTCATCTTCTCTCAATATTCTTGGTGTCTCTTTTTCTTCTGCTCTCATTTGGAAGGACCATATTACCAGTCTTGCTAAGGCAGCCTCCCAGAAGCTGGGTGTGCTCAACCGCCTTAGGGGGTTCTTTTCCCCTGCACAGCTTCTTGCTCTGTACAGGGGCATAGTGCGCCCTTGTATTGAGTATTGTTCACATGTGTGGGGAGGTTCCTCTCACACCGCTCTCCTAGACAAAGTTGAAAGGATGGCCTTTCGTATCATTAACTCCCGTCCACTCACCAACTCTCTGCAATCTCTCTCTCTCCGCCGCAATGTTGCATCTCTCTCGCTATTCTATCGCTACTATAATAATCAGTGTTCCTCAGAGCTATCCCAGTGCATACCACCTCCTTTACGTAGGGCACGTGGTACCCGTCTTGCAACTCAATCCCACCCCTACTCTGTGCAACTCTCCAACCCAAGAGTGAAACGTTACTCTCAAACTTTCTTCTACTCAACAGCTGAGCTCTGGAACTCTCTCCCAGAATCAGTCTTTCCCTCTTCCTATGACTTAAATTGCTTCAAACTCCGTGTGTCCAGGCATTTTGGCTCGAACGTCCCTTGATTTTGGCCCTGTCACTCTTTCAACTATGGGGGAGGCACTCGCTATAGGCAGTTATGCCTTTTGCCTCCCTCAATCACATAGAAAAAAAAAAAAAAAAATATGGAGTATAATTGTTTTTAATTGTTTACATTTTCTTTATAACAAAATGGGCATAGTAGATGCATTCCGAAATAAATACAATGACTAGAAATATATGCATGATGATATATCAGGTAAGTCAATCTAAGTCTCAAAATTATATTTTATTGAATTGTGATTAAATAGGCCCATAGCACTCGTAAGACTACCCAGCTTTATTGAAATACTGGAATATTGGACGACAACACAGAGAGAGAGAGAGAGAGTAGTCATGTTAGTGTGTGTGTGATTGTCAGTCCTGACATTTTATTTTACTGTAGTAGTTTTTGTTGGTGTTCCTTTTGAGGATCATGGATTGTGGATAAAACTATTTCAATGTTTGTAGTATATATTATATTCAACTAATGCTTTAAAGTATGTAGACATAAACTACCTTGGTGCCTGTATCACTGGCGAGCCAAAGACACTCACTTAGGTTCACTACAGTTTTAAAATACTGTCAAGGTTCATATGTTGGCAATCGTACTTCATCTAAACAATCCTCAGTTGAATACAATCATCCTTTGGGTGTTGCACTTTATTATTGCTGTCAAAAGGACTGTCAATTTATTGTGTTTATCTGATTAATTCCATGATTAAATTGTTGATTCATATCCATATTGGTTAGAAGAGACAGCATCTTCCGAAAACATGGTGGCAGGAACAAAACTAGTAAATTTATAAATCCGGCCCAGTTTACTTGTTCTGTGCCTGTCACACTAACACACAAAGGATCCTGGGGAGTGCTGGAAAGAATTATATAATTATAGTCTAGCTCAGTTTACCCAGCCCCTGTCCTTCTCCTTCCCTCTCACTTCCCTCAACAATACTTCTTACCAACTTTATCCTCGCTTCTTTGACACCTGCCTTTGTTTCTTTCTGTGTACATAATATGTGTTGCCTATGTAAATTAGGGAGAACAAAAATAGCAAAGCTGTCTGTAACAAGAAAGAGTGATAGAAAGCCAAAATCAAAGGTACATTTATGATATTACATGATTGCCATACAAACTGGCATACTACCTTTTGGACATACTGTCTCTTCAAAATTGCCGTTGACTGGCCGATTCGAAAATTATGATAATATTTTTATGAAACAAGCTTATTAAAAATCAACTATACTGTATTTTCATTATATATTAATACACAATACATTAGTAAAATTGTGCACGAGAGTGAAAAAGAGGGCATTTATTTCAAATCATCACGTTGTGACAGTGAAAGAAGAAACACACAATGTAATCCATGTTATCCAATAACTAAGTGTCTTAAGAAACAAAACTAGAGACCGATAACGGAAGCAAGAAACTCACTACCGATGTATTTTGTTTTTCGCAAATTTGATACAAAAGTGCTGCCAAAACAAAGCTATTTGGAAATTCATCTCGCAAATTGAACTGCATTTTCCATACGCTTGAACCGACTGACCTTTAAGGTAGAGCACACTGTATAAATGTTACCCCTCGTGAGTTAGAGTTGTTTTCTTTGTGCGTATGTGTTGTATTATGTGTACTTCATTTGATATAATGCTATCTCTTGCTCGCTCTCTCTCTATCTCTCTCTCTCTCTCTTTCTTTGCAAGTGTGTTTCAAAGTTGGTATATACTGTAGGTAAGAAGTATAGTAAATGGTGATAATATAAAACACAATAACCATTGCACACATTAACCATATCTTCAAGTACATAATTCATACAACAATAATAGTACCCTTTGTCTATATTATTGTTGCATTTTTGTTTTCAGACCTTGTTCTACAATCTAATCTCGCCTCTTGTCAGAACTGTTCGCCTCACAAAATAGTTCCTATGATATCGATTGGCAGCGTTCCTTTTATAATCGGTTTCTCGTTTTCTGAATGAATTTCCCGATAGCATCTGCCAGTTTGGTGTATATTAATCCAATATGTTTAGTAAGTTACATTATTATTTCGCTGAATGATCGGGCTTACTCTTTTCAACACTCAACATTTACAAAAGCCAAAATATTTGATAGAATTCAAATAGTGTAGTATTTTTTTTTCTATGTGTATGAGGGAGACAAAAAGCTGAACTGCCCGCAACGAGTGCCTCCCCCAGTTGAAAGAGTGACAGGGCCAACATCGAGGAACATTCGAGCCAAAATGCCTGGACACACGGAGTTTGAAGCAATTTAAGTCATAGGATAAGGGGAAGATGGATTCAGGGAGAGAGTTCCAGAGCTCAGCTATAGAATAGATGAAGGTATGAGAATATCGTTTCACTCTTGGAATGGAGAGTTGCACAGAGTAGGAATGGGATGGTGTTGCAAGACGGGTGCTACGTACTCTACGTAGAGGAGGTGGTATACACTGAGAGGGCTCTGAGGAACGTTGATTATTGTAATAGCGGTAGAATACCGCGAGAGATACAACATTGCGGTGAATAGAGAGAGATTGCATAGAGTTGGTGAGTAGATGAGAGTTAATGATACGAAAGGCTTTCCTTTCTACTTTATCTAGGAGTGCGGTGTGAGAGGATCCTCCCCTCACATGCGAACAGAACAATACTCGATACATGGATACACAGTGCCCTTGTACAGAGCAAAAAGCTGTGCAGGGGTAAAGAACCCCCGGAAGTGGTTGAGCACACCCAGCTTCTGGGAAGCTGTTTTAGCAAAGTTGGTAATAAGGTATTTCTAAGTGAGATCAGGAGAGAAAGAGATTCCTAGAATACTGAGAGAAGATTAAGGATTGAATTTTGTATTGTTGATATTCTATATTTTATTAATTTCACCACAACACCAAACACCCCCAATGAAATTAATTAAAGTATATATGATCCGCCGGGATTCGAACCCGGGTTATCACACACAGATGTTTGCCACCTTAATCATTAAACCACCAGGAAGGTGGTGTGGGAGTTCTTGACGGGTAGATAATTGGAAAATTTGGGTTTTGGAAGCATTGAAAGTAACAAGATATTCTCTACCCCACCTGGAAATGGTTGATAGGTCAGAATTTAAAAGTTTTATGGTATCTTCACGTGATTTTTTGACTGCTTGCTTGTTGCGAGGTTCTGGAAAACTAGTTGAATAGTGTAAAGTAGAGTCATCAACATATGAATAGATAGGACTGTAGGTATAGTTAAGAAGGTCATTAATGAATATTAGAAAGATAATTGGAGATAGGACAGAACCCTGAGGAACACCAGAGTTGTTAGGTTGAGGAAGTGAACGATGGCTGTCCGCAACCACAGCTATGGAATGGCCAGAAAGGAAATTTGAGATAAAGGCACAGATAGAGGGATAGAAACCGAAGGAGGGTAGTTTAGAAATTAGAGATTTGTGCCAGACTCTATCGAAAGCCTTCAATATGTCTAGCGCAATAGATTTTGGGCAGAAACATAGGAAGTATTAGATTCTTGAGTTTCAAGGCGACGGTGTTGTTTGAATGCTTCCTCCTTGTTGCGGACAGCAGTAGAACAAGCGTGAGTAAACCAAGATTTTTTAGCTTTAGACTAAGAGAATGAAAATGGAATGTATGCCTCCTTGCCCCAGAGGATTACCTCGGTAATGCATTCAGCACTCTCCTAGGGTTCCCGGCCACAGAAGCAAAAGTCATTCCATTGGAAATCAAAGAAGTACTGCCGGAGAGCCTCCCAGTCGGCAGCGCCAAAGTGCCACAAGCGTTACCGGCTGGGAGGATCGGGTGGCCGTACCAGAGAGATAGGACAGGTGACAGAGATAAGTTTATGGTCGGAGCAGCCTAAAGGAGAGACAATATTTATAGTATAAGCAGAGGAGTTAGAAGTTAGAAATAAGTCAGGAATGTTTGGTCGATCTCCGAAGCGATCCGGGATACGGGTGGGTTGCTGGACTAACTGCTCTAGGTCATTTAGGATAGAGAAGACGTAGGCTTGTTCACCAGGTTGGTCAGTGGAGAAAGAGGAAAGCCATTGGCGGTGGTGAACGTTGAAATATCCTAGAATGGGGATTTCTGCGAAAGGAGAAATGGATAGAATGTGTTCCCTTTTAG
Source organism: Paralithodes platypus (assembly GCA_032716605.1). NCBI lineage: Eukaryota > Metazoa > Arthropoda > Malacostraca > Decapoda > Lithodidae > Paralithodes > Paralithodes platypus. The sequence continues at coordinate 33,833,689 of CM064548.1, read as the reverse complement.
AAATTAGAGTCAAAGAATTTTGGATAGTCAGTAGAATTAGGGGAGAGTTAACAGCGCATAAATACTTAGTTTGAGAGTGACAAGAAAGTTTTAGCCAGAGAGTTGAAAATTCAGAAGAGTCAAAGTTGGGAACACGAGAGAAAGCAAGATTGTTGCACACATATACGCAACATCCACCTTTGGTTCGAAACTGAGGATAGAAATAATAGGAGGATACAGAGAAGGGCTTGCTGACAGTAGTCCTAGACACCTGAGTTTCAGTGAGAAAGAGAAGATCAGGGTTGGCAGAGGAGAGGTGGTGTTCCACAAGTGGAAGTTAGAGGAAAGGCCACGAATGTTGCAGAAATTGATAGTAAGGGTAGAAAGTAGTGGTCCAGAGCATTTTGGGGAGTCATTGCCAGGGGACAGATCAATGGGGGCATTTCTGGTCCCCCCCCCCCCCCCCCCCTCCTGGGGACTCCGAGGCTGGTCGTGATTTAGTCATATAATTGGTAAAACAAAGGTGGTGTAGTATGTAAGGTGTCTGTAGTGTAATGTATTAATAGGAGGAGAGAGTGTTCTGGACGGCAAGCTGGGGTTGGCCTCAATATTGTGTAGGCAGAGCAAGGATCAGATAAGGAGGCCAGGTGGAGAAACAGGAGTTCCAGCTGTCCTTATCAACCACATAGCACTCCCTGGGAGTACCGCCCTGTTAAGCTGGTGCCTACAACCTCCTCCCAACAGTTCTGGGGGTGGGATTCCCAGTCCCAACCTCCAGGGGCTATCTGCGTCACAATGTGACGGGCGATGGGGTCGCCACATTCTTAGCTTATTTGAGATACATTATATTAGGTTATCTGATGTTTGATTGGGATATTGTGATGCTTCTGCATAGTAACCACGTGCGGGCATGCGCGCGCGTCGGCTGCCCAGCCGTTTAGAAACCGGCTGGTGGTAGCTGGCCAGCAGGCTTTCCCTTAGTATATATCGTACGACAATGTAACTAATGTCTGGGATATTCTTATGTTGTTTCACAGCTTGAAGCTGCCCTTATTCTTAACCAACGCATCTTAGTATATTTTATTCTCGATAGTTGATTGTTTCATTATAATATATAAGATGTAAGTCTAGTGAGAGCGGGAAGAGACGAGCGGGAGAGAGAGACCGGCTTGGGACGTTGCTTCGCGCGGAGAGTCCAGCTTGGGACGAGCCTGAAGCGCTGCCACATGCATTTGATTGCAACGTTAGGCTTAGTTTCGACTCACGCACGGGGTAGTGGATTTTGACCAGGCAACTGTGTTGAGTGTTGCCAAGCCTGGGATGTATTCTGCATGCCTAGGGTGGGGTCCAGACATATTCAAGACTCAGACCTCACATCATTGTCGTACCCTTCGGACCCCCTTGATATCTATCCCTCTCAACCCCACTTATAAACGTTCTCTCTTACTTTGTATACCTTCTTTCCACTACTTCACCAATCTATTTAATTATCCTATCCCCTTGATAGACCTTATATCTATTATTGTATTAACAACGAGCTCTCAGATAACTAGGCTTGCTAGTGTGTTCTTGTGTCAGGTTAGCAGGGGCTAGACCGGAGGGGAGGCTTTTTGCGATCCTTTAAGTAAAGTCTGCTGGTGCGAGTCCTGTGGACCCGCACGACTTTACCAGGATACCCATGGGAGTCTGGGGGCATTTTCTTGTCTGTGTCCCTGTGTGTCTAGCGTTGTGTTGTGTGAGGGCCCTTGCCTAGTCCACTCAGCACTGCGCTAGCACGTCTTGCTTTTGTTTTAGGGTCGCCAGGAGAGAGTCAGATACTTGCGATCTGAGTCTCTCAAGAGAGCACCCTTTCAATTAGAGTAATTTGGCGCACAGACCTGGGAACGTCCCTAGGCTAGAGCAGGTGGCTCAGCCCGGGTATCCGAAGCCTATATCCTTCCGGCTAGACCTCTGCCACCTGGCAGATTAACAGCTAGGGGTTTATTATCTCTGTATGCTTGTTATTGTGCCACAGTTTACCGTTTTTGTGAGCATTGTGAGTCAGGGTGTGGCTTAGAGACTCTGTCCGAGCAGGCTTGCCTGACTAAGAGTGAGAAGCACACCTGTATGTGGTTATGTTGCGAGTTTCTGCCTTTATTTAATTATACCTATGCCATTATACACTGTATGTCCTATCACTAGTATTTATTCCTGCTTATGAGTTAAGAGTTCTCTAAATCCGTAACATACTTTCTTTGCTAAGCATCAGATCCTACAGTAGCCGCATGCAGTTTAGAGACCCGCATCTTGTCTACCTGTACGATGTTTTGAGGACTGTTTGCTTTCACCTTCTTTCACGCAGGGGTGATTAGTTGTATTAATTAACGTAACGTTAAATGTGCTTTCTTCTAGTTTGTTATTAAATTGTTTCTGCAATTTAATTCCGTTATCTATCTTTTCCTTGGAGCTTTAAGTCAACTTAATTGTGTGATCTTTTATATAGCCTGCTTGACTATCAGCAGTCTATAGTGCGTGCACCCTGTAACCGAGTCATAGGATACCTCGTTGTCCAGGCAGGACTCTTGACGGTTTAGGGTGGTTTGTTGCCTGGGTTTATAGATAAGGGTTGGATCTAGCGTTTTCCGTTGTTGCTTGTTGCCGCATACCTAGTCCAATAGAAAGAGCCCAGTGTTTATATATCCCAGGACGTAACAAATGGCGACCTTGCATAGGATTTACTGAACAGAGGAATATAGTGGTCATTTGTTTTGAGATTACTTATGATTAGAGGAATACAGTGGACATAGAGTTTTTTTTTGGAGCAACCAATATAACACATTAAAGACTTTAAATAACATTAGTATATACATACTTGCATAGGAGATAAGGCACATTCTATAACCGTGATAATTACTGCAGTACACAAACATGTCTAATACATCAGAACACAGTGATGGGTCAGGTCACGATACGGGCTCGGAGGGAGAAAGACCGGTGGAGTGGGTAGTCGATAGCGAGGAGGGTGCTAGAAGATTTTTAGAGGTGCCCCTTACCGCTGCCAGGGTGTTGAAGCAGAATAAGTATGGCTTAAAGTGTGTGGCAGGTCTTCAGGGTCACCAGGGTTTAAGTGGCATGAGGAAAGATCAGCTGAGGACTTTGATATTGGGTTTAGAAGGGAGAGACCTGGGTGGAGAGGCGACTCGGGGCCCCGGTCCCCAGCCCCCCCTCCACTCTACCCCCATATCAAACGTCAGGGTGCCTGAATTTAGTACATACCCCCAAGTTGATGGTCAATGGCAGTGTGGAATTCAATCACAGGGACCCTCTCCATTAAATGCACCTTCCCCTCCTCAAGGGTTGACTCCAGATTTGTTGTTTCGGCTTGAGATGGCCAAGGTTGAGGCCGCCGAAAGACAGGCTGGAGCTCAGGTTGAGGCTGCAGAGAGAACAGCTATACGAGAGGCTGAACTGCAGGCAGAGTCTACTAGGTATCGGGCTGACAGGGAGCTTGAGAGATCTCGAGTGGAGGTAACAGGGCGAAATATTGGGGGAGGTAACAGACATCGGGACCAATCATTGTCGCACCTGCTTAAACTAGTTCCTGTGTTCGATGAATTAGGTGTGGCTGAGTTTTTTATGCGATTTGAGAAGAAGTGTCAGGAACACCAGTGGCCTCAGGAAAAGTGGGCAGCGTTAGTTTCATCAAGACTCCTAGGAAAGGGGCTAAAAGCGTATGATGCACTACCTTTAGAGTCCTGTGTAGTTTATGATGAGCTAAAGAAGGCTGTGCTACGGGCGTATGAGTTACAACCAGAAACTTACCGCTTGAAGTTTTGGGGTGTTACTAAGGGCAAGGATAGTACCTTCCTAGAACACGCCCGGGACTTGTCTGATGCACTACGACATTGGCTGCGTTCTGAGAGAGCAGCTACTTTTGAGGAGTTGAGTGAGCTGGTTCTCTTGGAGCAGTTCTTTAAGTGCACAGGTGGGGACTTAACATTAAATATAAAGGAAAAAAATCCTAGAACTCTCCAGGAGGCAGCAGAAATGGCTGACCTCCGACTGTCATTAATTCGAGGGTGCGGAGCAGCAGCTAGGAGTGAGTCGGGTGCAAAGGATCGTACCCCTCCCCCTCCCAAGAATTTTGATACACATAAATACACAAAACCATCTAGCACTGACAATAAAACTGAACATAAACCAAATACTGTCTCGTATAAGAAGTCTAATGGTACCTCCCACTCCCAAGGGAAACCAAAGAGTAAAGAGTGCTTCGCATGTCACAAGGAGGGTCACTTTGCAAATGCTTGTCCGAACAAGCCACCAAACAAGGTTGTGTCATTGGCCCGCAGCATAGGGGTGTCGCCTATATCTTCTGAGTTTGCCAAGGGTAGTTCGTCAGAGGGTGGGACACAGCCTGTGTTCAAGAGTCCGGAAGGCTCGAACCCTGTCCGCGACGTCTTTGGGGGTCTATAGGGCATGGTTTTGTGAGGTGGGCTGGCGAAAGGCGAGGAGTTAAGCTATTGCGTGATACGGGGGCTTCTCAGACCTTGTTAAAGAACTTTACTGGTAGACCGATTAACGCTGCCCGGGTGGTGGTAGTTCAGGGGATCAATGCTACGAAGTCCTACCCGCTGGTGCGGATGGAGCTGGAGGTGGGTGGTGTGGCGAAGGAGCTGGATGTAGGAATTGTAGAGAACTTGCCTGTTGGGGGCGTCGACCTCCTCCTCAGCAACGACTTTGCGGTGCCTGCTTCTAAGGTTTCACCCTTGGTCGTTGCCGAGAAGGCGGCCGACGTTAGTAGGGAGGAACAGGAGGGGGTTGAGAAGTGTAGCGTACAAACCATGGCGTGTGTTGTGACGCGTTCTCAGACATCCGGAGCCTTGCAGCCACCACCTCAGTCTATCAAACCGCGGAGGAAAGGTCACAAGAAAACGGGAAGTGTTGGTCAATTGGAGAGTTTTGAGCCGGCAGTGTTTCTTGGTGACTCATTATTGGCACCTATGTTAGAGTCTGGAGAGGCCCCGGGGCCTGTCACCGCTAGTGCAGGTGCAGGGCAGGAAGAAACTCTGCGACAGCATCGTTATGCGTAGCGTGAGGAAAGGATGGCTCAGCGGGACATTGGAGGTGGATATAAGTTATTTAAGATGAACCTGGATAATCTCGCACCTGCTGATATATGTTCCTTGCAGCTGGAAGATTCTGAAGTCAGGACGTGTGGTAATGGTGCTGTCGAACTGGAGAGCGATGGGGATGCGCAGCCTGGTGATTTTTTCTTGTCCGAGGGGATCTTGTATCGGAGACATCAGGATCCCAAGAAAAAGTGGGATGGCGGGTCAGGATTAGTGGACCAGTTAGTAGTACCGAGGGTGTGCCGTGAGAGCTTATTGAGATTAGCTCATGATGTGCCTTTGGCAGGGCACCTGGGGGCACATAAGACGGAGGCAGCTCTGAGCAAGCTTTTCTGGTGGCCTGGGTTAAAGGCGAGTGTCGTGTCATGGGTGTCACAGTGTCACACTTGTCAAGTTGTTGGGAAACCCAATCAGGTCATCTCGAGAGCCCCGTTACAACCCATCCCTGTCATTGGGCCGCCCTTCAGCAAAGTAGTTATCGATATGGTTGGCCCATTGCCCCCCACTAGTGCCGGCAATAAATTTTTACTATCTGTAATGGATGTAGCAACACGGTATCCAGATGCTTACCCCATGCGCAACGGGATGGCTAAGACTGTTGTTAAAATCCTACTTGTCTATTTCTCTCGTTATGGCTACCCTCAGGAGATCCAGTCTGATCAGGGATCCAATTTTACTTCTGCTCTGTTTAAGCAGACCATGCAGCAACATGGGATAGTGTCTGTGGTGTCATCTGCCTACCATCCCGAGAGTCAGGGAGTTTTGGAAAGGTGGCACTCGACTCTCAAGAGTATGTTGCGGTGTTATTGCATGGAAAATGGGAAGGACTGGGATCTAGGTCTCCCATACGTTTTATTTGCTGCGAGAGAAGTACCTGGGGAGAGCTTGGGATTTAGCCCGAACGAGTTGGTTTTTGGACACAGGGTCAGGGGGCCCCTCCACATAGTCAAGGAGATCTGGGAGGGAGTCACAAAGCCATGCTCGCTTCTAAAGTATGTTATTGAAAGCCGTGAGAGAATGCTAAAGAGCCTGGAGGTAGCAGGTCGGAACCTTAAGAGTTCACAAGCTCAGATGAAGGACAGATACGACCAGAAGGTGAAGCTGAGGGAGTTTGAAGTAGATCAGGAGGTACTGATACTACTGCCTCTGGTGGGACACCCCTTGTCTGCCAAGTATTCTGGTCCGTATCGGGTTGTAAGGAAGGTTTCTGATCTCGACTATTTAGTAGCTACTCCTGATCGTAAGAAAAAGAACCAACTTTGCCATGTAAATCTGATGAAAGAGTATGTGAGGCGCCCCTCCGAGCCTCTCACTGTCCCGGTGTTGATCTGCAGCGATCGTGGTGGAGAAGGAGGAAGGGACAGTCAAGCTGCGGGGGAGGATAATTGGGATTGTCATGTTTCCGCGGATCAGTGGGCGGGGAATTCTAGACAAGTGGCTCACGAGTTGATATTGCACCTGCCTGAGCAACAACGTGTTAGCTGTGCAGCACTTGTTTGATTCAAACCCAGCTGTTTTCGCGGAGCATCCTGGCCTCACTACTCAAGCGGTGCATGATGTCGATGTTGGGGACCACCCGCCCTTTAAATCAGTGCCATACCGTGTTCCCCCTATTAAATTACCAGCACTTAGGGAAGAGCTGGATTATATGCTGAAACGTGGGCTGATTTCTGAGGGTGCAGTAAGGTGGACTTCCCCAGTCACACTGCAGCCCAAACCAGACGGCAAGGTGTGGTTTTGTATAGATTTCTGCAGGTTGAATGGTTTAACCCCCACAAATGCCTACCCTCTCCCTCACGTGGACGACAGTGTGGATAAGATAGGAAAAGCCAAGTTCCTCACTAAGATAGACCTTGTTAAGGGATATTGGCAAGTGCGCTTGTCTGAGCGAGCGCGAGAGGTGTGTGGGTTTGTGGTGGACGGTGCCACATATCGTTGCCATGTTATGCCATACGGGCTGAAAAATGCCCCTGCAACGTTTCAGAAATTAATGAACGACATTCCCAACTGTACGGTGTACCCAGATGATGTCATAATATACGACGATGATTTTAACAGTCACTGTGCTCACATCGGACAGCTTTTTAATAAACTGAATGAAGCAGGTTTGGTGGTAAACCTGGGTAAGTGCGATTTTGTCAAAGCCACAGTTTTGTACCTGGGGTTCGAGGTGGGGATGGGTCAGGTGTGCCCTCCGCAGACAAAAATCAAAGCCATCGATCAGTTTCCCCAGCCTACGACTAAGAAACAAATCATGCAGTTTCTAGGTATGATAGGCTATTATCGTCGCTTCATCAAAGGCTATTCGACTGTACTTGCACCTTTAACTGACTTATTATCTAAGGACAAGAAGTTCCGGTGGGTTCCTGAGTGTGCAGAGGCGTTTTCCTTGGTGAAACACCTGTTATGTACCCACCTCATACTCAGGGCCCCGGACTTCAGCAGACCTTTTCAGCTGGCGACTGATGCCAGTGGCGTAGGGGCTGGGGCTGTCTTGTTACAGACAGATGATGAAGGTATCGAACATCCAGTGAGTTTTTACAGTAAAAAATTCGATACTGCACAAAGGAATTACTCTGTAATTGAAAAAGAACTCCTGGCGATAGTGCTGGCGCTCAGGCACTTCGATGTATATGTTCCTGCTTTCGGACCAGTCGTAGTGGTTTATACCGATCATCACCCTCTGAAATTCTTGAATCAGTTTCATAACCGGAATATGAGGCTGACCAGGTGGTCACTCATGCTTCAGGAGTATAATCTGGACATACGCCATATTGCCGGTTCTGATAACGTGATAGCGGATTGTCTATCAAGGGTGGATGATGTTGGTTAGACTGCCACAGGATTGAGGGTTGAGTGTGGAGGAAAATAGGCTGTCACTGTAGTTCAGCCGAAAAAAAACAAATTAAAAAAGCAAAAACCGTATAAAAACTCTTTATTTTTTATAACGTGTAGAATTTTGTATAAGATGTTGTAGCAGTATCTAAGTTGAATGTTTTCGCTTATTGTCGCTGAGTTAGTTGAACTTGCTCGGTGGAGCGCAACAGTCTTTATTTTTTTTATATATAGTGCCTTGTGTCGCAACAGTGTGTGGTACTATGAGAAGCTTTCTGTTAGATATGAAGAACTTAGTCAAGGGTCTTATATCTTAGGGGAGGTGTGACGCTTCTGCATAGTAACCACGTGCGGGCATGCGCGCGCGTCGGCTGCCCAGCCGTTTAGAAACGGCTGGTGGTAGCCGGCCGGTAGGCTTTCCCTTAGTATATATCCTACGACAATGTAACTAATGTCTGGGATATTCTTATGTTGTTTCACAGCTTGAAGCTGCCCTTATTCTTAACCAACGCATCTTAGTATATTTTATTCTCGATAGTTGATTGTTTCATTATAATATATAAGATGTAAGTCTAGTGAGAGCGGGAAGAGACGAGCGGGAGAGAGAGACCGGCTTGGGACGTTGCCCAGCTTGGGACGAGCCTGAAGCGCTGCCACATGCATTTGATTGCAACGTTAGGCTTAGTTTCGACTCACGCACGGGGTAGAGGATTTTGACCAGGCAACTGTGTTGAGTGTTGCCAAGCCTGGGATGTATTCTGCATGCCTAGGGTGGGGTCCAGACAGATTCAAGACTCAGAGCTCACCTCATTGTCATACTCTTCGGACCCCCTTGATATCTATCCCTCTCAACCCCACTTAGAAACATTCTCTCTTACTTTGTATACCTTCTTTCCACTACTTCACCAATCTATTTAATTATCCCATCCCCTTGATAGACCTTATATCTATTATTGTATTAACGACGAGCTCTCAGATAACTAGATAGGATTTTGGGCCTTATGCAGGGATGTAATTGTTAATGAGACCTAGGAAGCTTTTTTGTTGTCTCATATTTGGTGGTTTCATGCTTGCTAGTGTGTTCTTGTGTCAGGTTAGCAGGGGCTAGACCGGAGGGGAGGCTTTTTGCGATCCTTTAAGTAAAGTCTGCTGGTGCGAGTCCCGTGGACCCGCACGACTTTACCAGGATACCCGTGGGAGTCTTGGGGCATTTTCTTGTCTGTGTCCCTGTGTGTCTAGCGTTGTGTTGTGTGAGGGCCCTTGCCTAGTCCACTCACACTGCGCAAGCACGTCTTGCTTTTGTTTTAGGGTCGCCAGGAGAGAGTCAGATACTTGCGATCTGAGTCTCTCAAGAGAGCACCCTTTCAATTAGAGTAATTTGGCACGCAGACCTGGGAACATCCCTAGGCTAGAGCAGGTGGCTCAGCCCGGGTATCCGAAGCCTATATCCTTCCGGCTAGATCTCTGCCACCTGGCAGATTAACAGCTAGGGGTTTATTATCTCTGTATGCTTGTTATTGTGCCACAGTTTACCGTTTTTGTGAGCATTGTGAGTCAGGGTGTGGCTTAGAGACACTGTCCGAGCAGGCTTGCCTGACTAAGAGTGAGAAGCACACCTGTATGTGGTTATGTTGCGAGTTGCTGCCTTTATTTAATTATACCTATGCCATTATACACTGTATGTCCTATCACTAGTATTTATTCCTGCTTATGAGTTAAGAGTTCTCTAAATCCGTAACGTACTTTCTTTGCTAAGCATCAGATCCTACAGTAGCCGCATGCAGTTTAGAGACCCGCATCTTGTCTACCTGTACGATGTTTTGAGGACTGTTTGCTTTCACCTTCTTTCACGCAGGGGTGATTAGTTGTATTAATTAACGTAACGTTAAATGTGCTTTCTTCTAGTTTGTTATTAAATTGTTTCTGAAATTTAATTCCGTTATCTATCTTTTCCTTGGAGCTTTAAGTCAACTTAATTGTGTGATCTCTTATATAGCCTGCTTGACTATCAGCAGTCTATAGTGTGTGCACCCTGTACCCGAGTCATAGGATACCTCGTTGTCCAGGCAGGACTCTTGACGGTTTAGGGTGGTTTGTTGCCTGGGTTTATAGATAAGGGTTGGATCTAGCGTTTTCCGTTGTTGCTTGTTGCCGCATACCTAGTCCAATAGAAAGAGCCCAGTGTTTATATATCCCAGGACGTAACAATATGTAGAGTCTATCTTGATTAAGTGAGGTGAAGTGAGGAGGGTGTGATAAGACGAGGACCTGATGAACTTAGGCTCTGTATTAAGTTTAGTTTGTGTTAGGTTAGATTAAGTTAGAATGGTATACATTAAATTACGTTAGAAAGGGTTATTTACTCTGATCACCCAATGAAACAAACATAGAGTTTGTGCGTTGGTGTAATTGGATCAGTCATTATATTTTACTTATATTTTGCAGTAAAGTGTCATTCCCCAAAGTTGACTACTCAAGCAACATAAATCACTAAGTATGAAGACCTGGCATTAATATGAACATTCCCATTACATACTTTACCATTATGTCCATTGGGTAAAGAACTACTAAGAAAGTAAAGTTTCCGCCATATGAAATCCAGTAATGTATAATATGTTATAAGCTAAGTGATGTACTGTACAATAGGTGGTGTACAAGCCATCATTTAGATTCCTAGTGTTATTGTACTCTGATCAAGGCGGACTCAGCATCACATTCTTTCATATTAGCAGGTTAACCAGTAGAACGTTTTAGCCTCATCACTATTTATATTATGTTCTTGTATTTTATTATGCACATATATACCATTATTTTCTTGGGCTGGCATTACTGACTGTCAGTGTTGATTAACTCTCTAACTGTCTTGATAGCGTAATGCATAAGTGCGCGGAATTTCGGTGTGAGCATCCTAGGTTCGAGAATAATTTCTACTGGGAAATTCATAGTAAATAATGTGGGATTTTCTTGATATATCATCACTTTGTCTTGTGAAGTCGTCATTATCCTACTTTTATGTTTATCTTTATTGCACCTAATACTAATATAAGGCCTGTTTTGGTTATTAAAAGAAGCGTGGGCATAAATGCAAATTGTTAGGAATTAATTCGTGAGAATGTATACATATTGATTTTTGCTCATCTATCTATCTATCTGATGCCAGACGATATGATCCCCAAAGGGGTGACCACGAATGAACTGCCTTCAAGCACCTCTGTTCCCTGTCAGCAGAGGTCCCTTCTCCCATCCAACACCGCTTTATCCCATATGCCTCTCAACTCAATCCTTCCATCTCACTCTCGGTCTGCTTCGCTCTCTGTCTCCCTCACCCTCGTACTCTCGCTACATTCTACCACTGCCCATACATCCCACAAGGTCGAATCATCTCAAGGTGTTCCTTTTCACACTTTTCAGAATATCCACATCACACCCCGCTTTCACTTTCTCCTTCGTCTGTCTATTCTTACATGTACCTCTACATGCACTTTCATTAGTAACTCATTGCCACCCCTCGCACTTTTGATGTGTACCTCTCCAACAACGTTCATGCTTCATTCCTGTACGTCAATGTCGGGTTTACCACAGTAACATGCAATTACTTATACTTCCATGCTGACCACATTACTTATACTTCCATGCTGACCACATTACTTATACTTCCATGCTGACCACATTACTTATACTTCCTTGCTGACCACATTACTTATACTTCCATGCTGACCACATTACTTATACTTCCATGCTGACCACATTACTTATACTTCCATGCTGACCACATTACTTATACTTCCATGCTGACCACATTACTTATACTTCCATGCTGACCACATTACTTATACTTCCATGCTGACCACATTACTTATACTTCCATGCTGACCACATTATTCCTTATCATTAGTTTCACCGTTCCCTCATCTCTCTTCTGTTGCACCCTCTCCCGCACCTTATCCTGCATACTCCTATCTTTATAATATAGTTTACAGGTCAAGGGGAGACCGCGAGGTTTAGGATATACTACCTATTCCTTGTAAATATCTCTCTCCCCCACTCACTCTCACTCATTTTCTTTGAAAAATATGTAAATTACAAATAACACCACTCACTACACATTACCAATATACTGACAACCATTTCCAATGCCATCACAACAACAATCAGTCACTGACAGATGAGTTTTAATTGGCATATATTGTTATGAGTTTGGGTTGATGTTCGGTGTGACTGTCTAAAATGAATATTGGGAACAGTGATAAGCTCTGACAGACAGACGTTGACAGGAAATGCTTCCATTGTTGTGTTACTCATTAATATGACAGTGTCCAGCCAACCTTCATGATGGTGGTACATAAGATGAACTATAATGGTAGACTATATAATTATTTACATAAGTTATCCTTGACAATAAGGAGGGGGATTAGTAACCTTTGTGTCTACTTACCCTTTCATGATAACACAATTGCACTGTATTCATTAATCGGTTCATTATCTAATAATGATCATAAGAGTGGAATGTCATTGTGCTTTGTCAAAGACATTTGTTAATCATAATCCTGTACATATTGTTACGTATCTTGATCCTCAAGTGGTTAACTTGATGAAACTAGATAGCACAGAGATATATATTAAGGTATCAGTCAGCTGAAGGCAAAACGAAAGTAAAATCTAATAAAATTATTTCCTGTTGTTGCTTCCTTTCTTTTTGGATCTTAGGACTTGGTATCCTTTATTGACTGATACTCTTTAATTATGAAAAAATACTGAAACTAATTAAAGTCATGTAGTATTTATAAAGAATTATTATTTAACCGAAGCTTAGTAGGCTATGGTTATGAACCAAACTTCCCAAACTTGACTACTTCCTTTAACGTGACGATAGTGCGTTGTTATATGTGCGATTAGTTTGCTTGGGAAACAGATTAACTTGCTCATGTAGTAATGTACACCCTATGTGGTGGATTGTGTTCTTTTATTTAATAATTTTCATTTTAGTAAGCGTTGTTTCCACATAGCGATTTTGATAATTTAATTTGACTTTATATTGTCCTTGTCCCAATTTTGGTTTGTTTAGTTTGCAAGTTTTACATTTTAATTAAGTTATATCTAAAGAAGGACTATTAATTATATATCAAGTCTTGAAAGATAAATATTAAGGTAAGAATATTTCTGTCTCTTACCCTTTTTGAAATGAATAGATAGTTTTCTTATATGTCCTTTCATTTATATTTAATGTAGTTATTATTCTTGGTTCTTGTCTTACGTTAATAGTATTATATTATTATTATCAGGATTGATATCAAAGTCACATAAAAAGTTAGATATATATTTAATAATTAGATAAATGTATTTTCTTAACCACGTAACATTGAGGGTTGATTATGAGTAAATTAAGTTACAGGATCGCTTCATAGATTCGATTCAGGTCTCACTCAAATAATATGAAAAGCAAAAATAATATTTTGAAGCTAAAAGAATTTTCTTCAGCTTATGAAATCACTAGAAGTAACATTAAAACAGCCCTGTTAGTCTAAGGCGATATTACTAATATGAGACAATAGTATCACCGTTCTTGTTCTTACCAGCAATGTAAGCTTAATTAAAAGAAAATGAAAGAACTCGTAAGTATTAATATAAAACAATAGTATTACTTTTATCATAACCCAATTACTTAAAGAGTTGCATTAGTCCACAAGTCAGTCAACTAAAATAGTTAAGTACATAATAGTAGCGTTAACGTTAATTCCCGATCACATATCTCACTAACCAACATAAGTGTTTACACCGAACACACTTAACACACACTTATATAATCTGACTGACAGTCACAATCCCATTATAATACTTCACCCCGGTCTTCCTCCAGCTGCATGTTCACCTTCCCAACTCCAAATGTGACTGATTTGAATGCCCACTACTCGGGTCTTATATACTATGCAATGATGGTGTAGGAATGAATCAGGAGGCGGGGATGGTGCGCGCCCCAATCACAGCTCCTCTAGTTGCGTAGCAGATGCGTGGTCCAATGGCATCGATGACCGTCATAGCGTCGGGTCATCGAAGTAGTTTGCAGGGTCCGAAAGGAGGGGCCAGGTTGTGTAATGACGTCAATCACCCATCAAATTTCCGCCCGCCATATGACGCACGCAGGTGTGAAGGCTTGTTTGCTGGTATGCGGACGAGCTGGTTTCCCACGCTCGCTGGTCTGCTTCGCCGCCCGGGTAATTCGGTACTCCTTCAACTCTTAACTCTAACTCTTAAATAAAGTGGTGATGGGCTGGTCTATCAGAGTGAGAGCTGAGCAATCTCTGCCATACCCATAGCTTACTCTGACTGTTCCTTTTACTTATACAGTATATCTTCTAGATCTCAAGTGATGGCGTCTTTTCCGTGGATGATGCCAAGATTGGGAGCCAAAGTTTCAAATTTTTCCCTTGCCCCTCAGCTTTCCCTTCATAATTGCTGAGTGGCACAGGGCCTTGGGTGGGGGTTTGGTTTTGCGGGCGTTTCCGCACCCTCCTCAGCTCCCTGCCTTGGAGTGGCTTCAGTCACCCGGGCTTTGTTAGTGGTAAGCAGGGAGGGTTTTGTGGGGGCGCTCGTTTATGGCCTTGGCCTTGCTCGAGACCTTGGGGCTGTTCGGCCAGACAGCCTGGGGAACAACAACAGCAACAACAACAACTCTTAAATAAACACATACAGGGCTCCGTATGTCAGACCTCCCCCCTAGAAAAGATTTTAAGGAGTATAGTACATAATATTCATAATACATAATTAGATTCACCACCAGATTGGCAACAGCAAGATTATAATGAGGATATAATAAGGATATCACCCAAAGTAGGCAACGTCTCCAGGTACCACATCAGAACATAGCCGGCATTCGAACTGCAAGGCATTATCTCACAGCTGAAGGCTTGAAAGCGCACTACTAAAGCATGATATTTATCTCGCTACAAGGGAGAGCTAATTGCCAAAATCCTCTCATTAAGTTAATCTTACTGCTGTATGAGGCCAACCTGGTAAATGCAATCTTTAATAGATATGTGATAGGCAATCGGCTAGCACGTTCTGGACCCCCTTATCATGTTTAACATCCAGGGATTGTTCCTGCAGCAACAAACTCCACCTGGTCAGTCGTTGGTTTTTATTTTGGAACTTGTGCAAAAAATTTAAGGGGTGATGGTCAGTATACACAGTGATGGCACCAGAGGCAGATTGCACATAGACAGCAAAGTATTGAAGGGATAAAATTAATGCTAACAGCTCCTTCTCAATGACTGAATAGTTACGTTGAGCAGAATTTAATTTTTTACTAAAATAGCACACAGGATGCAATACTTCACAGTCGTCTTCCTGTAGCAATACTGCACCAATCCCGGTATTGCAAGCATCCACTGCTAGGGAAAAAGATCTGTTAAAATCAGGAGCTCGGAGTACAGGATAATTTGATAAAATATATTTGGTAGCATTAAAGGCCTCCTCACATTCGGAGGACCACTCAAACTTCACATCCTTACGGAGAAGATCTGTCAGGGGAGCTGATAACCTAGAAAAGTTTAAGATGAAATGCCTATAATAGCCAATAATTCCTAGGCACCTTTGGATATGTTTCTTAGTGCTAGGAGTTGGGAATTCTAGAATAGACTCTACCTTTGCTTGAGGAGGTGCAACCTGCCCCTGACCTACCGTATATCCTAGATACTGGACCGTACTCTTTACAAAGGTGCATTTCTTAAGATTTACCACCAGATTGGCATCATCAAGATTTAAGAACAGCAATCTAAGTTGGTAAAGATGCTCCTCCCATGACTGTGAAAAGATAAGAATATCATCGATGTAGACAAC
Organism: Paralithodes platypus; assembly: GCA_032716605.1. Taxonomy (NCBI): domain Eukaryota; kingdom Metazoa; phylum Arthropoda; class Malacostraca; order Decapoda; family Lithodidae; genus Paralithodes; species Paralithodes platypus. Next base: position 33,817,928 of record CM064548.1, on the reverse strand, counting down.
GCATCCAGGTACCCCTTCAGTCACCAAATTCATGAGGCGCTGGAATGTAGCTGGAGCGTTTTTCAAGCCGTAGAGCATTATGTTACAGCAGAAGGTTTGATTATTGACTACAAAGCAATGATATTTCCCTCGCTCTAGGGGTGAGAGCTACTTGCCAATATCCCTTCATTAAGTCAATCTTGCTGATATAGGTGGCTGTACCAATCTGGTCAATGCAGTCGTCGATCCGTGGCAGTGGGTAGGTATCGTTCTTTGTGACAGCAGTAACTTGCCTATAGTCCATACATAACCTATGGCTCCCGTCTGGCTTTGGCACAAGTATGACCGGACTAATCCACTGGCTTAAGGCCCTAGTGACCAGCTCGTTTGACAACATGAAGTCAAGCTCGACCTGCAGTATACTCCTGCGTTGTGGTGAGACACGGTAGGGGGATAGGTTATGGGTGTTGCATCCCCTACGTCGATGTCGTGCATGGCCAAAGAAGTGAGCCCTGGAGTATCACGGAACACACTGGGAGACTGAGATAAAACAGAGATTAGTTGGTTCGCTTGATCAGAGGGAAGATGACATAGTTTGGATGGTAATTCCCCCCAAGCTACTGAGTTATACTTAAAGTTGGATAGGCTACATGACAAGTCAAAGTCTGCATAGATACCTTCAGGCTCTGGAACAGTCTGTTGCCAGTCAGTAAGAGAACTGAAAACTTCGTCCGCACCAGGCTGTCCACAGGTCCTGACATTCACTGCCACAGTGGGAGAATCTGGAGGAGAGGAATCAGGGGACCTATGGTAGGGTTTCAACATATTTATATGGAATACTTGCGTGGGCAAGTCTGGGGTAGTTACTAGATAATCGGTAATGCTCACCCTCTGAATGATCTTATATGGGCCCCTGAACTTGGCAGATAAAGGTTGGCCAAAGAGGGGGAGCAGGACCAAAACCTCATCACCGGGCTGAAACTCCCACTCACGGGCTTTTCTGTCATACCAGTTCTTCATGGAGCTTTTAGCCACTGTCAAGTTTTGAGCTGCAAACTCACATGAAGATCTCAGCCGGGTTTTGAAATCTGAAACATACTTGAGGAGGTTTTGGTTCCCCTCCTGGCCAACTAGGCTATCCTGCAATAGTTGCAAAGGACCTCTTACCTGGTGACCGAAAACTAGCTCATTAGAGGAAAAACCCAGGGATTCTGTTGGAACCTCACGAGTAGCAAATAAAAGAAAAGGTACCCCCTTATCCCACTCAACTCCGGTCTCTGTACAATATTTACGTAACATGGCTTTCAAAGTTTGATGATACCGTTCGAGAACCCTTCGACTCTCTGGGTGGTAGGTGCTTGACTTCACATGCTCGATACCCAACTCCTTCAGGGACTGCTGAAAAATGTTAGAGGTAAAATTAGTTCCTTGATCACTTTGCACCTCATGGGGGAATCCCATTCTGGTGAAGAATTTGAGCAGTTCCTTGACGACAGTTGGAGCAGAGGTAGTCCTTAAGGGTATAGCCTCTGGGTAGCGAGTTGGCATGTCCATAATCGTTAATAAATAAATGTTACCTTGGGAAGTCTTAGGCAATGGGCCTACAATGTCCACTACCACCCGAGTAAAAGGATTCTCGAAGACGGGCAAGGGCACCAGAGGATGTACAGGCACCTTCTGATTGGGTTTTCCTGTCATCTGGCAGGTGTGACACACTCTACAAAACTCCACTACTTTTGCACGCATTCTTGGCCAGTGAAAGTGGGCTCTGATTCTGTCTAGAGTTTTTCTCACACCTAGGTGTCCTGCCAATGGTATACAATGTGCCATTTCCAAGATATCTCTACGACAAGGTTTGGTGACTACTACTTGATGGACGTCCCAGGCCCCGTCATCGATTGGTCTGTGTGGCTGTCTCCATCTACGCCACAATACTCCTCCTTTGAGGTAGAAACATTCACCACCCTCCTTCTCACATTCCTCTTCACTCACGGCCCTGGCAGCTAAATCCTTGCATTCTCTATCATCTTTCTGTAGCTCTACCAGGCCACTAGGACAATTTGGAGGGGTTTCATGGTCATCGTTAGGGTCAAGATGAGCCATGAAGGTGTCAGATAAATCCACCTCAGTCACATCATCAGGCACAGTTGGAGCGTCATTCACACTCTCATCATCCCTTTCATCAACTCTTACAATCGGTACATTTCTGTCTGAGGGAACTGCTACTTGAGACATTGAACGTGTGACAGCACACACAGGGAAAACTGTTGGCATCTCTTTTTCGAGCTCACCGGTTAGTGGCTCGTTAACAGGGGAAAGTGACAAAATGGGTTCTGGTCGGACCTTCTCACCTGCTACATCATTCCCCAAAAGGAGTGTTACCCCAGGCACAGGGATATCTTGGGACCTACACAAAGCTATGGTGGCCTCACCCTGTAGTAACTCACATTCAATTTCGCCTTTTACCAAGTATGCATAAAATTGGCCTCCAGCACCTCTCATTATAACTGGTTCGCCAGGTGGGCACTCGGTGTAAGGATTCACCATGAGGGTGCTAGTAGAACCTGTGTCTCTCCGAATTTTTACCTCATGCATGCAACCATTTAATCTCACGTTGCCAGATGAAAGAAAGGGATGGTAACTGTCCTGCACTGATGGAGAAATTATTATTGGCTTAACCCTAGTGGGTTGCACCACGCATGCTACTACACCCCTGTCTAGATGGTTTACGTTAGCTGCTAGTTACTCCTTCTGTCGGGAGTCCTGTATTAAAGGAACTTTTGGTGCTAGGTACTCCTTCTGTCGGGAGTCCTACATTAAAGGCACATATGGAGTTTGAGATACGGCGGCAACTGTCTGCCCCGATCTCTCGGTTCTCTCCTTGGCCCAGCACTGATAAGCTAGGTGGCCTCTCTTGCCACAAAAAGTACATACTTTAGGGGATACGGGAACGTTCCCTCTTTGAGCATTACTATTACTTTGGGCCCCACCTCTGTTACCATTGCCCTGAGTCACATTTTTAGTTGGGGGAACAATTCTATTTTGGCTAGCTGGGGAAGACGTTACAGGCTTGTGACTGGGTCTGTCAGATTTGTGATTGGGATACTTAGAATTAGAACTAGAATTATCGTAGGGCTTCTTTCCACGAAATTTGTTGTTGAGCACGTATGTGTCAGCCATGTCAGCAGCGTTGGCAAGACAATCTACCTTTTTCCCCCTCAAATGATAGGCTACAGAGGTGTCGGGAATAGGGTAATGATCCCGACAGGTTTTGGTCCAATAGGACATTTGAATTTGGCGGTATCGTATCGCTTGTACGATTTCGGCTGGTTCTTTGTGTATTGTAGTTTATTCTTAAGTTAGGTTAAATATTAACTGTAATGTATAAATATCTACATCAGCTCTAGATGTATTATGAAACCAAGTTATGGGTTATAATTATTATGAGCCGGCAGCCATATGTAATTTCGCGAAGCGATCGGACGCCGGCCCTTTAGTCTCTCAATCAACACCATACAGTCAACATCTCCTCCCCCGGCTCTGACTCAACCCACAGTTCACCATGTGCTACAAATACTAATTTTTAACAACAGTCCTACATCACCAGTCCTCTAAGTTAAGTTCATTGTATCGATATTGTATTATGTGAACATTCCTACATGTCATGCAATTGAACTAGCCGTGTGTGGGGGACTGGATTACACCCATCGACGAATACCTCGTTGGTAATTATATTATAACTATTTGTTGGGATATTTCATGTACCAGTGATATGTAATTTAACCTTTATCTAAATTCCCGATAAATAATGGTCCTTCGTGCCCTAAAGCTTCCTTACCGTAGTACCTTTTGTTTGTTTGCTTCCTTGACGCTTGTGGGCTTACAAATGGCTGCCGCCTCGCGCGTTGTTGGCCGACTGCCGTTCCCTAGTTTACACCCAGCTTCTTCCCTCATGTTTTTTACCATTTAGGCGCCGTCTCTATCTTTTTTGGGACTAGTTTCCAGGGTTTTTTGGGCGTGTGATCCTTGAAGTTTTTTGGTGGGTTAGCTGGGCTGGAGATTGGGGTAGGGGTAGTTCCGTCGGGCACCATTTTGCGATCCTGGCTAGGCTAGGCTAAGCAGTCTAGGCCTGCAGGTGTCTGCGGTTGCTGTTCATTTCGCTTTGGTGGTGTGCCTGTGGTGTTCGTTGTGTTTTGTCTTTGTGGGACTCATTATTAATTATGCTGGTGGGGAGGGTTCTCATGTGACCTTTTATATTTAAATTTCATAATAGCCTAGGCCTAGTTGCTTAAAGTGGCGGTCATGAGTGTCGGTCTTTGTTAATTCCTAAGCGATTGACAGTTAATAGTCAGACCTCATGATTGTAGCTTAACCAACTAGGCTTACCTATAAAGGGCTTACAATAATTAGTGCTTCACCTTACCCTTTCTTTTAATGGATTTAGTATTTAATTCTTTTGTCTAGTTAGATAATTTCCTTTCGATAGTTTATATTAAGGGGGATGTAAGTATTATGTAATTCTTTTTGAGTAAATTTCTTAAGTAATGGGGGTTTGCCGCTGTTGATTCCTAAGCGATTAACGGTTTGTAGTCTGACCTCATTGTAGTTTAAGTTGCTTAAAATTAGACCTTAACGATGACAGATTTAAAGAAACTTAAGATTCTTAAGGGAGGGATGAAGGGAAGTTTAAATAGATGTTTAAGAGATCTTGATGAATTTTTAATAAGTGCTACGGCTGATTAAATTAAGGGTAAATTCGCTACTGTTACTAAATCGCTAGCTACTTATGATAGTTATGCCCAGCAGGTATATGGTTTATTGACAGTTACTGACGATGTGGAAGAAGAAATGTCGGCAGATCTTGAGTACTTTGAGGATGTTAATACAGCCTTAGCCAGACTATCTTCCACCCAAGAATCAACCTCTGTTAAGGATACTGGTACACCAAAGGCGACTGGTTTTAACCTGCCGAAGCTTACTTTGCCTACCTTTTCCGGGGATTCGGCTACCTGGACTGGATTTTGGGATATTTTTGAGTGTTCCGTCCATCATAATAAAACACTCACATCCATCCAAAGGTTCACATATCTCCGTGGTCAATTGAAAGGGGAGGCATTGAAGTTAGTCGATGGGTACAAGCTAGAAGCTACCAGCTACGAGTCTGCAGTGGAGTTGCTGAAGAGAACTTACGGGAGAGTGGAAGTCATCAAGACCGCTTTAATTACCAAATTCTTCACACTAGATCCTCCATCCTATGATGTGGCGGACCTAAAGGAGTACTATGCCTCCTTTGAGAGCCTCCTCCGATCTATGGAGACAATGGCCGTCACCAAGGAGGAGATATTTAGTGTGAATATCTTGAATAAGATACCCTCTCCCCTAAGGGAAATCTTACGACGACAACTAAGCGACTCTCCACTAAACTTGGAAGCGTTGGTGCAGGTGTACCAGACTGAAGTCTTCAATATGGAGAGTACTGGACACTACCGACAAGTGGAGATGTCGCCATCTACTGCAGCTTTCCCGGTACAGACTTCTAAACAGAAAAGGCCAATATCATTAGGTTGTAAGTTGTGCAGTGTCCACGGTCATCTGTGGTATCAGTGTCCTAAGTATCCTAAGGCTACACAGAAGATTAGCAAGGCTAAATCGCTTAAGTTATGTACCAGCTGTCTGGCAAGAGACCACTTCAACAGTACCTGCACCAATTCCTACATCAAACCTTGTAAGTATTGCAAGGGGAAACATTGGTTTTCCCTTTGCACCCAGTTTGATCGGGACGACGGCAAAGAAAAGGGGAGAACCCCCAAAGAGTCACATGAGAAAAGTAAGAGCGAGGGTGATAAAGTATCTGCCATGTCCATTGCTTCTCGAGAATGTCAATTGCTTCCTACTATGATGCTGCCAGTAGTGGGGAGTAATAATAATACTATAATGACGCGCACCTTACTTGACCAGTGCTCACAGAGGTCATTCGTTCTGCGGTCATCATTACCCCAGCTCAAGTGTACCAGCAAGGGTCAAGAGAATTTGCGTCTCCATGGTTTCACTGGTGAAATAGATTCCAGTGACTATGATATTGTGGAGATTTCATATGTTTATAGAAAAAAGGTATGTCCCATCAAGGCTGTTGTGGTCGACACACTACCCAGTTTCTATATAGCATCAGAGATTCAACCACATTTGAAATATCTCAGAAGCAAGGGGTATAAACTTGCTGATGATCAACTCTCTGCTAACAATGGTATTATGCTACTGGTCGGAGCTGATTATTACTACGACCTGGTTCACCCTGGATATCGGCGGGTAGATAAGCTTATAACGCTCCCCACGATCCAAGGGTATGCCATTTCTGGATCCTATGCCACTTCCTCTAAAGACACACAGGTGGAGGTGGTTACGGTCCTCAAGGTAGCAGTAAGCCCCATAGATAAATATATTAGGCCAAATGTGCCTGATAATACATGTACTGATATAGATAAGCTATGGGACTTGGACAATATTGGAATTGACCCACATGAACTTGATCGTGAGTCCAAGCTAGCGTTAAGCTCGTATGAAGAGACTGTAACGTATGACTCTGGCAGAGGTCAGTATGTGGTAAGGCTCCCTTGGAATGATAACAAGAGTAAATTACTTACTAATTTCCATCTAGCACTTGGTAGGTTACGTGGCCTTCAGAAGCAGTTTGTCAAGGATCCAAGTTATTGCGAGACTTATGCGGCAGTTTTAGCCGAGCAGGTACAACGTGGATTTGTGGAGAGAGTAGATCTCAGTGAGTATGGGGATAACATCCATTACCTTGCTCACCATGGGATTAAAAAGGACAGTTCCACCACTCCTGTTCGTATTGTGTATGACTGCTCTGCTAAATCCAGTGATCGCTCCTATAGCCTGAATGATTGTCTGTACACGGGTCCGTCCCTGGTCTCTGATCTACCGCAAATTATGTTGCGCTTCAGATGTCATAAGTTTGCATGGGTCGCCGATATTGAGAAGGCCTTCCTGATGCTTCAACTCCATCGTGAAGACAGGGACTCGACAAGATTTTTATGGCCGCGGGACCCAATGGATCTAGATTCAGAGTATCTGGTCTACAGGTTCAGAGTCGTCTTATTCGGGGCGACCTGTTCCCAGTTCCTTCTCAACGCTACTATCTTGCGTCATCTTGAGGAGGCTGGACTAGATCCTGACTTCAAGAATGAGATCAAGCAGGGGATCTATGTGGACAATCTTCAAGGCACCGGAGACAATGAAGATTTATTGCTCAAGAGATGCTGGGAGATCCGTGATATATTTGCCAAGGCTCATTTATACTTAAGAGAATGGGCCACTAATAGTGATCTTTTGAAAGGTCAATTTGCTTCTGACGGTGTAGCTACTGAGAATAGTGAGGTGAAGTTTTTAGGCCACAAATGGGACACTACCACAGATTGTATATCCTTCTGTCACACCCCATGCGGCAGTGAGCTTATGACCAAGCGAAACTGCTTAAGCTTGTCAGCGAGCTTGTTTGATCCCCTAGGTTTTTTGCTGCCTGTTACAATCCGTGCTCGTATGTTTTTACAGCAACTGTGGCGGCTAAAACTAGATTGGGACACGCCCCTCCCGACTGAGTTACAAGATACTTGGCGGTTGATTTGGTCGGACCTTTCCACATGTTGCAAGGTCCAACTTCATCGTCAGGTTATTAGTGGTCAACAAGTGGATCTACATGCCTTTTCTGATGCTAGTAATAGTGCGTACGGTACTGCCATATACATATGTAATGGTAGTGAAGCGACGCTGGCTATAGCGAAGGCCAAGGTAGCCCCTATAAAGAAGATTACAGTTCCTAAATTGGAACTTACTGCATTGCTTCTGTCTGCTCGTCTAATAAAGTTTACACTGGATGCCTATGCAGACATACTACAGATTAATAACGTCTATGTCTGGAGCGACAGTCAAATAGCGCTTTCATGGGTACACAGCCAGAAAGTGTTACCTGTTTATGTTTCTAATCGCACTGATGAGATTCATGACTTAGTTCCTACAGCTACATTTCGCTATGTGAGCACCAGGGATAACCCCAGTGACATAATTTCCCGGGGGATCTCGGCGCAGCAGTTTATGTCGTCCTCTATTTGGTGGCATGGACCTCCATGGCTTACATCTCCAACTGAATGGCCTCAGGATTTCAGGGAATGCATGTCTGATCCTTCAAGTCGGCCCCAAGATGATGTGTTAAGTAGTTCGAATGTGAGTACTACACATCAGGATAACAAGTTGGTAGAGTGGGAACGTTACGGCAGCTATGATCAAGTAATACGGGTATTTGCATGGATATACCGTTTCATTAACAACATGAGAAGTCGGGCTCACGGGTCTTTCCTTAGTGAAGATTCGAAGCATATCAGACTCCATGAATTGAGATCAGCAGAAGCAAAACTAATATGTTTAGTACAAAAGGAATCTTATCCTACTGAACATCAAATCCTGAGCAAGGAGTCAAAGGCCAAACCCTCAAACTTAATGAGGCAGCTAGGATTATATATGGAAGGAGGCATAATTAAGTGTAGAGGCAGGATACAAAAGGCGGACATTATTGATTCTGCTAAATATCCTGTCCTCCTTAGCTCCTCTCATTTGATTACCAAAATGTTGATTCGCCAATGCCATCGGACCTGCCTACATTTTGGCGTAAATTATGTTCTGGCGTATATGCGACAACGTTGGTGGATCCCTAAGATGCGACAAGCAATTAAAGGGATCCACAATAGCTGTACTATCTGTAAAAGATTACAGGGTAAGCCTTACTCCCCGGTTGATCTACCTCCCTTGCCTGAGTTCAGGGTATAAAGGACTGAACCATTTCCGGTAACCGGGGTAGACTACACCGGAGCGATTCATGTTAGAGAATCGCCCGGTAATATCATAAAGGTATATGCCGTCCTATTCACATGTGCGGTAACCAGAGCGATTCATATTGAATTGATTGACGACCTATCCAGTGAGGGTTTTTTGCATAATCTACGACGCTTTGCAGGCCGCAATGGTTTCCCTCAAATTATTATGAGCGATAATGCGACTTGTTTTGTCGGGGCCTCTAACTATCTCCAGAGTTTAATGGATGACCCGCAGGTTGTGGCTACCCTCACTGGAAAGGGTTGTCAGTGGAGATTTATACCAGCACGTGCACCATGGTTCGGGGCGATTTGGGAGAGAACTATCGGTATCGTCAAATCTGCCATGAAGAAGGTATTAGGAAGGGCACTGGTGACCAGACGGGAGTTGCAAACCATCTTAATATAAATTGAGATGTCAGTCAACGACAGGCCCTTGACCTATACCTCGGCAGATGTTGATGACCTCTTACCCATTTCGCCTTCTATGCTAACACGTGGACGAACCCTTAATACCTTTCCTAGATCGTCCGTAAATGACGAAGATCTGCAAGACCCTACGTTCGGCAATGCTGACGCCACACGTCGTCGCTTCCAGTATGTAAACAAGGTGTCCGACGATCTATGGAAACGGTGGACCCAAGAATATTTGCTGTCTCTTCGCGAGCGTCACTCTCATAAGATCAAAGGGACGAATCAACGATGGCCTCGTATCGGGGATATCGTCCTGATTCATGATGAGCGTCCTAGGTTATTTTGGAAGCTTGGGAGGATTATCGATTTGTTCCAGGGCATTGATGGTCTTATAAGTATTGCTAGAATACGAACTTCGACTGGGGTTACTACTCGCCCAGTCGTAAGGTTATATCCCTTGGAGCAGGATGTAGAACTGCCGGATGATCCTGGCGTCTCTACTGATACCCCTCCGCGGGAGAGTGCTGGTGACAGTGCTCCTCAAGGTGGGGCAGCTTATGATGAGAAGGATGATCCTCCTCAGGCTTCAGGTGGCGCTCGTCCCAAAAGGAGGACGGCTATGAGTTCCGTGGATCTTTGGAGATCAAAGATCAAACAAGGTGATCTTTGACTTCGATGTCCTTTTTTTGTTCTCTGTATATAGCTCCTGTATATCATTTTTGGTGGCGGGCAATATGTCGGGAATAGGGTAATGATCCCGACAGGTTTTGGTCCAATAGGACATTTGAATTTGGCGGTATCGTATCGCTTGTACGATTTCGGCTGGTTCTTTGTGTATTGTAGTTTATTCTTAAGTTAGGTTAAATATTAACTGTAATGTATAAATATCTACAGCAGCTCTAGATGTATTATGAAACCAAGTTATGGGTTATAATTATTATGAGCCGGCAGCCATATGTAATTTCGCGAAGCGATCGGACGCCGGCCCTTTAGTCTCTCAATCAACACCATACAGTCAACATCTCCTCCCCCGGCTCTGACTCAACCCACAGTTCACCATGTGCTACAAATACTAATTTATAACAACAGTCCTACATCACCAGTCCTCTAAGCTAAGTTCATTGTATCGATATTGTATTATGTGAACATTCCTACATGTCATGCAATTGAACTAGCCGTGTGTGGGGGACTGGATTACACCCATCGACGAATACCTCGTTGGTAATTATATTATAACTATTTGTTGGGATATTTCATGTACCAGTGATATGTAATTTAACCTTTATCTAAATTCCCGATAAGAGGAATCAATTTTCCATAGGAAATGTTCTAACAGGACCAACTCCTTCAGATCGTTGTAGCTTGTGACTTTCTTACTCTTGACCCAATGATTGAAAGTTTTAGTCATGGTCCTGGCAAATACCTTATGGGTTTCTTCTACTTTCTTCTGGTTTTTACGGAAAGATTGCCTGTAAGCCTCAGGCTGTAATTGATAGGTTTTTAGGATAGCTTCTTTGAGATTGTCATAATCCTGCCTAACCTCTGCTACTTCTGACAAATACGTGGCTCGAGCCTGCCCTGTCAAAACGGTTTGTAACATAAAAGGCCATTGATCTCTTGTCCACCTCATACCTCCAGCAACTTCCTCAAACAAAACAAAGAAATCCTGCACATTATCCTCAGTGAAAGGTGGAATGACACTGGTCATAGTCAATCCCAGAGGGGGAGCAATTAAGGGAGCATTTGTATTGACATTTAGTTGAGCCATACGATATTGACATTGATATTGTTCGGTCGTTGCTCTGGCTTGTTCGGTCTTTATTCTGGCTAGTTCTAGTTCGAATAATTGATCAACGGTAAAACCAGGTGGTAATTGATCATCAAGTTGGCTAGGATTACTTGGGATCCTACCAACTGCTCCGTCACCCTCCCCGCCTTCTACAGGGAACAGGTGGGATTTTATGGTCTGAGCCACCTCTACTTTGGACATGTTTGAGACAGTTAACTGGAGATATGAGGCAAGCACCTTCAGTTCGGTTTTTGACAGACGGTCAATATCAGGGGCTGTGGGTTCTGATTCTATGAAAACTCGAGCATCTTCGTCATTAATTAGATCAGGCATGATTAATATTTGATTTTTAAGTAGTGAAACGGTAATGAAACTGAGTGAAACTGTATGAAACGAATCCTGGCGAGGTCGCCACTCTTCTGTTACGTATCTTGATCCTCAAGTGGTTAACTTGATGAAACTAGATAGCACAGAGACAATAGTATCACCATTCTTGTTCTTACCAGTAATGTAAGCTTAATTAAAAGAAAATGAAAGAACTCGTAATTATTAATATAGAGCAATAGTATTACTTTTATCATAACCCAATTACTTAAAGAGTTGCTTTAGTCCACAAGTCAGTCAAGTAAAATAGTTAAGTACATAATAGTAGCGTTAACGTTAATTCCCAATCACATATCTCACTAACCAACATAAGTGTTTACACCGAACACACTTAACACACACTTATATAATCTGACTGACAGTCACAATCCCATTATAATACTTCACCCCGGTCTTCCTCCAGCTGCATGTTCACCTTCCCAACTCCAAATGTGACTGATTTGAATGCCCACTACTCGGGTCTTATATACTATGCAATGATGGTGTAGGAACGAATTAGGAGGCGGGGATGGTGCGCGCCCCAATCACAGCTCCTCTAGTTGCGTAGCAGATGCGTGGTCCAATGGCATCGATGATCGTCATAGCGTCGGGTCATCGAAGTAGTTTGCAGGGTCCGAAAGGAGGGGCCAGGTTGTGTAATGACGTTAATCACCCATCAAATTTCCCCCCCCCATATGACCACGCAGTTGTGAAAGCTTGTTTGCTGGTATGCGGACGAGCTGGTTTCCCACGCTCGCTGGTCTGCTTCGTCGCCCGAGTAATTCGGCACTCCTTCAACTCTTAACTCTAACTTAAATAAACACATACAGGGCTCCGTATGTCAGAATATGTACAGTAACTTATCGGTAACAGTTAAAACTATTATAATATATATAGTGTTTGTGAGTTATATTATTGGTTAAGGATTATTTAGATGTGACAAAATGTGTATGCAAATATACGTATGTACTGTATACATTTGATGACAATTAATCAGTTGCCTTAACATTAGAGACATAATCTAACACATTTAATCAGAATAAAACATAAATGAAGGAACATATTGATGCGATACCATATTCCTGACTACTAAAACCCTCTGTTTTAGTATGTTGAACCTATGATCTGTTAATTTGATGGTTGGTGAATTGTTTGTCCGTCTAGGTTGTTTAAAATGTATTATAGCTTAATTTACGGCCTTTTCAGGAGATGTTTCATGCTTTCAAAAGGCTCAGATAGGACATTTATAGTTGTAGTATTGTAAATATACAGTATGTATGCAATGTACACATTTGGCTAAATACATCAATAAATTAAATCAAATCAATTAATGCTTCAATGTTCAGAATCAATAATGTAATTCTTTCCGCTCGCTAATGAAGGCAACTAATTAGCCTGACTTTAACCTTTTAAATCCATCCAAGCCCACCATATATTTATTAAACTAAGTCATCAAATCATTAACTTATAACGTTGGGGCTTCAAATTACATACAATCAAAATAATTAGAGTATGGAAATCATGACACATTTGTTAAACTGAAGTTAAAACAATGCATATTAAGATACCACAAAAATTAAACACCACATCACCACCGCCAAGCAGTTTTCACACACTTACCACCACACCCCCGAGAATGCATGCCATAACCACGTACACCACCAAGATGTGCCAGAGTTGCAGCCATAGCTTTTGCACTCCCTCCAAGACCTGGCAAGAATATAAAAGTCACAATTGAATACCCTGATGCCATAAAGAGAAGGAAAACCAAGAAGGAAAGGAAGACCACCAAAAGGCTGCATAGACACCATACCTCCACACGCCCATTTTCCTCCAAGCTGCATCACCATCATGACCGAGAAGCCAGGAGGGGCTACCCCAACCACCTCAGGGCCCCCCCCCCCCCTGCACATATGTCCTTCTTAACTGGAGAAGGGACACCGGGAGGAACTGAGAAAGAGGTAAGACAATGACAGGCAAGGATCAGATTTACACAGTTGGAAATCTCTTAACTACTCTCACTGGAAGGTAGATAACAGCTGAAAGATTTGTGTTTAATACTGAACTAGTTCCCTGACAACACTGGTCGTAAAACTCTATTTTAGTCTTATTTAGATTTTGGCTCATCAAAGGAATGTTTTATTAGATCTAACTGGAGGCAACCTAATATCCATTCCTCTGCCTTGATTACCAGGCTTTACCATCAATAAAGAATGCTGATTTGTCAAGCGCTTTATTGGTAGTAAACGAACCTCTTGCCTTAGTAAAGTTCACGCAATGGCTGGGCTTTGGAAAGGTAGGGCTCTGTGCGATACCGTAGCTATATTGCATAACGGCACTCTGCATATAGAGTCCATTCGGTACGAAATCCCAGGCACTGGTTTTGGGGTACGTTATTATTGGAAAAGACCCAACTTTAACTCATCCACTTAGTCCCTGAAAGACTCTTATACCGGTCAGGATAGTTAAGAGACGTTGCGTTAAAACAACCCTCTTACGTTAGTCCAATGACATGTTAAAGATGCACTGGCATATTGTACTTACTATTTAAGACCCAACACCCACGACTTCGAATTCCATCCACTGTCCACCAGCCACGTCAGAACCACCACCACGGCCAAAACCCTCATCAGAAGACTACAGTAGTGTCTCCTAATATAATGCCTAGTGAAACCCCTAAGAAGTACTAGTGATGCACCTTATTCGAAGGAAGTACTCAAATGATATACTGTAGATATAATTAATAATATATAGTATAACCTCAAGACAGTACTGGTGATGCACCATATGTAAAGGAAGTACTGAGGTGAATATTAATACCTAGTGTAACCACTAAGAAGTACTAGTGACGCACCTTATATAAAGGAAGTAATTAAGTGAATCATTCAATATATTAATATGTTATTTTAACCTTAAAAGAAGTACTAGTTATATACCTTATATAAAGGAAAGTATTTAAGTGAAAATTGTATATATCTATACCGTGTAATCCCGGAAGTAATAGTGACGTACCTTATTTAAGGGAGTACTAAAGTAATATTCACAGGCCAAGTCCTAATCACGAGAGAGTCCTCGCTCGTGCGTCTATATATACAGTATATAATTCGTTTCATATTACTTTTACTAAACAATACATGTGTGCCTATTAATATAATATATGAATGTACGCTGTTATATTTATACTCTATTACCCTTGTGCATGTGTTTAAGTAGATTCAACTTCAATCAAGCAAGAACCTATTTAATTAATACAATTAACCCCAGTAAAAACCTGGCATAACACATATAATTAGCTAACAGAAGGGTGCTGAGCTGGTATGGTCATGTTGAACGAATGGGAGATGAAAGGCTTACAAAGAGAATATGTGAGTCAGGTACAAGGGGAGATAGAAGGGCAGGAAGACCCCCATTGAGATGGAGAGACTGTGTAAGAAAGGCTTTGGATGATAGAGGAATGACTATAGATCAGGCAGGGGAAGTGGTGGTGGACAGGAGTGAATGGAGAATGCTTGTGAATAGTTGAGGGAACACGTGGTCATTTGGAGTAAGGGGTCGGGCGCAAGTTGGACTAGATAATAGTCCATCAGGCGCCTGGCCCGGGGAGACGATTAATATGAAGGGTGCGCCTGGAAGTGTGGTGGGAGGGCTTGTGGCTTTGGCTCCGCTGCATGTCTGCCTGCCGAGATCGGAACCTCTCCGGGTGGTCGGGGGCCGGGGGAGTGCTGGAGCGACCTTGGTGACCCTGGTCTCTGGGTCTTCTCCTGGGTGACTGGGATGTGTGTGAGTTTGTGCTTTTTATCTGTGTTTATTTGTTGTTTTTGTGTTTTCCCTGTTCTTGCTCTGTCTTGAGTCGGCTACCCCCAAAATGGGGATTGGGCCTGAGCATATAGATAGATAGATAGATAGAACTCTGCACTCATGGTACCCCCTTTCAAGCCCTAGTGTTTTCTTACAATGTGAACGAATTGTAGCTTATTATATGGTCGTGGTGGTAAATGTTTTCCGTGTATGTTTCAACCAAAGTATAGGTTGTAATTTGCCTGTGACTTGTGAAACCACAATGGTATTATGCTGACCAAATAAAAATGTTAGGCAACGCACTTATGCACACTAAATGTAACACACTTTACAGGTTAGGCACTTTGTATGAAACAGAGACTTAGAATTTAAACACACACATACAAATATACACCCACACACCCACATGTGATTCGTACAATTTGTATTTTCAAATCTCGTTTTCAAGTTTCATACCGGCTACATATATCTTCTTTCTATAAAATGCAGTCCTCCTTTCTCGTCACCAATATATTACCATCGTAATCTCACGTCAGTCGTGAATCTGGGTTCCGTTAGTCTGCAGATTATATGACCTGGATTGTAAAGGTTGAAGATTTGCACTTTGAAGGTAAAATTACGGAGACCATTGTTAACATTGTAGGTCTGTTGGCATGTATCATGGGTCAGTGAAATATGGGAGGTGGAAAGTAGTACAGGTGTGAAGTGATCAATGACAATGTTGACAAATGACTGTGATGCCAACTATAAACATGATTATACTATGATTGTGTCTCGAACTTTAAATCATTATTATTGAGTTGTTAGCTTATAACCAGACCCATCCGTCCCCTCTCTTAACCAGAACCGCGTTTTCGGGGGAAAATAAGGACATAGATACAATGTTGATCCAGGACAACCTTGGTCCAAAACTGTGTTGACTTTCGTATGACGTCAATGTTGTATTTTCGTAAACATTGGTGTATCACAATGACAGTGGTTAATGTAACAAATGACAGTGGAGTCATTGGTTACATTAACGTTAATTTTTTATGTTACGTAGTGTGAAAGTATTTGTTTCCATGGCTCCACAACACGTAACATTGCCAAGGAAACAGTGTCATGGGTAATTCACTGTAAAGGTTTCAAGTATAAAGCCGCGAACATAGTATCTAAAGTTACCTCAAATTAACTAAACTAATACACTTACTGCAGGTAAATTACTTTACCTTTTGTATGCACATAAATGGTCTGTGATATTGATAAATACTAAAATTCCGTGTCAACCACAATTACGGGGTATCTGTATGTTAACCCTTGTCTAGCGGGGGGTTTTGCGCTATTTTGGGCATATTTAGGTCCTCCTGAATGATCAATCAAGTATCTGCATGAAAAGAAATGTATTCAGCAAACAACTAGACGCTAAAAGCTTCAAAATGAGACCAGAACGAGCTACGTAGCACTCGTCATTCTCACGCAGTGGTACCACTAACATGGGAGTTTAGCGTATAGCGGCATATTTTTTCCCGCTACGCTCACTACTGGCAACACTGCCGGCCTCTCGAGAACAGAGGGAGCGTGAGTCAGTGGGCCGCGGTAAGCCCTGGGTGTCGGACGTGTAGCCTGCTGCGCTCCCGCCCATTTGCACTCGATTTTAACCCTTTAAAAGCCTTAATAATGCTCCTAACTTGCTGCTAATTGGAGCCCGACTTAAGGCGGGCCCCGCCAGTTAAGGGTTAATATGTTCCGTTTTATCACCAAAATATATTATGATATAACAGAAGGATTTAGGTGAAACTTGGGTCTTATACCATTATTCGTGGGTTAGAAATATACCAGAACAACCATGCTAGACCTAGAGTAATTGTTTAATTAAATTGCTAATTATAATTAATAACGTGTCATTGTTTCTCGTGAAATTCACATTATTAAAATTAATATATACCTTTCTCTTGTCAACTGGCATCTTCACAAAACTATAATTGACACGTTTGCTATAAATATAAAGTAATTAATAACCTGTAATGACCGTGATCCAAAGGGCTCACAAATGTCCATACAATATCACTCACTTAAAACTTTTCTTCCCGGACCAAGCGAGGGGCAACATCTGGTCCAATAAAGAGAGGCTCACACCATAAGCCATCACTATCTATGGCAAATACGTTTATGTAAAATATAATATAATAAATATGTATCCGATCCATTGAACATAACACATAACCATTGTTAATGAAATTAAACACAATGTGTAAACATATATTGGACAACAGGTATAAATATAATTAAAGCAGATATTATTTATCTATCTATTGCCATACGCCGTGATCCCCGAAGGTGTGGACACGAACGAAACACCCCCATGCACCTGTCCCCAGTCAGTCGACGTCCCTCCTCCCATCCAGCACCGCTTTCACACATATACTTCTTAACTCCATCCTTCCACCTCTCACTCGGTCTACCTCTCCCACTCTGTCCTTCCAACTTACTCTCGTACACTCTCTTAGTTATTCCTTCGCTTCCCATACGTTCCACATTGCCGAACCAGGTCAAGGTGTTCTTTTTCACACTTTCCAGCTCATCTACATCCAAACCACACCTCTCTCGTACTTCCTCATTCGTCTGTCTATCCCTCCATGGAACTCTGCACGCACTTTTCAAATAACTCATTTCCACCCCTCTCACTCTTGTTCTGAGTCTGTCCACATATGTCCATGCTTCACTCCTGTAACTCACTGTCAGGATTACCACACTGTCATGCAAAAACTTCTTTATTTCCATGTTGACCACCATATTTCTTGTTACTGCTTTCAGCATTCCTACAACCTTCTTCCCTTGTTGCACCCTCTCCCGTACTTCTTCATCCATATTCCCATCTATACTCAACACACTGAAGGAGATACATATTTGGTAATAATGTGACGAAAAACCCAATTTGAGAGTTACCAGTAGGAAAATGTTCGCTTACAGCGAAACACAGTATTCAATACAGTGTTTCTCTTCAACTGGTGCTGTTATCCACTATACATATTGTGTTTGATATTTATAAGGATGGAGGAGTCACATTGTTTCACAAAGGTATAGCTGATCCTACACTGGCCAGTCCTCAGGATGGACAGTTCTTTCTGTTTGTATAACCAATGACAGACCATATGAGCTTTAACAGCTAATATAACCTGTATATGGTCACCGTGGTTCAGATGAGTATTTTCGACCTCTTTGTTCTTGCAAATATTGTATAATGGTAGAGAGACGTTGATGAAGACAGAAGTTAAGCTAATGCTACGTATGTGTTTCATAATATAATAACGCTCAATCATTTTTACTCAAGTTTGGAAATCTTCCCAGACTGACTAAGAAAAAACTAACAGCTAAAACCTGAACAAATATTGCTAAGTTTAGGTTAAGTCATCATCATCCATCATCCCCAAAAGGTACCACTCAGCTACTTTATCTCCCCAACAGGCTTCCCACCCGCCAATATTTACTACAGTGTGAGGGAACAAGGCATAATATTAACAGGTGTGTGTGGCACAAGACGAGGCAGTACTAATAGCAGTATATGGGAGAGAGGTGTCATGTTTTAGACCACTCACAGTATGGATTTACCATCACCCAAGTCACATCAATCACCAAGACCATCTCCATCTTAGTAATATGTTCTGATTACTGTTCTGGCTTTATACTCCCCACCATCCCATTCTCAGGCTTAGTCTTATATTGTCATTATCACATAGCTTCAGTATTTGGGTTCCTGGCTTTGCTTTCTGTTGAGTTTCTTTCCATCCTTCCTACGTCCGTAGAATGATATAATTGTTATGCCGGGTTGTAATCCAACTGGCTTCAGTATTATCTAATGTCAATCCAGGTTTTGGATATCTAGATTTGGAATATGACTCAACAGGGACACCTCGAGCGCTGTGAATATGACAATTATATACTCAATCAGGCAACCAAAACACAATACAATTAATACACAAGGTAAATTACACTCTTCTTTATTCAATTGCATGTGGATTATATATGTGGTCAATACTTCCCTATTATATAGAATAGGTAGTCTGATATTGGCGGTAAATAAGAGAGGTTATCTAACTTACTATCAAGATAGAATAATATGCACTTGATTATTTATATAAATAACTGGGAAATATACAGAATAATACAGACAGAGATATACATAGACCTAAGTTCATAAATGATAATATCTATGAGTGTCGAGTGTCTAGCGCGAAGCAATTTGGTATATACACGAACGACTGAGAGATATTGTTCAGCCGCGCAGGTAAGGTTGGGGGGAGGGGGGGTTGAGACAACAACAATCGTTTAGCCGTGCACAGGTAGAGGTCACAACTTAGTCTTGACCTATAGGTCAGGTCGACTACGGTGGTAGAAAATAATTATATTTCTAAGTGCAATCTTAACTTGGAGATTAAAGTGAGGCGGTTTACTTTATGATAGAAGGGAAGATAATTGAAATTGGAGTTTAACGATATATGGGTTATTACGAATATTCGTTCACACGAGATATGAATAACTACGTTAGGAGTAACGAAATCAATTCACTAAAATAGGAATTCAGATTATAAATAGATATAAGGAGATAATCAAAGTATATCAAATATCGAATACATTTGACCGATAAGAACGCATATAAAATGACGTGAACAGATAGCGTAAAACAATTTACTATCTAGAATGGTTGTACACGACGAAGGTGCACTAAAGGTTTACCAACAAAGGTATACAAGGAGTTCTGAATGTATTAACAGCTTCCTAAAAGAACGCAGAACGAGTAGCGTTAAATTCGTACCTAGAATCGGTTAGAATAATTATATTTATCGAGAAATATCTCGATCTTGACTGGAAGGTCAAATAGTAGGTAAACTTGATGAATAATCAATCGAAATTCCTAAAGAAGTATGGAAAGAATTATATAATTCAACTAACGCCGATTATTAGAATATTCACTATAACGGGTATATCTGAGTATTAAATTAATGAATAATTCTTAACTCTACGGAGAGGGGATTTTACTTTCAAAAGTAAAAGAAAGAAATACTTTAATTCAGCACAAACAAAGATAAAGAATAATAATAAATTGGGCGTAGGCTCTAGGTATGTAGAGTTATAGTTATTATCACTTCATGGTATACACTTAGACTTCGACTTGGTATATACATAAAATAATTGGACACATGAGAGGACAATCTGAGAGTATTCAATATATATGATGTGTATTATAATGAGTATGGAACGTATGTAAAGACTAGAATTCTGAAGGATGAACACGAAGTATAATTATGATCTCGTACTCAAAGAATCACTGTACGGATCTATAATAATTCAATTCACACTTAATACAAATTCACTAAAGATCTTAGGCACAGATCTTAGACAAAATCAAATTAGGAATACTCGCATATTTTACCTTTCCTTACAACGATAACCAACTATGTAAGACACTCAGGGACACTTAGGGTAAAGTAAGAAGTATCCTAGAATCAGAGTCTGGTCGACGTGGACTCAGAGTCTGAAGGGCAGTACGTCAGGGGCACGACCTTCTTCCCAGGGGCAGGGAAAGGCGAGTCGGGGCTGGACGTCTGGAGAGCTTCACATTCATGCGTAATCCCGCTTTTGGTGGTATACCAGTAGAAGGTGGTAGTCGTGTTTTTGCTTACTTTTCTTCAGGAAAAGTAAGACTATGTTCACGTATTTTTACTGTTCAACTTACTAGATTTCAATTACATAGGGGCATGTGGATATCGTTGTAATGGTTATAGCGAAGGTAATACTTAGCCTAAAAATACGGATCAGATATAAAAGGATGCATTTGGAGATTCTTAATCTCGTGATATATATTACATATTTCTAGGGGTCATAATGGTGATGTAATGGAGGATTTCCTGTTCATATGGAATTCTAGTTTTTATTCTTGGATATGCTATAGTTTTGATATGGAACACTGGATCTCACTTATTCCCATTCCTGCGGGAAGGTATTATTGATAGGTGGCTGAGGTTCCCACTTATCTCTATATTGGTGAGGCTCTTGATGTTTAATTACCATAAACATATCTTCATTATAATTCAAGTCCGTTTGGAGCGTTGTGATAGGCCGTCTCGTTTTGTGTCGGCCGCTGTCATTGGAGGAGCTGGAGCTCTCAGGATTCGTCCGGCCTCGAACTCCTTTAATTGGGGAACTCCTCCATTCCTCCGGAATTAGAGCATGGGCGGATCCAGGGAAATGGGTAGACTTATCCATTTCCGGAATTAAAGCCTAGGAAGCTGTTTGGTTCCGTCGTCCTTTCTTCTTGGTTTTGTGGCTGTCCCTTATTGCTGCTATAGTGTTGACCTGAGGATGGCTGTTTGACCCCGTCATTACAATAAAATACACTATAAGAATTCTTCGAAAGATAAAATATTGCTATCTAATGTAAATAATTATGTGTTGTGATTTTTTAGCCACAATAGTGTATTTGTTGGTGTTTGTGTGTTTATATTTAACAGATGATCTCTTTGTGTTCACTTGTCGTAGCTCGGTTGGGTTGTGTTATTGTCTGGAAGTTAGTAATTGTTTTTGTAAGACAGATGAGTTTAAGACAGGTTGGTGTTAATTGTTGTTGTGGTTGAACCAAAGAGGCTCCTACACACTCAGTGAAATATATAATATTATTTCGCTCATATACCACTTTATACATTGTGGCGTGCAGTGTGGTGGAATTTGTTACCAATATAACTTATGTTTTTAAATGTTGTGGACATTATTGTGTGAAGTACAACATACATTGTATGAAATCTTGCCAAGAAGTGTAGCTCAACTATATATTATTTGTTCTACCCTAATTGACCTAGAACAGTTGGTTCAACAACCCACCTGTATCCCAGATTGCTTTAGAGATCGGCCCCACATTCTTGACTTGTTTTTAACTTTTACCTTCCTCTTATACTGTCGATCTTTTCTCTCCTTTGGGCTCCTCCAACCATTCCGATTGGAAGGCTCTTCGGCAGTACTTCTTTAACTTCCCATGGAATTATTTTGCTTCTGTTGCCGGGGACCCTCGGAGAGTGCCGAACGTATTACCGAGGTAATCCTCTTGGGCATGGAGGCATACATTCCATGTTCTTTCTCTTTGAGTAATGCAAACAATACTTGGTTTACTCATGCTTGCTCTACTGCTGTCAAAAATATGGAGGAAGCACTCAAACAGTACCGTTGCCTTCAAATTCAAGAATCTCATTCTTCCTATGTTTCAACCCAGAATCAAGCCAAATCTGTTCTTTGACTCGCCAAACACTCTTTCATCAAAAATATATGCACTGAACTATCCAACTCTAGCTTTTTCCAAGCTTTCTGGCATCCAGCCAAAAACCTCTCCAACAATTTTTCTTCCTCGTCTTTCCCTCCCCTTTTCCACTTTGATGGCACTACCATTATATCTTCATCTGAAAAAAAATGAAATCTTCACTCCAACTTTCGATAGAAACTCCACCTTGGATGATCCTTGGGCTATCCCTCCCTCTCTGCCCCCCTCTTTCCTACTTATATTATACTAATATCTTCTAAAGATGTACTTTCTACCGTCTATGGCCTTAATACTAAGAAGGCGTACTGTCCAGAAAGTGTTCCATCTGTTGTACTCAAAAACTGTGTTTCTGTGCTGACTCCCTTCCTCTTCTCCGTCTCTGTCTCTCCTCTAACGTCTTCCCTTCTTACTGGAAGTTTGCTCTCATTCAACCTAATACAAAGAAGGGTGAATGCTCTCAACCCTCCAACTATCATCCAATTGCTCTCATGCCTTGCATCTCTAAAGTTTTTTAACACTCCTCGAGTGGCTAGGTCTGTAACTTCTACTACCTGCCAAGCGGGTAGTTTTACCCTAAACGAGCTTATTTCTGTGCTCTTTTTCATGCATAAACAAGAGCCAGAGTGTAATACAATTATGTATCCGTGAAAGGGCGTTAATTGAGCTTTTCAATGACACCAGAACCATCCTTCTACAACCATGGGTTCTCTTGCAACGATCGTGCAACACGATGGAAAAATCCCTAAAATACGGTATTTTCCTTACATAATTCCCTGTCTAGCGAGGTAGTGTGTGGAGGTGGGCCCAGTGCCGGCGCAGGAACCATGCCGAACGGTCAGAGTCAACCTACGCTCCTCCCACTGCTCAGACTCTCTCTCAGAGCCAATTATGTGCTCAAAATCGCCACCGACTTAAGGCGGGCCCCGATCTTTTGTCCATGGTTCTCTAGACCGCCTTAAGTCGGGCCCCGCCAAAGAGGGGTTAAACTATTCTTGCTTCCAAATTTCTTTAGCATTTCTCTTCTCATAATCTACTCTCAGATGGCCAGTATGGCTTCCTTAGGGGTTGTTCTACTGGTGATCTTCTTTCATACCTCACTAACTCATGATCATCCTCCTTTAGGGACTTCGGTGAAACCTTTTCTATTGTACTAGATATGTCGAAGGCCTTCGATAGAGTCTGGCATAAATCTCTAATTTCTGAACTACCCTCCTCCGGTTTCTATCCATCTCTCTCTCTCTCTGTGTGTGCGTAATAACACAAGTTAACATTTGTCATCATTAATTAAATTCCTCATTTCCTCACTTTCCGATTTGTGTGAGTTACGTTCATTTAGACATGTGTGGGTCTCTCCCCCCTTTACTTCATTACCTGTACTTGATGCTTACACCATTAACTGTCTACTTAATATCCTATCCTGTCAGCCTTGAACTGGTATATTGTAGGTCTCTCTCCCCTCTCTTATGTCCTCACACACTACGATACAAGACTAACAATTACTTCATTGGTCCATATCATTGCCAGCAATTGTTATTTTGACTTCCATATTAGAAGCCTTGTTTTGTATTTGTTTTGTTTTTGTTTTATGTACAGTTACCCACCTTCTGCAAATTGTTGCTGAAATTAACTTATAAACAGAGCTGACGGGCTGGGTGGTAAAGACAAACCTAATGGGAGTAATTCAAACAGGTCCCTGCCAGAACATTTAGTGCACCTTGACAGTGTCCACAACTGTTTTCCTATTTATCTCTGTCGTGGACTATGTTCTCTCTATAGATTACTATAGCGTGTGATATATTTCAATTAATTTGTATGAATTAATCCCTAAAAAATCTTCCTCTCTCCCTGAATACAAAACAATTTCTTTTTGTATTAGTTTTTCCTCTTAGTGACCTTTACGGTAGTGAAATTTAAATATTCTATTTTCATATTATTTGCATTTGGACATGCTTTTACATATACTAAAACACTAAATACTTTTACACTATTTCTTATGCTTTATGAGTAGTTCATCATGTTGCATGCAAACACATTACAAAGTAGTGCATAGTTCAAATAAAGTTAACAAAACACAGGAGTAATATTTTGTAATTCACATTTAGTGAAGTAAAATTGCTTTAGTTGAGGGCACTGCACTGCTAAGTTTGACTGAAAACATGAAAATGTCATACACATTATTCGTTTTTAAAACTTAACGCAGACAGTGAAATCCATCAGAAATGTTACGATCATACTTTATGCAAAATTTAGATGCGTTTGATTAATTCTATGCTATTGGCTATTCTGAGATGTTTCTATTGACACTCTTTCAAATAAATACGTCATCAGTACATTACATTCCGGGCCATTCTCGGTATCGTTAAATGTCAAAAGTTACACAAAATTCCTTGAGAACACTGCAAATAATATATTTAAATATATATATATACCACTTTAATTATTACAACGTTTCCCGAGTTTGAAATCATATTCATGACGTAGAATGCAGTACTCCAGGTATTTTTAAACCCACTGATTTGTTTGTTTTCTATGTGAGTGAGGGAGACACAAGGCAGAACTGTGTAGCGGGTGCCTCCCCCAGAGTTAAAAGAGTAACGGCCAAAATCAAGGGACGTTCTAGCCAAAATGCCTGGACACACGGAGTGTGAAGCAAAGGAAAGACTGATTCTGGGAGAGTTCCAGAGCACAGCTGTTGAATAGAAGAAAGACTGAGAGTAACGTTTCACTCTTGGGTTGGAGAGTTTCACAGAGTAGGGGTGGGATTGTGTTGCAAGGCGGGTGTTACATGCTCTACAAAGAGAGGTTGGTATACACTGAGAGAGCTCTGAGAAACACAGATTATTGTAATAGTGGTAGAATAGTGAGAGAGATGCAACATTGCGTTGGAGAGAAAGAGACTTCAGAGAATTAGTGAGTGGACGTGAGTTAATGAGACGGAAGGCTTTCTTTTTTACATTGTCTAGAAGTACTGTGTGATATGATCCTCCTCACACGTGTGAATAATACTCAATACATGGACACACTGTGCCCCTGTACGGAGCAAGAGGCTGCGCAGGGGTAAAGAACCCCTGGAGGCGATTGAGCACACTCAGCTTCTTGGAAGCTGTTTTAGCTAGAGTGGTAATATGATATTTCCAAGAAGGATCAGAAGAAAAAGAGACACCAATAATATTAAGAGAAGATGAAGGGTTAATTTACATGTTGTTGAAGAGTAGGTCAAAGTTTTCTGGAAGGGGACCACGAGTAGACAGGAGAAATTGGGCTTTGGAAGCATTGAAAGTAATAAGGTTTTCTCTGCCCCAGTTAAAGATAGTAGAGAGATCAGAAGACAGGTGTTCTATGGCCTCCTTACGTGAGTTTTGGAGTTCCTGCTGTGTATGTTGTTGAATAAGTCTAGTTGAATAGTGTAATGTCAAGCCGTCGGCATATAAAAACATAAGAACATAAGAAAATGGGAGTCTGCAGAAAGCCGATTGGCCTAAGCAGGGCAGATCCCTGTCCCACACAACCCCAAATCAATTACAAAGCCCAATTATAGGCTCAACACTCTAATACCCTGAGGATCATCTTACCAAAACGGTTAGAGATTAACGCAGGATTATGGGGGTCTGCAGAGCGCTGATCGGCCCAACCCGGCTGATCCCCCTTCACACCCAACCCTTCTCGTCCATATGCTTATCCAATTTTATCTTAAAGCTCCCTACAGTTTTAGATCCCACTATAGCACTTGGTAGTCCATTCCACCCATCTACAACTCTGTTACCAAACCAATATTTGTCTATATCTTTTCTGAAACGAAATTTATCTAATTTGAAACCATTGGTACGAGTTCTTTCGCTATCACTGAGCTTTAGTACATTTGTCATGTCCCCTTTGTTAATCCCACTAACCCACTTGAACACCTCTATCATATCCCCTCTAACTCTGCGTCTCTCTAACGAATGTAAACCTAATTTCTTCAACCTTTCTTCATACGGAAGATTTCTAATATTATGGATCATTTTTGTCATTCTACGCTGTACTCTCTCCAATGAATCTATGTCCATTCTGTAATAAGGACACCAACATTGGACAGCATAATCCATATGGGGTCTCACTAATGACAAGTAAAGTTTTAAGATAACACCAGCAGTTCTGTTACTCACACTCCTAGAGATGAACCCAAGAATCCTGTTTGCCTTATTACGAACGCCTATACACTGTTTTCTAGGCTTTAAATCATTGCTAACAAACACACCTAGATCTTTCTCGCAGTCTGAATTTTCTAATTCTAAATTAGCTAGTTTATATTTAACATTTGTTTGCATCTTCCCTATCTTTAATACCTTGCATTTGTCAATGTTGAACTTCATCTGCCAATTTACTGACCATTCATGTAAGGTATCTAGATCCCTTTGGAGGCACTCTATATCGCTATCTGAATCAATTGATCTCCCCATTTTAGTATCGTCTGCGAATTTACTTATCCTACTAGTTATACCTAAATCTAGGTCATTTATGTATATAAGAAACAACAGGGGACCTAATACCGATCCCTGGGGGACACCACTTTTGACTGCTCCCCACTCTGACTTGGTACCATTTATGCTGACTCTCTGTTTCCTACCAATTAGCCATGACCTAATCCATCCCAGCAACGCCCCACCTATTCCATGTGCCTCAACCTTTCTCATCAATCTCTCATGAGGGACTCTGTCGAAAGCTTTACTGAAATCTAAATATATAATATCGTATGCCTTGTCATTATCTACTGCTTCATATACCTCTGAGAAAAAACTAAGCAAATTAGTAAGGCAAGAACGTCCCTGAGTGAATCCATGCTGAGAAGAATTGATTAAGTTAAATGTTTCTAAGTGGTTTCTCATTTTCCTAGCAATAATTGACTCTAGTAGCTTTCCTATTATTGAAGTGAGACTAATGGGACGGTAATTGGATGCTATTGATTTATCACCTTTTTTGAAAATCGGAACTACATTTGCAAGCTTCCAAGCTTCTGGAACTATACCTGTTTCTAATGAATTGTTAAAAAGAAATGTTAATGGGTAACTTAACTCATCTCTGCATTCTTTTAATACTCTGGCATATACCTCATCGGGACCAGGCGATTTCTGAGGTTTCAGTCTGTCAATTTCCTTAAGCACATAATTTCTACTTATAGTAACCGTACTTAACCTATGTTCTATACTATCGCTATATACCTTACGGACTTCTGGAATCTGTGCCAAATTTTCATTAGTGAAAACGGATAGAAACTGACTATTTAATGTACTGCACATTTCTAAATAATTTTCTGCCATTTCTCCTATCGAAGTTTTAAGGGGGCCTATTTTATCTCTAACTTTAGATTTATATAGCTGGTTAAAAGCCTTAGGGTTATTTTTTGAGTCATTGGCTATCCTGATTTCATAATTTCTTTTGTCTGTCCTTATACATTTGTTAACCTCTCTTGATAGATTCTGATAGTAAGCAAGTAGGTGAATTTCGCCTTTCTTAATTTTTCGATATATTCCTCTCTTTTTTCCTAGAAGGGCTAATAGTCTATTATTCATCCATTTGGGTTGGTTCTGTGTTGATCTAAATTTTCTTTTGGGGATATATTTATTTTGCGCATTGTGGAGTGAAGAAATAAAATGATTATAATATGTAGCTGTCAAATTATCCTGAGTTAAGACAGGCATCTGAGAGAGAGTATGTTCATTAGCGCACCTGGGTCCACTTAATAGTTTAACCATAGGATCGACTCTTAAGGCTCTTCTTAATCAACCATAATTGGCTTTTCTGAAATCTGGGATAAGTGTTGTATTCTCTTTAGCCTTTCCTGTCCATTGTATGTTAAAATAAATTGATTTATGATCACTATTTCCTAGTTGGTCTCCTATCTCTACATTATTTATCATTTGTTCATTATTACTGAGAACTAAATCGAGGATATTATTACCTCTAGTAGGCGAGTCTATGAATTGAAATAAAAAACTATCCTGTACCGCCTCAATAAACTCTTTTGAATCTGAGTCGCCGATTTGATGCTGCCAATCAATATTCGGAAAATTAAAATCCCCCATAATACACACATTGCTAAACCTTGATGCTATTTTCACTTCCTGCCATAAAGCTGTACCTTCGTTTCTACTCATATTTGGTGGTCTATAAATAACTCCAATAATTATGGTCTCACTACCTTCGCTAACCTCAACCCAAACACTTTCGTTATCAGTATTTAGTCTAATACCTGATTTAATACAGCTTTTTAAAGAACTCCTGACAAACACTGCTATTCCGCCGCCCCTCCTACTTGTTCGGTCGCGTTTAAACAAACTATATCCTGGTATATGGAATTCTGCTAAAAAATGTCTTGATTCTGTATTAATCCATGTTTCAGTCAGTGCTATAATGTCTATATTTTCGTTGCTAACAAGTGCTCTAAGTTCATCCATTTTGTTACATAAACTCCTATAGTTTGTATAATATAATCGCAATGAATTTATTTTACTGGTATCGGATTTACCTTTATTTTTAACTGAATTCCCATCTTCTGTTACACCTTCAATATTTCTACTAGCAGTACAATTAAAATCCTGTGACTGATATTTTCTATTCCTATCTGATGTACCAGTACGGCAATTTACCTATCTAGACAATTATTCTTACTCATATTCTCAGGCTTTATATGAGTGAATGGGGCTGGAGGTGCAGTTGAGAAGGTTGTTAATGAATAACAGGAAGAAAATTGGAGATAGGACAGAACCCTGAGGAACACCGGAGTTTTTAGGTTTAGGAAGTGAGTGGTGGCCGTCCACAACCACAGCTATGAAACAACCGAAAAGGAAATTAGAGACAAAGGCACAGATGGAGGGATAGAAACCGTAGGAGGGTAGTTTAGAAATAATGGATTTGTGCCAGACTATCGAAGGCCTTCGATATGTCTAGCGAAACAGAAAAGTCTCAACGAAATCCCGAATGGAGGATGACCAAGAACTAGTAAGATAAGAGAGAAGATCACCAGTTTAGCGTTCCTTAAGGAAGCCATACTGGCGGTCTGAGAGTAGGATATGGGAAGATAAATGCATAAGACATTTTGAGGCAAGAATAGTTTCAAAAACTTTAGAGATACAAGAAATTAAAGCAATTTGGAGGGTTGAGAGCGATCACTCTTCTTTGGGACAGGTTGAATGAGAGCAAACTTTAGAGGAGATACAGAGACGGAAGAGTTTGCCTTGGCAGGGAGTCAGCACGGAAGCACAGTTTATAAGTACAATAGGAGGAACACTGCCCGGTCTGTACACCTTCTTAGTATTAAGCCCAGAGAGGGTGGAAAATATATTTTTGTAAGAGATTATGATGTTAGGCATAAGTAGGAGAGAGGCGGGTGGAGAGGGAGGAATAGCAGCTTTGTCAGATGAAGAAGTGACGATGATGCGTCTTTCTATAACTTTCCAAGACTCTTGAGAATTTGGTAGAATATATTGGAAGGGGTGCTTCCATGCTGAAGGACGTGAAGGGATCACAATGCATACAGCCAGGCCTTGATCCTATAACCATCGTCAATCAACAACCAAACCTAATAATCTACCGCAATCCAGGTAGTTTAGTACCAAGTCAAGTATTGACCACGTTCATCATTAATCATCATATAATTATCAGATCACTTTTATATTGTAGGCTACCTACTGATTATTTCTCAGCCCCACCCCAATCATTTCGTGCTTACTATCTCTCTCTCTCTCTCTCCTTGTTTGGAATAATGTATTTGATATGTTGTTTCATATTTTCAACATTATCTATGAAGGCTATTCTAAAATCATTGTGTATGTTTTGCTGTATTAAATTTGATAAACATCCTACCAGTCAGTTTGCCCTTTGGTATATCCTTTGTTGATTCGTTCTCAATACAATATTCTGTCCTTCTATAATACATTTACCAATTGTATCTTCCTTTCGTATAATATACTCATTTAAAAACGCATTGTACTGTACATTACAGTACCGTATACTATACATGTCCTTCCTTTGTTTTTTTTTGTATCCACCGTGTATATTTAGTCCCTCATAAAATACGCAATATGCCTCCATCCTGTATATCAGCTTAGTTCTCCCCAGTGTCGTAATCTCCATCCTCCACCAAAGCCGCCAGCCTATCTGTCTTGGTCACCACGAGCGTCCCGATATATATATATCCTGACATAGCGGGGAGAGAGAAAAAAAACAGAACACGAAAATGCTAAGGGAGAATACAAAGCTAAAACAGAAAAAGTCTTCATTGTGCCTCGGGGAAAGAATAATACAAAATATTTTACAATATATTTCACTTATAGTAATGGCAATTCCAAAATGTATATACGACATTCATATTTACATTTGTTTGATTGGATTTAGCATCGGCTGAGAATACCATTTCCGAAGCCTTGTATTTATATATATTTTTTTTTCTATGTGAATGAGGGAGACAAAAGGCATAACTGCCTGCAGCGAGTGCCTCCCCCAGATTTCAAAGAGTGACAGGGCCGAAATCAAGGGACGTTCGAGATAAAATGCCTGGACAAACGGAGTTTAAAGCAATTTAAGTCATAGGAAGAGGGAAAGACTGATTCTGGGAGAGAGTTCCAGAGCTCAGCAGTTGAATAGAAGAAAGTATGAGAATAGCGTTTCACTCTTGGGTTGGACAGTTGCACAGAATAGGGGTGGGATTGTGTTGCAAGGCGGGTACTACATACCCTACGTAGAGGAGGTGGTATACACTGGGAAAGCTCCGAGGAACACGGATTATTGTAGTAGCGATAGAATAGAGAGAGAGATGCAACATTGGGGCGAAGAGAGAGAGATTGCAGAGAATTGGTGAGTGGACGGGAGTTAATGATACGAAAGGCTTTCCTTTCTACTTTATCTTGGAGTGCGGTGTGAGAGGATCCTCCCCATACATGTGAACAATACTCCATACAAGGACGCACTGTGCCCCTGTAGAGAGCAAGAAGCTGCGCAGGGGTAAAGAACCCCTTGAGGCGGTTGAGCACACCCAGCTTCTGGGAGGCTGCCTTAGCGAAACTGGTAATATGGTCTTTCCAAGTGAGAGCAGAAGATAAAGAGACACCGAGAACATTGAGGGAAAATGAAGGGTTGATTTTTGTATTGTTGAAGATTAAGGGATAGTCTTCCGGAGGTTCCTGACGGGTAGTAAGATGGATAAATTGAGTTGTGGCAGCATTAAATGTAACAAGGTTTTCTCTACCCAAATTGGAAATAGTAGCTAGATCAGAAGATAAACATTTTATGGCTTCATTACGTTTATTTTTGAAGGACTGTTGGCTGGGGCATTCTGGAAAGCTAATTGAGTGGTGTAAAGTAGAGTCGTCTGCATATGAATGGATAGGACTAGATGTACAGTTGAGAAGATCATTTATGAAAATTAGAAAGAGAACAGGAGATAGGACAGAACCCTGAGGAATACTGGAGTTGATAGGATGAGGAATTGAGCGATGGCCGTCCACAACCGTAGCTATGGAATGGCTGGAAAGGAAATTAGAGACAAAGGCACAGATGGAGGGACAGAAACCGAAGGAGGGCAGTTTGGAAATTAAAGATTTGTGCCAGACTCTATCGAAGGCCTTCGATATGTCTAGTGCAACAGAAAAAGTGTCACCGAAGTCCCGAAATTTGGATGACCAAGAGTTAGTAAGATATGAAAGAAGATCACCAGTAGAGCAACCCGTAAGGAAGCCATACTGGCGATCTGAGAGCAGATTATGAGAAGAGAAATTCTTAAGAAATTTGGAAGCAAGAATAGTTTCAAAAACATTAGAGACACAAGAGATGAGATCAATTGGACGATAGTTGGAGTGTTGAGAGCGGTCACCCTTCTTTGGGACAGGTTGAATGAGAGCAAACTTCCAGCAATAAGGAAAGACGTTAGAGGAGAGACAGAGACGAAAGAGTTTGCCTAGGCAAGGGGTCAGCACAGAAGCACAGTTTTTAAGTACAACAGGAGGAACACCGTCCGGACCGTACACCTTCTTAGTATTAAGCCCAGAGAAGGTAGAAAGTACATCTTTAGAAGAAATTAGGATATTAGGCATAAGTAGGAGAGAGGGGGGTGGAGAGGGAGGAATAGCACCGGAATCATCCAAGGTAGAGTTTCTGGCAAAAGTTTGAGCAAAGAGTTCAGCTTTGTCAGAGGAAGAAGTGATGGTTGTGCCATCAGAGTGGAAAAGGGGGGGGGGGGAAAGACGAGGAAGAAAAGTTGTTGGAGAGGTTTTTGGCTAGATGCCACAAGCTTGGGAATAGCTAGAGTTGGATAGTTCAGTGCATTTATTATTGATGAAAGAGTGCTTGGCAAGTCGAAGAACAGATTTGGCTTGATTCCGGGCAGAAACATAGGAAGAATGACATTCTTGAGTTTTAAGGCATTGGTACCGTTTGAATGCTTCCTTCTTGTTGTGGACAGCAGTAGAACAAGCGTGAGTAAAACCATGATTTTTTGGCATTAGACTGAGAGAAAGAAAATGGAATGTACGCTTCCATGCCCGAGAGGATTACCTTGGCAATGCGTTCAGCACTCTCCCTCCGAGGGTCCTCGGCCACGGAAGCAGAAGTAATTCCATGGGAAATCAAAGAAGTACTGCCGGAGAGCCTCCCAGTCGGCAGCGCCAAAGTGCCATAAGCGCCGCCGGCTGGGAGGATCGGATGGCCGTACTGAAGAGATAGGACAGGTGACGGAGATAAGTTTATGGTCGGAGGAGCCCAAAGGAGAGAAAAGATTGACAGTATAAGAAGAAGGGTTAGAAGTCAGAAATAAGTCAAGAATGTTGGGCCGATCTTTCGAAGCGATCCGGGATACGGGTGGGTTGCTGGACCAGCAGCTCTAGGTCATTTATGATAGAAAAGACGTAGGCTTGTTCACCAGGTTTGTCAGTAGAGTGAGAGGAGAGCCATTGGCGGTGGTGAACGTTGAAATCTCCTAAGATGGAGATTTCATTATACTATAATTTTCACCGATACAGTATTGACATACAGTTGTCACATTATTGAGAAGCTCCAGTATAATATGGTTACCATCTTTTCAATCTCAGTTTCCCCCTTCTTACCAACCCTTACATGAGAGAGAAAGAGAGAGAGAGAGAGAGAGAGATTGTAAAGCTAAAGAAGACAATAACTGTGTAAACAATAAATATACAACACACATTCCTGGATCGAGATACAGAACACCAAAACCTCACTTCTCTTTGGATCAATCAGCCGGGAGAATGCCGAGCTCTTTCTTCTTTCCACAACAAAAATATGAAACGCATGACAAATTGTTAATCTTTGACTCCGTGGAACAATTGGTGTAACTCACTCCACGTAAATTTCGTAAAAACTCTTCAGGGAACAATATAACTTCAAGGCACAAACAGGGCTGTTTACTCATTACAGAGAAGTTAAAAAGGTCACAGGAAGATTAATTACAGCCAAACTAGTCTTAATTGAGTCTGATTACCGCGGAATACTGTATTTTTAGTATTTCTTTCATTGTGTTACGCGAATTAGGCGTGAAACTGAAACTGTACTTTAGATTTTGGACTTCAAAATATTGATTTTGTATAGAGAGTTATAGAGTGAGGGTTGGTCTTGTCCAAAGTGAGGTTTGGCATCCTCTACCCAACCTTAGCTGTTTCTGTCTGTCTCTATTCCTGTACAACTTTTCCTACTTCGGAGGCGGGTGGATTGGATTCCCTTGTAAAATGAATCTACTAGACGAGACAGAAAAAGGGTTGAGGTAAAACGAAAGCGGTCCCGAACCCTAAGACTTGGAACTTTACATATTCACTCTGTCTCGATTCGGCCACCCCCAGCTATGGGGTATGGACTTGTGTATATACATACATACATGCATACATACATACAGACAGATACTTATAGTATATCGTATTGGGTATACTTCTTTAATTGCTATTGAATATAATTTGTACAGTCATATTTTTATCATAATATATTAATTTGATATTAGTTTAATTTAGTGTTATGTAGTTAAATTAGGCCTACCAGTTATTTATGTTATGGTAGACAAAAACAAGTATTTGTGGATTTTTCTAACGGGGAGAAGCTAGGAGGTAAATATATAAACACAATGAAATGCGAGTTATAAATTAGGTACAAGATAACACTTTATTTACACATAAGGATAGGTCTAACACAAAGAGACGTTACACTCTAATCACATTAATCAATAAGACACAGAATACAATAATATTGAAAGGATATCAAGTATACTTGAGTTATGGTAGCAATCATGTACGTCATTGAATGTGACTCAAAGATGAACGCACATAAAACAATGTGGAGACAAGTATGGGATTATAGTTTATCATGTTAATATACTGAACATCGTTTTCCTTCTTTAGCCCGATTCTCTAGTATTAAAACCACAAGGGACAGTAAATATTAAAAATAATTAGAATATGAGGTTTCACAACGGATATTTTTCACATTTAAGTCCTTCTATCAAATATCTTTGGCTATGTTGAGACTAGAATGGTCAATTGTAATTCTAAGATTATTGGATACATTAATTAATATGTTCAACTGTAATCTTAAGAATATTCGAAAGGGTAAAACAAGGATAGCATATGTGTAGTGTGTTCGAAGGGCAAATAAACTGTAACACGAAGGAACTCTAAAGACAATACTACGTTTAACTTCGTTTCAGTTATTTTCCGGGGGGGGGGGGGGGAATCACAGAAGGGACTTATATTTTGTCACATGATGTGGGATATTAATGGATGGTCTCATACCACATCCTTAAGAGTAGTAGAGGTGATAGTCTGCTGCTCTGCTGTGTTACTCTTCTTGGACGGTCTCATACCACATCCTTAACGCTCAAAGAGCGGGTGGTGGAGTATATTTCACTGTGCCGCTCAGCGTTTTTTTTTTTACCATAAATGGGGTTGTTTCCATGCTCTTTTTCATGCATAAACAAACCCAGAGCGTAATACAAGTATGTATCCCTGAAAGGGCGTAAATTGAGCTTTCCAATGACACCCGAACCATCCTTCTACGATCACTGGTTGTCTTGCAACGATCGTGCAACCGAAGTGCAAAATCGCTAAAATACGGTAATTTCTTTATATAATTACGTATGTAGCGAGGGAGTGAGGGTGGATGTAAGTGGAGTACATCTCAGTTGGTCCACGGCGGCCGTGGCGAGCGGTCATGAGGTAACCCATGCTCTTCCAGTCACTCGTCTCTCTCTCTCAGAGCCAATATTGCGCCAAAATTGCACTCGGACTTAAGTCGGGCCCCACCACATAGTCCAAATTTTTCGATACGGACTTAAGTCGGGCCCCGATAGACAAGGGTTAAAGTCGTAGAGTCATAGAGTCGAACTTGGCTGGTGAGCATCGAATATCACAGAAGTATCGGCATCGAACTTTGCTGTCAGCGTCAAGCATCACATGGGGTGCCAGTCTCGAACTTGGCTAGTAAACATCAAACATCACAGGGAGTTGCCAGTCTTGAACTTGGCTGGTGAGTATCATCAAGCCTCACAGTGGGATTTTTCGGATATCTGTGTCTGGTCACCTGCTATAGTGTTCTCTTTTGCCATGTTGTCCTGTTTGAAGATGTTGAGTGTGAGAAGGCCTTGCTCTGGTTCTGCGACTATTTTGGTAGTGATGCAAGGCATCACTGTTTGGTGGAAGGTGGCGCGTTTGCTGTTCCGCGCATGAATGGCATTCTGGGCCTCTGTTGTGATGGTGTTTATGTTCTTCTGGCATGGTTGCTTGGGTGGTGGTGATTGCAGCTATTTTTTAATGGTTTTCATAGTATACTTGATATTCATGAACTTAATATGAAATGTATTTCATTCTTTGTTATTGTAAGATGTTACAGGATTATTTAACAGCCTAACTTATTTGTGGAAAACT
This sequence comes from Paralithodes platypus, assembly GCA_032716605.1. Lineage (NCBI taxonomy): Eukaryota > Metazoa > Arthropoda > Malacostraca > Decapoda > Lithodidae > Paralithodes > Paralithodes platypus. The sequence continues at coordinate 33,781,526 of CM064548.1, read as the reverse complement.
AAAATTATTAATCAACATTATTAAAATTAGATATCAATTTAAGAGCAATGTAATTATAAAAAACTGAAAGAGGCCAGCCTCTTTCAAACATAAAAACACATCGTCGCCAGGGGAACCAGCCTCCCCTCCATGCACCGAAAAGAGACAGTAAGTACCATATGCCTTCCGGTGCCGCAAAAGCAACCTCTGACGTAAGTCGACCAAACTGGGACACTCAACCAGCAAGTGCCCCACACACTCATGGACAAATAACCCTGCTGCTAATATATCTTGCTATAATCATATGATAAATAATATGTATGTATGCATGTATAAACTCTGGCACATACCCCATAGCTGGGGGTGGCCGTCTCGAGACAGAACCCGATCAGAAATAACATTCAAAGAGGTTGACAGTGCGAGTCTCGGGCCGGCCAGTGTTTGATATTGGCAGACGCCAATACTGTTGGTGAACGGTGCGGTCTAGCAATCTGTGGCAACTATTCACTAAAGTGCCTGAACATCAGGGCACCCACCCTACCCAGCTCTTGAGCAAGAAGTGCATAGTGGTAAAGACCAACTCACCACATGTACAGTAAAGATAAATATACAAAGGAGTACATAGGAAATCAAGCAACAACATATTCAACAACCCCTCAAGGCTGCTTGCCCTCCAAAACACTGATGTGTCCACACAGTAGTTAAGAGTGGGTAAGAGAAACATGGAAAGGGTAGATTTCCTTGGGACAAATGTCCATTGCAGGATTAGGAGATCTTAGATGGGGACAGTTGTTAGTAATATAATAGAGGGGGGAAAAAAAATATATATATACTTTATTCATTTACAAATACAGTCAGTCATGTACAGTATTTAAGGCAAGGTGTTTGTCTATTAGATTGGTCGATTGTGAAATATGTATTACAGTTCATATTGTCGATGCCTTTGATGATTTTGAACATTTGAATTAAATCGCCTCTTAATTTGTGCTGGGTTAAATGCAATACATGTAATTATCTAAGACTCTCCTCGTATGGTTTGTTCTTTAGGCAAGGTATCATTTTGGTAACTCTACGTTGAACTCGTTCTAGCTTGTCTATATCTTTTTGGTAGTAAGGGCACCAGGATTCAATGCAATATTCCAGGAGAGGGCGGACTAAGGAATTGAAAAGAGTTAGGATTACATCTTTGGATTTATGCTCAAATGTCCTGCCTATAAAGCCAATTATTTTGTGTACGTTCTTAACAACTTCTGAACATTGTTGACTTGGTTTTAGGTTACTCGATATTGTTACTCCCAAATCAGTTAATCTGTCTACACTCTTAAGCTGGGTGCCATTCATTGAAGAGTTTCATTTCTTATTTCGGTTTCTGATGTGGAGTACTTTACATTTATCCGCATTTAAACACATATGCCAAATTTGATCACAATGTGACAACTTATCTAGATTATGTTGCATATCTTCAACATGTTCATTTGAGAGTACGCTATTCGTAATTTTTGTATCGTCAGAAAACTTTGAGATTGTCGTTAACCCTTCCCGCCGGGTTCACTATCCTAAGGACATTATTGAGATCCGGGCGATCTGGCCGAAAAACGTCTTTAATAGGCTACCCGTATCTTTGTTATTTTAACTGCTAGAGACTTTTCACGCATCTCTAAATGTAGTGCTGTTTCTGATCTGTAAAGTGGCGATAAGTAGAGCTCTCTAGGTCAACTGGTTCAGTTGTTATGACGATTTCCGTGGAGAGAGATACGATACGATGTTCGCAATATCGGACCTTTGCAAACACTAATTTCGTCATAGCATACAATAACAACATTGATCCAATGTCTCCTTCTTGGTTTCGGAGGTGCGGTATCGCAAAGAGAGGCTTTGTTTACATGCGTCGGACACACGGCTTTCAACGGACACACGGCTTTCAAACCAAGCATAATAGGCTTTCAAGCTTACGGATTTTAAAATGACACCCGGGCTCCTGGCCATCTGCCGCGGTGTCATTTTAAAATCCTGCCCGGGCGGGAAGGGTTAATGTAAACTAGGAAAATAACTGGCCCGAGTACCGATCCCTGGGGTACCCCACTACTTACGTTGATCCAATTGGAGGCTTTACCGTTAAGACTACTTTTGCTTTCTGTCACTGAGACAATTTTCTATAGGTTTTAACACACCGTCTTGTATTCCATGCGCTTTTAGTTTTATCAATAAATGTTTGTGGGGAACTTTGTCAAAGGCCTTTTGAAAATCAAGGTATATAATATCTAGAGCTTTACTCTCATTATATAGGTTGAGGAAATCGGGGAAGAAGTCTAAGAGGTTTGTCATATATCAAAGGCATTTGATAGAGTCTGGCATCAATCCTTATTGTCGAAGATGTCACACTACGGCCTTGCATCATTAGTTCCACTAATTTCTTCTTATCTTCATAACAGAAAAATATGTGTAATGGTAGATGGCCTTTATTCTCAATTTCACTCAATAAATGCTGGTGTTCCCCAGGAATCAGTTTTGGCCCCAACTCTGTTCCTCATTCATATCAATGATCTCATATCTACCACTCATAATCCAATACATTCCTACGCAGATACTCAACACTCCACAGTTTCTTCACATTTACCAATTCTTTCACCCAACCCGATCTTATAAATTCAAAAATAAACACTACAATTTCTCTGAACCAGGACCTTTCAAGAATTAATGAATGGGGACAAAAGAATCTAGTTTCCTTTAATGCACAGAAAACCAAGTACATTAAATTTTCTAACCGACAGAATCTCACTGACTCCCATATATTTTTTAATGATGTAAATATTCCCACTTCCCCTAGTATTGACATTCTCGGTGTAACATTAACTACTAACTTGAGCTGGACACATTATGTTAGAAGCATTGCTAAGAATGCCTCTAAAAAACTGGGACTCCTGTACAGAGTTCGTGAATTCTTCACTGACGAGCAGTTGGCCGTAATATATAAAAGTCATGTGCGTTCTCAGATGGATTACTGTTCACCTCTGTGGGGTGGAAGTGTAGTGGTTGCATTGAAGCAGTTGGACAAAATTCAAAATAAAGCTATTAGATTAATCAATAACCCTGCAATCACGCAGGACCTTCCTACATTATCCATACGAAGAAACGTTGCATCCCTTGCATTATTTTACAGATATTTTCACAGCAATCGTTCCGAGGAACTTGCTTCAATTGTGCCGCCTCTCCACATATTTCCCCGTAGAACTAGGGCAGCTGAGAGCGCCCATGAATTAACACTTTCTCCTCCACAATGCAGAACTTCCGCTTATCAGAATTCATTTATCCCCAGAGCTACTACTCTTTGGAATTCACTTCCCTCGAATTGCTTTCCACAAACTTACAATCTACAAATGTTTAAATCCAGTTGTTACAAAAATTTTATGAATGGAGGATGCCTTTAGGCACATGGACCTTTTGTTTTATCTGTGTTTTTCCTTCCTCCGTTCATTGTCTCTTAAAAAAAAAAAAAAAAAAAACCAAAAAAAAACAGGAATGTATATTACGAAAACCATGTTCAGTATCTTTAAGTACAGTATGTTGTTTTCCTCTAAGTGATTTTCGAGTTTGTCTTTTATGAGTGTTTCTAGCATTTTACATACAACTGAGGATAAGCTAATTGGACAAACGTTACTAGGTAAGCATTTACAAAAATCCGTGTTACGTTGGCGAGCTTCCACTAATCAGGCATTGTCCCAGACTGTATGGATTTATTGAAGAGAAATATCAGTGGTTTAGAGAGCTCATACTTAGCTTCCCTTAGAACTCTAGGCGAGATTGTATCAGGTCCAGGCGATTTATTTACCTTGAGTTTATCTAAACAGTTTATTGTCAGTGGTTGGAAAGCTGTATGGCAGGTTGTTGATAAAGTGTACGGAAGTTGCAATAAGAGAAGAACAGTTCGGTTTTAGGAGGGGAAGAGGGTGCGTGGATCAGATGTTTGCAGTAAGACAGTTATGCGAGAAGTATTTAGAGAAGCATAAGGAGATATTTTGAGCTTTTATGGATTGGGAAAAGTGTATGATCGTGTGGATCGTGAAGCAATGTGGAAGGTGTTAAGGATTTATGAAATTGGAGGAAATTTGTTAGAAGCAGTTAAGAGCTTCTTATGAAGGGAGCAGAGCATGTGTTAGAGTAGGAAATGGTGAGTTGAGTGAATGGTTTGAGGTAAAGGTAGGTTTTTGACAGGGTTGTGTAATGTCACCATGGTTGTTTAATATGTATATGGATGGTTTAGTGAGGGATGTGAAAAGGAGAACTATGGGAAAAGGATTGGGTTTAGTAGGAAAGAATGGTAGAGATTGGGAGTTAAATCAGTTGATGTTCGCTGATGACACAGCATTGGTGGCGGATTCTGACGAGAAACTGCATCGGGTAGTCAAAAATTTGGTGTGGTTTGTGGAAGGAGGAAACTGAAGGTGAATGCCAATAAAGGTAAAGTAATGGTATGTAATAGGGGAGATCATAGGGTGAATCTAGATGTGAGGCTGGATGGGGAAATATTGGAACAAGTAGATTGTTTTAAATATCTAGGAGGAACGATAAGCAGGAGTGGAGGTATGGAAATGGAGGTAAAACGGAGAATGTGTGAAGGAAGGAAGATTTTCGGAGCAATGGGAAGTATGTGGAAGACGAGAAATCTCTGAATGAAAGTAAAAAGTGCACTGTATCAAGGAATTGTTGTGCCAACAGTGATGTATGGGGCTGAGACATGGGCTCTGAAGAAAAGGGAGAAAAGAAAGCTGGATGTGATGTAGATGAGCTTCTTGAGGAGTATGTGTGGAGTTACTCGTAGAGACGGATTAAGGAATGAAGAGATACGTAGGAGAGTGGGGCAGCAGGAACATTTGTCAGCCAGAGTGGACAGAAGGGTACTGAGCTAGTATCGTCATGTTGAAAGAATGGGAGATGAAAGGCTTACAAAGACAATATGTGAGTCAGATACAAGGGGAGATAGAAGGGCATGAAGACCCCAATGAGATGGAGAGACTGTGTAAGAAAAACTTTGGATGATATCGGTATAACTATAGATCAGGCAAAGGAAGTGGTAATAAACAGGAATGAATGGAGAATGCTTGTGAATAGGACAGTGAACACGTGGTCATTTGGGGGGAGGGGTCGGGAGCAAGCTGGACTTGATAATAATCCATCAAGCGCCTGGCCCGGGGAGACGATTAATATGAAGGGTGCGCCTGGAAGTGTGGTGGGCGGGCTTGTGGCTTCGGCTCCGCTGCATGTCTGCCTGCCAAGATCGGAACCTCTCCGGGTGGTCGGTGGCCGGGGGAGTGCTGGAGCGACCTTGGTGACCCTGGTCTCTGGGTCTTCTCCTGGATGACCTAGATGTGTGTGAATTTGTGTTTTTATCTGTGTTTGTTCGTTGTTTTATGTTGTTTTTGTGTTTTCCTGTTCTTGCTGTATCTTGAGTCGGCCACCTCCAAGGAAAAAAAGGAAAACAAAACAAAAACAAAACTTCTCTCTCTGTAACGCTGATACTGCTTAGAACGTCAGAATTATCTATCTGAACTGGCGATGTTGTAGGAATTTTACAAAACTGATGCAAAGAAGGTATTCAGTGCATTACTCATCTTTGTTTCATCTTTAGTTTGATTTGCATTATTCTTGTTTGTGTTTACTTTGTTTGATTAACTTTTGGCTTTGCATCTAAGATCTTCTAATTATCGTTATATTTTCGTGGGTGTCAGAGATTTTTAATTTATCATGAGCATTTATTTTAGCAAGCAGACAATCTGCGATGTTTTTAGTCCACCACTTAAGCCTATTATTATGTACTGCTCTTCGGCTTTTTAATGGTATAAACTCATATACTGCATTCGAATAAGTGGAGGTGAAAAATCTCCATGATTGGTTTAGAACATCATGGTTAATTAATCATAGAACTCCAGTCGATTTCCTTGAGTATTGCTCTAAATTTACGGAAGTTTGCTCTCTTAAAATTTGGGACGTTCTCTTTGCTGGTATTGAGTTCATTGCTATTGAATTGTAAATGGAAAGTGATCGTACGATGGTCACTATTACTGAATTCATCACCAACATTCAAATTCTCTAATCATTCTTCTTTTGTTGCAAGTACAAGGTCAAGAACGTTATTACCACGGATCAGTGATCGAACAAATTGATAGAGCAAACTCTCTTGCAAGTTCGCATACAAGTCATGTCCGGTATGTAAAGTAAGAGTATTACCCCACTTGGTCACAGGTAAATTAAAGTCGCCAAAAATTACGGTATCTTGTGAGTTAACTTACATCTACAATTTGTTCGTAAATTTATCGGTCAGTTTGCTCTGATTGAGCTGGAGGTGTGCACATTAATGCAAGCATTATTTTTGAACCTTTATCATTATTTATTTAGTACAAGGGATGTGTCAACGTTCACAATTTTGGGGTTTGACAAGAGGATCTGGTTAAGACTTTCCTTGATCACAAATAAAACACCACCTCTATTTTTATTAACTCGGCTTTTCTCAAACATTATATAACCGGGAAGTGAATACTCACTAAATAGTCTCTGTCCTCTGTATTGAGCCAAGATTCTGTTATGCCAAGTATGTCATCATTTTCTGTAAACACTAGTTCCTCTAAATCTGAAAATTTATTAGAACTCACGGAACGCTCTTTAATCAAAGTTTTGTTTCTGGTCTGATCTACATTTACGTTAATTGCTGTACTCAGTCCTCGCTCCTCATCCGAGGCAGTTTTAAATTTGGGTTTTGTTGATGGAGCTTTATCCAAATTCGTGGTTCTTGACGGATTAGCATTTAAGTCTTTCGCAGGTAGCCGTCCTTGCTGTCTTCGGTCCTGGTTGTCCTGTGCTTAGTCAATTTCTTCTCCGAAAATCTTTCACTGCATCGTTGAGAAGACTTCAAAACGTGCTGCTCCCACCTGGTTCAGATGAACCAGGTCATTGTAGTAAAAATTGTTCCAGGTGTCGACGAATCCCACGTCCTCCCAGGGCCGGATCAAGAGCTGTGAGGGCCCTGGGGCACAGAATTTGCAGAGGCCCTGGTTCCATGTCACTTCAACCAGTAGCTCTCAACCAGTGCCAAATTAACCCAGACCAACTAAACCAGTTCCAAAATATAGTACTAACCTAACCTAACCTAACCTAACCGTATTGGTTGATTTGGTACTGGTTGAGAGCTACTGGTTGAAATGGTCTACTGGTTGAAGTGACCGGTCACCGGTCAGCATTGCTATACCAGTACCATATTTAAACCTGATAGCAGATTGAGAACTAAGAGTAATAGACTGGTATCCAGAGATAAAGTAAAACAAAAAAGAAACAGGAAAATATGCTTTCGTTTTGTAGTTTGCTAATATTATTAATATTAATGTTTAAAGCTAATATAGATAGAGCTGGAAGAGTTTAAAAAATGACTGGTATCCAGAGATAACGTAAACAAAATAGAGACAGGCAAATATGCTTTCGTTTTGTAGTTTGCTAATATTTCATATACTAGTGTTTAAAGCTAATATAGATAGAGTTGGAAGAGTTTAAAACATACTGTACATGTTACTCTTTCGTTACAAGAAAACGAAAAGAAAAAAGGAAAAAAAACAGTTTTGCAATTAAGGTTATATAAGACTGGAATAATTTCTTTATCAATAACAAACCTCTCTATCTGTTGCTAGATGCCTTACTCCCTTGAATGGTGGCCATACACAAAGCGCCTCCATCCCGCAAGGACACGGCCCTCCTGCCAGTTCATGCCACTCCTCTCCATATGTCTTCTCACTCCATCCCCCTCCCCCCCCCCCATCATTCTTGGCCTACCCCGACACTGACTTGAGGACGGTTGTAGCCTCTTACTATTAGAACTTTCAACTTGTATATCCTTTAATAGAGTGTATTACTTACCCTCTTACTATTAGAACTTTCAACTTGTATATCCTTTAATAGAGTTTATTACTTTCCCTATATACCATGTTTGATAATTCACAGCTAGCCAGGCTAATGGCATACTTTACCTGGCATTAGTAAACAATGATGTGTCTGAATTGTTGATCAGAATCGAGTGTTGTCATATGGAGATTTTAAAAAGTGCTTTATTGACGATTTGTCTACACTTTGAAATTAGCTAGGTAGGGAGCAGAAGAATGCATTTTCCTTGAAAATGGTCTTTAACACTCAAAGAGCGGCTGGTGGAGTATATTTCACCGTGCCGCCCCGCGGGTTTTTTTTTTACCATAAATGGCGTTTCCGTGCTCTTTTTCATGCATAAACAAGAGCCAGAGCATAATACAATTATGTATCCCTGAAAGGGTGTAAATTGATCTATCCAATGACACCAGAACCATCCTTCTACTATCACTGGTTGTCTTGCAACGATCGTGCAACCGAAGGGTAAAATTGCTACAATACGGTAATTTCGTTACATAATTACGTGTGTAGCAAGGGAGGGAGGGTGGAGTAGTGTGGAGTACATGTCAGTAGACTCACGACGGCCGTGGCGAGCGGTCATGAGGTAACCTATGCTCCTCCCGTCGCTCGTCTCTCTCTCAGAGCCAATATTGCGCCAAAATTGCACACAGACTTAAGTTGGGCCCCGCCACATTGTCCAGCTTTTTAGATACGGACTTAAGTCGGGCCCCGCTAAAGAAGGGTTAAAACCCAGTATGTAGAGAGTAAAAAGCAAATCAGTACCAGGGGCAGACATACAATTGTGAAAGTAACTAGTCCTAGAGGAGAGGAAAGCTATTGCAGGTATAAAGGAAAATTCCAAATACTTCTTTTCATACGCCAAACAAAAGGCTAAAACAACATCAAACATCGGCCCACTGAGCAAAGGGGACGGCTCTTTCACAGGGGACAAAAAGGAAATGAGCGAACTCTTAAGCAGGCAGTATGAAATGGCATTCAGTGAGCCTGATGAAACAAAAGTCATCAGAGACCAAAATATATTTTTCATGGAAACCTCCCCCACGGAAACCCCTCAGATGCTGGATATTGATTTCGGTCCAAAAGACATAGAAGAGGCCATTTCCAACATGACATCCCACTCGGCACCAGGCCCGGACTCATGGAATTCGATCCTAATGAAGAAATGTAAGGAAAACCTCTCAAAACCCCTGGAGAAGGAGTCTAGACACTGGTGACATACCAGATAGCTTGAAAAACGCAATAATTGCCCCACTGCATAAAGGAGGGAGTAAAGCACTACCAAAAAACTACCGCCCGTAGCTCTAACCTCTCACATCATTAAAGTTTTCGAACGACTCCTGCGAAGAAAAATTTCAACATTCATGGAGACAAATGAACTACACAACACCGGTCAACATGGGTTCAGAGCGGGACGATCATGTCTCTCACAACTTTTGGAACACTATGACAAAATTCTTAAAGCGCTAGAAGAAAAGAAAAACGTGGATGTCATTTACACCGATTTTGCTAAGGCATTTGATAAATGTGACCATGGTATAATAGCCCACAAACTGAAAGCAAAAGGTATAACTGGGAAAATCGGACGGTGGATATACAATTTCCTCGTAAACTGAAAACAATCAGTAGCAGTAAACCAAGTCACATCTGAGCCTTCGGATGTCAAAAGCTCAGTGCCCCAAGGAACAGTGCTAGCGCCCCTTCTGTTCCTCATACTAATTTGCGACATAGATACCAACACCAGACACAGTACGGTGTCGTCTTTTGCTGATGACACAAAATTAAGCAAGATAGTAAACACACAAGAAGACACGGGCCGACTGCAGGAAGACATGAATGTAGTGTTCCAGTGGACCAGGGAAAACAACATGCAATTCAATGAGGAAAAATTCCAATTAATACGGTACGGAGATAATAATGGTGTTAAAGAAATTACAAATTACTTAACAGAATCTAACCACATAATAGAACGGAAAGACAGTGTGAAAGACCTTGGGGTATTAATGTCTGAAAATATGGGTTTCAAAGTACATAACCAGGTCAAATTGGCGGCTGCGAAACGTCTAACGGGTTGGATTCTGCGTACTTTTAAAACACGCGGTGAAGTACCTATGATAACGCTCTTCAAATCTCTAGTGCTACCGCGGCTTGAATACTGTAGCGTATTAACATCCCCATACAAAGCAGGTGAAATAAATGACGTAGAGAGTGTACAAAGAAATTTCACTTTGCATATAAGTTCGATAAAACATCTACACTATTGGGAGCGTTTAAGAGCACTGAATCTGTACTCACTGGAACGTAGAAGAGAACGTTACCTAATAATATACACGTGGAAAATCGCAGAGGGTTTAGTACCAAACCTACATACTCCGATAGTCATGAAATTCAGTGATAGGAGAGGCTGGGAATGCGAAATCCCCCGGATGAATAACAGGGGTGCTATGGGCTCTCTGCGAGAGGGCTGGCTATCACACAGAGGCCCACGTCTCTTCAACAAACTCCCACGGCGAGTAAGAGACATGAGGGACATCTCGTTAGACAACTTCAAGAGAGCCCTAGATGTCGAACTGCAAAAAGTGCCAGACGAGCCCATCCTCGCAAGGGAGCGAGCTGTTGCTTCAAACAGTCTACTGCACCAAATCACCACCCTTAACGAGGGGCGTCGCGCTCCTTGGTGCCGCTAGAAGAGCGGCGAACACATCCAAAGGTATCTAAAGGTAAGGTATCTAGCAGAAATTTGCTATCACATCGCTAAACAGTCGCCGAGTTGGCAACACTGATCAGTGTGATCATGTGAATACGCGGCATTCGAGTATCACAAAATGTAGGTAACATTTTGGGTGAGATTTAATTTATAATTGCATATAGCTGATTTTTTGCTTATTATCAGTGTTATATAATAAAACAGATAATTTCTGGATATGTTTCTGTAGTCGTATATAGTTTTTTTGTTTATGATACATCTACTATTTATTATTCTAAACTTGAGCATGGGGGTCCTTTTTCTGTGTGGACCCTGCATTCTCCTTCCTGCAGAGGTTAGCTAGACGACGATTTGTGCTGGTGGCTATGTTGTTAAATCAGCTCTCTACACCTAGCCGGGGGACGATTCCTGAGACGATGACCCCCGACGACTTCTCCATAAACAACTTGATCAGCTGCTGGTACTTGTGAAGCAAATCTTCCGACTGGGTTCGCTGTACATCATTGGATCCGACGTGGATGATGTACATTGTATTAGCAGGGGCCAGATTCAATACTTCGTCAACTGCAGCAACTACGTCGTCCACACCACCACCAGGGATACAAAAAAGCTTCCTGGTCTTAGGTGCCCTGGTGCAAAACTCTGTGAGCTGACCACATACCATCAAGTCTCCCACGAGCCGAACTTCTTCTGTTTCCTCTTCGTCATCTGAGACTGTGAGTATCTGGAGACGGTTGTGACACTCGGTAACCGATATGATTTTCCTGGTCTTGGGGCGAATGTTGTTTCTTACGATACGGAAGTTGTCTTGAGGGGGAGCAGAGTCACTATTTATTTCTTCTGCATCGGAAGCATCCGCTGAAGTGGTTACTGAAGGTGTTGAATTGTTGGCAGCTGACGTTGGGGCGGTGGTGGTAGCTGGAGCGGTGACAATTTAAGTTGGTGATACGCCAACATTGAGTGTTACGAAATCTTGGAGTGATACCAGCTTCATGGTGAGGGCGTTGATCTAGTTGTGGGCTTCATCCAATTTCGCTGTCAAATCCTCTCGTTGCTGGCAGAGTAGGAAGACTTGTAGATCGGCAGTAGCAAACATGGAAGCACCAAACCTACCGGCACAGTTCGTACAGGTGCAAGGCATGGTGACAGTCACTCTTGTGACGTTAACCACTCCGTTAGAACCGCATGGCTTGTCCTACAGTGACTCGCTAGGATCGCCAGGGCAGTGGATGGGGCTACAGTTTGTGTATTAGAGTGTGCTTTATTTCATATGAAAGCTTGTGTCATGGGCAGTCCAGAAAGGCTCTTTGTTTTCACCCATGTCAAGGCTTTATATATTTAATTGTAAAGTATATGTTTTATCATTAACTAGTAATGATGGGATCTGGGAGAGAGAGAGAGTAGAACAGAGTGAGAGGGAGCGCGTAGTGTTTTTGTCCCGCTCGATGACGTCACGGCTGGCTGCCTCGTTCGTGGGGGTTGGTTGAGAGAGGTCCTTTCCATGCTGTTAGGTCCCTTGCTAGTGGCTAGAGGACTTGAAACCGCTTTTTTCCCACGCGCCTCGAGCTGGTGCGAGTATATATACAGTTCCTCGCCACTCTCTCCCTCAGATCTGGTTTCTAGAACGCACCCATTTGTTTTCCCTTGCTATCTGTCCCCGCTTCGCACCTGAGAATCTTTTCCTCTGCCTATCTCTCTCATTTTCCATATCTTTCACCACCTTTTTATTAACATTATATCCCCTCTGGTTAACTCTGCAAAATCAGCTTCATGCTGGCCAGTTGTATTGTGCGTTAAGGTCTGATATAACCTATGTATGTTAGTTGTTAAGATAAGTGGATCACGAAGCATTGGTTGACATTCATATTGTTTAGTACCGCTTCCTTTAATTATTAGTGTTCTGCTGGATTAGATAATGCTAGATTAGGAGTCTGATATTATAAGGTATTGTTTCCTATGAGTGCTGGCTTTAGTTAGAAGCTGCACGACATACCTGAGAACTGGAGTTGATTGAGTAAATTCTAGTCAGTGTGCCATTGAGAGTAGAGCATGCACGAATGAGGGCTTTTTGCCTATACCATTCTGCACTGTTCTAGTCTCGATTGTTTGTCTTTGAGGTACGCCAGGAGAACGCTTAATACTTCAGTATTAAGGTTTCTCAAGAGAGCTACCCTTCATTATAACGTAATATTTGACGCACAGACTTGAGATTTGCACTAGGCTATGCGGCATGCCATGCGCACCTGTATCTCGTATCATTGACTCTAGCTAGACTTTATCAATCATAGTAGACATTAAGTATATTAACCTAATTACTCTTTTTTTATGCATACCCATTTATGATTACACAAGCATTTCGCAGCCTAGTTTGATGTATTGAGACACAAACGACTTAGGCTCTTTTTGTTGATAGGAATACTGCATTGTCGTGGCGATTATTATTATTGTTGTTGTGTTTAGGATATTCTTGGCTCCGACGGCATTATATATTCTGCCTTTTTGTGTGCATAGCCTGCACGAGCATTGTTCCGCTGCCTGCCTTTTTGGGTTCCATTTCCGATACGAGCATCTTTATAGCATCTAACATTTAACACCTTACGAGCGGCCTATGCGGTTTATTTATGTGTACCGCACAGCGGGGTGTTTTTAGCCAAAATAGGGCTGTTTACGTGATCATTTTCATGCCTAAATAAGACCCAGAACGTAAAACAAGTACCTATCCCTGAAAGGGCATAAACAGAGCTTTCGAATGACACCATAACGATCCTTGTATGATGGATAGTTTTCTTGCAATAACCGTGCAACGCGAGTGCAAAAAGCAGGTAATTCGGTACTTTCAGTACATAATTGAGTATGTAGCGAGTGAGAGAGGGAGGAGGGAGCTGAGATTTGTGTCAGTAGGTTCGCCGCGGTGGTCTGGAGCAGTCATACGCTCGCTAGTCTCCTGCCACCACTTGTCTCTCTCTCTCAGCCACATTACGTGCTGAAATTGCCACTCGAGTTATATCGAGCGCCGCCACATAGTCCAGCTTTATTTAACTCGACTTATGTTGCTCGCCGCTAATTAAGGGTTAAAGAAGATTCCTTGTTAGTGTTGAAGGACTTTAGTGCACTTTCTTTCATGCAGGAGTGCCTGACATTTATTGATTAAAGTAACGTAAGCTGTAACTTCTCTTACCACCTTACTTTGCATACCATAACCAAGCATCTTCGGTTATAGGTAGTAATAGGCTGTTTTCACATAACATTAAGCCTAGAGTAGACGCACATTTATTGAGAGTTTGATAGCCTATTATTGCATATAGAACTCTGTAGAGTATTTGTGTTCTTTGTTCACTGGGAATATACATCAGAGGTTGGATCTAGCGCTTTCCGTTGTAGCATTTATGCCATTACTAGTCCAATGAATAAGAGCCCTGATATATTTGAACCCCAGTCGTAACAAATGGCGACCTTACCAAGGATTTGGTGAACCTACATTTATTAGCAGGGAACATTTGTTGTTTTGGAGAATATTTTGCGGGGATCAGCAAGAATTTTTTTTTTTTGCAACATAGTATAGCCCTTGAGTATTTCCGAGAATTTTTGTGTGTATATTGAGGTATAAGAGTTTGGGGTACTTCTTTTCTGAATATTGTGGTGAGAAATTTTTGTGAGCATCATGTCTTATACCGGGTCAGAGGAGAATGGAGACACAGTACGTAATGTCGAAACTGAGGAACAGCAGCATGATGAAAAGGTTAATCGGGTGAACTGTGAGGAGGATGCTAGGATATTTTTGCAATGGCCTGTTACTGCCGAGCGGTTGGAGGGTATGGTTCGGTACGGTCTTCAATGCCTGGCCACAGCTATCGGTCATGCGGTTACTAGCAGCATGACCAGGGATAACTTGATAACGTGTGTACTGGGCAGGGTGACTGGTGAGCGAGATGGGTTGAGTGCTCAGAGCCCTTCGGCCATGCTTCCCCTACACTCGACTCCCAGCCATCCCAGTAGTTTGCCGACCCCGGGTACGCTTCCGCAGTTGGGTGGTGACTGGCAGGGTGGGGTGCCCCTGGGGGGACCACCGGTAATTTCAAACATTGTAGCACCTTCACCTCCTCAAGGGTTAACTCCAGAATTATTGCTTCAGCTCGAATTAGCTAAGATCCAGCAGCAAATAGAATTAGCCAAGATAGAAGAGAGAAAAACTATCAGTCAGCAGGCTCAGCACATAGAGCTAGCAAAAATCCAAGCGGATTTAGAGTCGACTAGGTACTGTGCCGACATGGACGTAGAGAAGTCGCGAGTAGAGGCGACGGGACAGCGACTTGGGGCTGGTAACCGTGCTCATGATCAATCTCTCTCGCACTTATTGAAACTGGTTCCGGTGTTTGATGAGAGTGGTGTAACAGAATTTTTCACACGCTTTGAGAAGAAGTGCCAGGAACACCAGTGGCCAGAGAATAAATGGGCAGCACTTGTATCCTCTAGATTAATAGGCAAGGGTCTTAAAGCCTACGATGCGTTACCTTTGGAGTTATGTATTGTGTATGAGGATCTCAAGGAGGCTGTCCTGAGGGCTTACGAACTGCAACCAGAAACGTACCGTTTGAAGTTCCGGGGTGTAACTAAGGGAAGAGATAGCACCTTTTTGGAACACGCCCGGGACTTGTCCGATGCTATGGGGAACTGGCTCCGATCTGAGAAGGTAATAACATTTGATGGACTTAAGCAGTTGATGATGTTGGAGCAGTTCTTTAAGAGCACGGGCGGTGATCTAACTTTGAACTTGAAGGAGAAAAACCCAAGAACTCTAGTCGAAGCAGCAGAAATGGCTGATCGACGGCTGTCGTTGATTCGGGGTTGCGGGTCCTCACAGAAGTACGATGTAAGTGCTAAGGACCGTTATCCTCCCCCTCCCCGTAACAATGACACATTTAAACAGAAGAGCCATGAAACTAAAACTGAATCCAAACCTTACACCACACCGTATGTGAAAAGTCAGGGGCCTTTTACATCACAGTATAAGCCGAAACCAAAATTTATGGGTTTTAGTTGCCACCAGGAGGGTCATAAGGCAAATGAGTGCCCTAGTCGACCTCCTCCGGCAGCCGTGTCTTTTGCTCACGGCATTGGAGTGTTCAAGAGGACATCGGAGTTTGTTAGAGGCATTTCTTCCGAGGTAAATACACTGCCGGTGCAGAAGGATCCGGAAGGCTTATTCCCTGTCCGTGATGCCTTTAGTGACCACAGGGGACTCGGTTGTGTGGAGTGGGGGGGTAGAAGACATGAGGTGAGAATTTTGCGTGACACTGGGGCATCGCAAACACTGTTGAGAAATTTCACTGGTAAACCTGTCAATACGGCGCGGGTGGTTGTGGTTCAGGGAGTTAATGCGACAAGGTCATACCCGCTTGTAAGTATGAGGGTGGAAGTTGATGGTGTGACTCGTGACCTGGATGTAGGAATTGTGGAGAAGTTACCTGTTGGGGGCGTCGACCTCCTTCTTGGCAACGACTTTGCGGGGCCTACTTCTGAGGCTCCACCCTTAGTCGTTGTCGAGAAGCCGGCCGACGTGAGTAGGGAGGAGCAGGAGTGGGTTGGGAAGTGTCCGGGGCAGCCTATGGAGTGTGTTGTCACCGGAGATTCTGCATCCAGGGAGTCACATTCTGGTCAACAATCTTTAGATCAGCGGAGGAAGGGTACCGAGAAGGGGTTGAAAGTTGATGCGGTTGAGAGTTTAGTGTCAACGGACCTTCTCGGGGACTCGGTATTAGGACCACATTTCAAGTCTGGAGAAGACCCAGTAACTGTTCTTGAAGGGGCAGAGGATGGGCTTAAAAAGACGAAAGAGTTGAAGGAGGACAGTGATGCACAGTCGGGAGATATAGCAACAAGGTACCCTGACGCGTACCCTATGAGAAATGGGTCGGCGAAGACAGTGGTCCGAAGCTTGCTAGTGTATTTTTCCCGGTATGGTTACCCGCAGGGGCTTCAGTCAGTCCGGGGACCCAACTTCACTTCTAGCCTCTTTGTACAAGCAATGCCGCAGCATGGGATTGTTGGGGTTGTGTCATCTGCATATCATCCGGAGAGCCAGGGTGTGTTAGAGCGATGGCACTCAGCCTTGAAATCTGTGCTTCGTTGTTGTTGCTTTGAGAGTGGGAGGGATTGGGATCTTGGCCTGCCATGTGTTTTGTTTGCTGTGTGGGAGGTACCTGGGGAGAGTTTGGGATTCAGCCCTAATGAGCTCGTCTTTGGACACCGTGTCAGAGGGCCTCTCCATATGGTTGAAGAAGTATGGGAGGGCGCAGAAAAACTTTGTTCTATGCTCAAGTGTGTCCTCAACAGTCGAGAACGGATGTTGCGCAGTCTGGAGTTGGCTGTCCGTAATTTGACTAGCTCTCAGGCCCTCAGGAAGGACAGGTACGACCTCAAGGTTGAACTCGGGGAGTTTCACGTGGGTCAGGTGTTGATTCTACTGCCCCTTGTAGGTGACCCCTTATCCGCGAAGTACGCTGGTCCTTATAGGGTGGTGGAGGAGCTATCGGACCTGGTTTACTTGGTAGCCACTCCAGACAGACGGAAGCGCAATCAGTTGTGTCATGTTAATCCCATGAAGGAGTATGGGAGGCACCCCCCTGAGCCTGTCACTGTGCCTGTGATGACGTTTAGCAGTCAAGGTGGAGAAGGAGAACGGGACAGTCAAGCTCAGGTGGAGGATAACTGGAAGGATAAGAAGTTCAAATGGGCGCCTGAGTGTGAGAAGGTGTTTAGAGAAGTAAAACACCTGTTGTGCACTCACCCGATCCTCAGGGCCCCTGACTTTAGCCTACCTTTCCGACTAGCAACGGAGGCTAGTGGTGTGGGGGCTGGTGCCGTCCTTGTGGAAAAGGACGATGATGGGCTGGAGCATCCTGTTAGTTTCTGCTCGGAGAAGTACAATTCGGCCCAGGGGAGCTGCTCTGTTGTCAAAGAGGAGCTGCTGGCGGTTGTACTTGCTCTGAGGCATTTCGAGGCCTGTGTTCCAGCCTATGGTCCGGTCGTTGTAGTTTACCCAGATCATCACCCTCTCAAGTTCTTGGACCAGTTTCACAATCGGAATATGAGGCTGACCAGGTGGTCACTAAGGTTATTGGTATATAACCTGGACATACGCCATATTGCCGGTTGTGACAACGTGGTTGCAGATGGTCGTTCAAGGGTATATGATCCTGGGTATATTGACACACGGGTAGCCTCCTGCTTTAGTTTGAATAGTATTTTGCGCTTGGTGCTTGTTGGCTCGCGGTTGTAGCCCAGCGTATTGGGTCGTAAAGCAGGAGTTGAGCGTTTGGTATAGAAGAAAAAACTAGGCTTGCCCCTATAGTGCAGCCGAAATAAACAAATTATAAACATAAAAATCAAAAAAAAACTCTTTCTTTGATAGTTGAATTGTTTTAGTATGTTATAGCAGTAATTCTGAGTTGCACTCCTCTCAGAATGCTGGGCTAGAGAAGCTCGCTCTTGAGGAGCATAACTACATATAATTTAACCTATGGTGTTGGGGAGGGTTATAATTTTGAAAAATGTTTTGTTGAAGAACTGTGCCAGATATTTTACTGCAGCTGGGTGATGGGAAGTGGAGATATAGCATGGGTTCTAACCATCAGATTTTTGTGAGCCTTGGGGCCTCTGAGAAAAATCTTGGGGGGGGGTGTGACGTTAACCACTCCGTTAGAACCGCATGGCTTGTCCTACAGTGACTCGCTAGGATCGCCAGGGCAGTGGATGGGGCTACAGTTTGTGTATTAGAGTGTGCTTTATTTCATATGAAAGCTTGTGTCATGGGCAGTCCAGAAAGGCTCTTTGTTTTCACCCATGTCAAGGCTTTATATATTTAATTGTAAAGTATATGTTTTATCATTAACTAGTAATGATGGGATCTGGGAGAGAGAGAGAGAGTCGTAACACTCTCTTTAGGTCACGTCACTCACTTAAAAATACTTCACTCACTTGAAAACACTTCACTCACTTTAAAACACTTCACTCACTTTAAAACACTTGACTCACTTTAAAAACACTTCACTCACTTCAGGTTGCTTCACATACTTACATAGGCCACCAGGGCTGATAGCCTAACCGAAAAGAAAAATGTTGAAATAAGCAGAAATAGGTTATCAGGGGTGATAGCCTAACCGAAAACAACATATTTTAAATGCGCAGAAATAGGCCTCCAGGGACAATATCCTAACCTAAATAAAATAACATTGAAATATGCAGTAATAGGCTACCAGGTCAGATAGCCTAACCGAAAATAATTTATTATATTTTATTTGTTTTAAATTTGTATTTATTTATTTATTGTTTTTAAATACGCAGTGATAGCCTAACCAAAAACAAACCATTTAAATTACGCAGAAATAGGCTGCAAGGGATGATAGACTAACCGAAAACAAAACATTTAAACTACGAAGAAATAGGCCACCAGCGGTGATAGCCTAACCACAAATAAAACAAAATTATATACGCAGAAATAGGCTACCAGGGGTGATAGCCTAACTGAAAAAAAAAAAAAATACTCAGAAAACGGCTACCAGGGGTGATAACCTATCCTAAAATAATATGTAGCTAAATATACAATTCACCAAAGAGAGGTAATATATAAATATAAAAGTTAACTGCACACAAGGGGTTATTATACTGTGTGACGTCTACCAGCGTTGGCAGAATCGCCTCTCGTTAGCCACTAGCACTCGCCAGGGACATCGAAATGGGCTACAGTTATCAGAGAATGTTGTTCTTTCTTTCCTAGTAATCGCATTGTCACAGACAGTCCAGTGGTGGTCTTTGTTTTCGTCTGTGACAACGGGTTATATTTTATATCAACAGTAGTGATAATAGTACCAGCGTGGGAATGAGAAAGACTTTCAGAGCGAGGAGGTAGTAAGTGTCTGAGTCACGGGTGCATTCCTGCCTCTCGCTCGCCATTGGCCGGCGTATCTTGCTGTGTCACATGACACCTGCTGTCTTGTGACGTACCAGCCTGTGATTGGCCGACCATCGCGCCTTTGCGGGCTCCTGTGTAACTTACCTCCTCCATGAGGGTCTCCAGGAGCTGTCCTCGTCAGGACAGGCTTGGCGCGCGTGCTTCTAACATCCCTTTGCATACTCTCTCCCGATCACCCCCTTTACCACTGTTTCTCTCACTCGATTCTCTCTTTCCATACTCTAACCTTTATTAACTGCACAACACTCCCCTTGGGTTCTGCATACGGTTTCCATAGACGGCCCATTATATTGCATGCGCCGTCCTCAGAGATATTTACATGTACTTAGAATAGGTTTGAGGGTTCTTAGTTAGTATAGGTTAAGAACTTTGTGTGTCTCCATTATTGATTTAGTGTTTCTGCTCTTTTATTTAATGCTAGACTGGGATAAGGTAACTGTAGTCGTTGTTTCCGATGTGTGTACGGTTTGCTTATACCTACACGACTTCGACCGATCCTGTGGTAGCCTGGGTTGTCTTTTCGGTTGCGTCCTTTGCGAGTGCAGCATTGTGTTGACTGAGGGTTTTGGCCTGTACCAGTTCCACACTTTGCTGCCTCTTTGCTTGTCTTTAGAGGGTCGCCAGGATAGAACCAGATACTTGTGGTCTGGATCTATCGAGAGAGCCCCCTTGTCAATTAACGTAACTCAAAGGATGCAGTCTTAAGGACATCGCTAGGCTACGAGCCTGTCTTGCTCAACCCCAGTTTCTTACCTAGAGTATCCCAGCTAGACATTATTAATCGAGTAGACACTTGTTAGTATTTAATATAAGCTCTTTGATATGTGCGCATTATTATTCACAGCATTTATTAGTCTAGGTTGTTGTTGAGCCACACAACCATAGCAGACTGTTTCGTTGATGAGGAAGTACTTCGTTTAGTGTCGAGCATTGCTACCGTTGCACATTTATAGTATTCTCGTGTCAGTTAACATTATATGTCGTATCTTTTAGTGTATTCGATTTACACGTGTGGTGTCCTGCCTCCTGCCTTTATATAGTTCAAGATTAGTACGAGCATCTTATGAGCATCAGACTTTCTTCAGAAGTTTCCAGTTCTATGCTGTAGGACTATACTTCACTTTCTTTCAGATAGGAGTGAAGAGTTTATTGTTGTTTAGAGTAACTGTATTGAAGCATCTTTTTATTGTATTAAATCTTGCAGTGATTTAATTGATCTTTCCATAGATTCCTTTTTATGCATTTTAACGTAACTTGCATCTTGTTTGTTATCAGGCTATACCGGTGCCGGTTAGCCTGAAGTAAAGTACATTTATGCCCAGTTAAGGATACCCTGCTATCGCAGATTAACCCTGGAGGGTATAGGTGTTTTGTTCGCCGGCAAATAAGTTTGAGGGTTTGGATCTAGCGTACCGTTGTTGCATAGTGCCCTATTACTAGTCCAAGCATTAAGTGCCCTTGTTTTATTCGTAGTCCCGGTCGTAACAAATGGCGACGTTGCCTAGTATCTTATCTTAGTCGTCATAACAAATGGCGACCTTGCCTAGTATCTTATCTTAGTCGTCATAACAAATGGCGACCTTAGTCTAGGATTTAGTGAACTAAGAAATAATTGCAGGATTTTTGGACATTTGTTTTTTGAGGAATATTTTGGACACGTTTGAATTTTTTTTGGCAATGTAGTATAGCACTTAAGTTGTCTTCAAGCATTTTTGAGTGAATATTGCTACATGAGAGTTTAGGTACTTCTTTTTTTTTATAAACGTTGAGGATTTCCGGTGGACACTATGTCGAACGACGGATCAGTGCACAGTGAGGACACAGTACGGGAAGCAGGCGAGGAGGTGGAGAAGGTGGAGTTGTTAAGCGGCGTTCGGGTGGTGAACAATGAGGAGGATGCTCGGATATTTTTGGAGGAGCCTGTGCCAGCGGATCGTGCGTCGGGGCTAGACCGGTACGGACTGCAGTGTGTAGCCACGGTCTTAGGGTTTCCCGGTAGTAGCGGTTTGTCGAGAAGTGAGCTGGTTGCCTGTGTGCTGGGTGGGGTGCATGGGGGTTCGGGTGGAGCGGGAGCTGGGGCACCTTCGGCCCAGCCCCCATTCCACTCGACTCCTACCATGGCGCCCCCTCGGGCTCCGGAGCCGGGTACGTTCCCGCAGGCCGATGCCCGTTGGCGGTTGGGTATGCCTCTAGGTGCCTAGGGGTGGGTCCCCAATAGTAGCACCCCCTCGTCAGGGTTTGTCTTCCGAGATGTTGTTTCGGCTCGAACTCGCCAAACTTGAGCTCGAGCAGCGGCAGCGAGAGGCTGAGCTCAGGCAGCAGCAGCAGCAGCGGGAATCTGAGCTTAGGATTCGGGCTGAGGAGAGAAAGGCCATACGTGAGGCTGAGCTTCAGGTTGAGGCTACGAAGTACTGTGCAGACATAGAGCTTGAGAAGTCTTTGGTGGAGTCGACAGGGCAGCGTCTCGGTTCTGAGAATCGAGGTCTTGATCAGTCTTTATCGCACCTTCTTAAGTTAGTCCCTGCATTTGACGAGTCGGGTGTCACCGAGTTTTTCCTGCATTTTGAGAAGAAGTGCCGGGAGCACCAATGGCCCGAGGTTAAGTGGGCAGCCCTTGTTTCCTCTAGGTTGGTTGGCAAAGGACTCAGGGCATATGATGCGTTGCCCTTGGAGTCTTGCATCGATTATGAGGTATTGAAGGAAGCTGTTCTGCGGGCGTACGAGTTACAACCAGAGACATATAGGTTGAAGTTTCGGGGTGTTACGAAGGGTCGTGAGTGCACTTTTCTAGAACATGCCCGGGAACTGTCTGATGCTTTGAGAAATTGGCTGAGGTCAGAGAAGGTGACGACGTTCGAAGAGCTTGAGCAGTTATTCCTTCTAGAGCAATTTTTTAAATGCACAGGCGGCGACCTGACTTTGAACCTCAAAGAGAAACATCCTAAAACTCTACAAGAGGCAGCTGAGTTGGCTGACCTGAGATTATCGCTGATTCGTGGGTGCGGGTCTGACAACGGACCGATGCAGTTAACAAGGGGCGCAACACTCCAGCCCCCCGAGTCAGTGATGCAACATTTGATAACAATAGTAAGAGCAATGATACTAATTTTGATCACAAACCAAAAACCGTCCCGTTTAAGAAGGGTCAGGGCCCTTCCCCACCTCAGGGGAAGTCCAAGGGTGAAGTAGATTGTTTTAAGTGTCATAAATAGGGTCATTTTGCACATTCCTGCCCTAGTAACCAACCTACATCAGTCGTGTCTTTGGCTATCAACATTGGGGTGTCTCTGAGGTCTTCTGCATTTACCCGGGGTGATATGTCAGATGCGGGGGCACAGCCAGTGAAGGAGTGTCCGGAAGGCTCGAAACCTGTCCGCGATGCATTTTGCGACCATAGAGGGCGTGGCTGCGTGAGTTGGGCTGGTTGCATGCATGGGTTGGAGTTGTTGCGTGATACAGGTGCATCCCAGACTATGATGAAAAACTTTACAGGCCAACCTATAAACGCGGCACGGGTAGTTGAGGTGCAGGGTATTTATGCTACACGGTCATACCCGTTGGTTCGAGTGGAGCTGGAGGTTGATGGTGTGACACGAGAGACAGATGTTGGAATCGTAGAGAAACTGCCAGTAGAGGGCGTTGACCTTCTTCTCGGCAACGACTTTGCGGTGCCTACTTCTGAGGTTCCACCCTTAGTCGTTGCCGAGAGGGCGGCCGACGTGAGTAGGGAGGGGCAGGAGTTTGTCGAGAGGTGTCAATTACAGCAGATGGCATGTGTGGTCACCCGATCTCGTGCCTCTAAGGTGTCACAGCCTATTCCTCAGTATCTAGACCAGCGGAGGAACGGTCGGAAGGAGAAAGCTAAAGTTGGGAGAAGTTTTGTGAGTTTTGATCCAGCGGCTCTTCTTGGCGACTCAGTATTAGCACCAAAGATGAGCTCCGGAGTGGCCCCAGAACCTGTCGCCCCTAGTGACATGGTAGGGCGTGATGGCACTCCGCAACAGAGTAGTTCCCAGGTGGAGGAGAGTTGTGGGAACGGAGCTATTGAACTCGAGGACGGGGAAGCATTTCATGTGAACCTGGCGAAGGAGTTTGTGAGGCAACCACCTGAGCAGCCTACTGTCCCTGTGTTGGTCTGCAGCAGCCAAGGTGGAGAAGGAAACGGGGGCAGTGGGGCACAGGTGGAGGAGAGTTGGGATTGTCATGTCTCGGCGGAGCAGTGGGCGGGGGACACGAGTCAGGTGGCTGTGGAAGCGCTAGAGCACCTGCCTGAGCAGCAGTGTGCAGCGCTCCAGCACCTGCTCGGTTCATACCCCACTGTTTGTGCCGAGCACCCAGGCCTCACAACTCATGCGGTGCACGAGGTTCCGCTGGCAGGTAACTTGAGTGTTAGTCAGCCGTTGGCCTCGTTGTTTCAGTGGTTCAAGGTGGGCGACGAGGCTTTGGCATGGTTGTTATGTCAGGGTCGACCCATGGCTGCCAAGGGTGGTGGTCAGAATGAGGACATTGCGCAGATTGGTGAGGTTGGCTGTGGAGTGGATGCGCCCGGTCGTCGCATAGCCTCCCAATGCTGCTCTAGTAATATGCAACAGCCCTACCATAGACCGACTGTATCTGGCCATGTCGCTGAAGGCGGTGATGCTGTGCAGACACATGTAGTCGCAAGGAATGCGGGGGTGCGCATGTACGGTATCGGCAGGGAAGCCTTAGCAATTATGAACTATGGGAGTGACTGCACAGGTGGTACTGATTGTCCCTCTCATGACCTGGCTGTTCTAGGGACGAAGGTGGAGAAGGAGGGAGACTATAATTTAGAAGCTGCGGTCTCGGCTGGGTTGTGGGAGGGCACTAGGCATGTTGTTCTTCGAGATAAGTTGCAACCTCTTGTTCCTGAGCGCCAAGAGAAGTTGTTTACTAGGCTGTGGCAGTACATTCGCATGTTTGTTGCTTCTCCAGGCCTGATGTATGGGGTAGAATCCGACATGGAGGCTGGAGACAGTGCAAGGCTCAAGTTAGTTCCCTACCGTATAAATTCTGCTCAACAGTCTGTCGTGAAAGCAGAGCTAGACTATGTGTGGAAAAAGGGTCTGAGGGATAAGGGATATCGTGAGTGGTCGTTGCCAGTAACTTTGCAACCTGTGTTAAGTGGCAAGATCCGTGTGTATGTTGACTGCAAGAGTGTGGGTGCATTATCCCTGACAGACGCCTATCCATTACCCAGAGTTGACGACACCATAGACCGCATCGGGGCTGCCTCGCTCATCACGAAGGTAGAACTAGTGAAAAGTTATTGGCAGGCCCCGTTGCCAGAGAGAGCGAAGAGAAGTGCCAGTCTTGTGATGAACTGGGCAGTTTATCAGTGTCAGGTGTTGTTTTGCTGCCGGAACACAAGTTGGATGTGTGGCATGTTAAGGGCACTGATAATGTTGTGGCTGATTGTTTGTCACGGGAGGGAATGTCTTAAGGAGCACCCTCGCCGTTCAGTCAGTGTGTGTTTGAGTGGAGAAAAACCAGGCTTGCCCCTGTAGAGCAGCCGTCAAAAACAACATTAAAATTAAATAAAAAAAATCACATAAAAACTCTTTCTTTTTGATAGTTAATTGTAAGTTGCCAATGTTATAGCTAAAGTCCTAAGTTGAACCTGTCTTTCACTTAGTAGGCTGGGCTCTGTGAAGCTCACTCAGGGAGCATAGCAGGCTAAATTATACTATTGTGTTTGGGAGGGGTTGTAAGATTTTCTTTATGATAATATGTTGTTTTATTTAAGATTGAGCTTTGCATTTCATTTCTGCTGGAGTGGCTAGGTGTGGCGGGTTTTGTCGGCATTCTACCTTGTCAGATATGGTGCTCGCCTAATGTTGAGTGTCCCATATCTTGGGCGGGGTGTGATGTCTACCAGCGTTGGCAGAATCGCCTCTCGTTAGCCACTAGCGCTCGCCAGGGACATCGAATGGGCTACAGTTATCAGAGAATGTTGTTCTTTCTTTCCTAGTAATCACATTGTCACAGACAGTCCAGTGGTGGTCTTTGTTTTTGTCTGTGACAACGGGTTATATTTTATATCAACAGTAGTAATAATAGTACCAGCGTGGTAATGAGAAAGACTTTCAGAGCGTGGAGGTAGTAAGTGTCTGAGTCACGGGTGCATTCCTGCCTCTCGCTCACCATTGGCCGGCGTGTCTTGCTGTGTCACGTGACACCTGCTGTCTTGTGACGTATCGGCCCGTGATTGGCCGACCATCGCGCCTTTGCGGGCTCCTGTGTAACTTACCTCCTCCATGAGGGTCCCCAGGAGCTGTCCTCGTCAGGACAGGCTTGGCGCGCGTGCTTCTAACATCCCTTTGCATACTCTCTCCCGATCACCCCATTTACCACTGTTTCTCTCACTCGATTCTCTCTTTCCATACTCTAACCTTTATTAACTGCACAACACTCCCCTTGGGTTCTGCATACGGTTTCCATAGCCGGCCCATTGTATTGCATGCGCCGTCCTCAGAGATATTTACATGTACTTAGAATAGGTTTGAGGGTTCTTAGTTAGTATAGGTTAAGAACTTTGTGTGTCTCCATTATTGATTTAGTGTTTCTGCTCTTTTATTTAATGCTAGACTGGGATAAGGTAACTGTAATCGTTGTCTCCGATGTGTGTACGGTTTGCTTATACCTACACGACTTCGACCGGTCCTGTGGTAGCCTGGGTTGTCTTTTCGGTTGCGTCCTTTGCGAGTGCAGCATTGTGTTAACTGAGGGTTTTGGCCTGTACCAGTTCCACACTTTGCTGCCTCTTTGTTTGTCTTTAGAGGGTCGCCAGGATAGAACCAGATACTTGTTATCTGGATCTATCGAGAGAGCCCCCTTGTCAATTAACGTAACTCAAAGGATGCAGTCTTAAGGACATCGCTAGGCTACGAGCCTGTCTTGCTCAACCCCAGTTCCTTACCTAGAGTATCCCAGCTAGACATTATTAATCGAGTAGACACTTGTTAGTATTTAATATAAGCTCTTTGATATGTGTGCATTATTATTCACAGCATTTATTAGTCTAGGTTGTTGTTGAGCCACACAACCATAGCAGACTGTTTCGTTGATGAGGAAGTACTTCTTTTAGTGTCGAGCATTGCTACCGTTGCACATTTACAGTATTCTCGTGTCAGTTTACATTATATGTCCTATCTTTTAGTGTATTCGATTTACACGTGTGGTGTCCTGCCTCCTGCCTTTATATAGTTCAAGATTAGTACGAGCATCTTATGAGCATCAGACTTTCTTCAGAAGTTTCCAGGTCTATGCTGTAGGACTATACTTCACTTTCTTTCAGATAGGAGTGAAGAGTTTATTGTTGTTTAGAGTAACTGTATTGAAGCATCTTTTTATTGTATTAAATCTTGCAGTGATTTAATTGATCTTTCCATAGATTCCTTTTCATGCATTTTAACGTAACTTGCATCTTGTTTGTTATCAGGCTATACCGGTGCCGGTTAGCCTGAAGTAGAGTACATTTATGCCCAGTTAAGAATACCCCGCTATCGCAGATTAACCCTGGAGGGTATAGGTGTTTTGTTCGCCGGCATATAAGTTCGAGGGTTTGGATCTAGCGTACCGTTGTTGCATAGTGCCCTCTTACTAGTCCAATCATTAAGTGCCCTTGTTTTATTCGTAGTCCCGGTCATAACAACTGTATGTATCAACAGATGGCACTGGTGTCGGTGTAGGCTAGTCAAGCTGAACTTTTTAGATGAACAAAGTTTATCAGTTAAAGGTTACTACAAGATCATGCAAGCAACAACTAAAATTACATATATATATCGCTACAGTACGATATTGAATACAATAACTACTAGAGTTAATAAGAAAATACAAAGTAGTTTGGTAGTGCGCGTGTCGTCTGCTACACTCACAAGCTAGGATAAACAAAAGTAAATATCAATGTTTATCAATCAGAAAAGCAATAAGCAATAAAATTACATGCACGGCAACTACTGAAGTATGTGGAGG
The DNA here is from genome assembly GCA_032716605.1 of Paralithodes platypus. NCBI lineage: Eukaryota > Metazoa > Arthropoda > Malacostraca > Decapoda > Lithodidae > Paralithodes > Paralithodes platypus. Next base: position 33,753,954 of record CM064548.1, on the reverse strand, counting down.
TTTACAAGCAGTTAACTACTGTGCATGCAATAAATAAAGGGAATATGGTTATGAAGCACTCAAATTATGTTCGAGTTTTCTCAGTGGCGATGCAGGGCTGTTGACGCTGCTAGACCCGGCGAGTGAATAGTGTGACTTTTATTCCTAACAGAACACATTAGATAGAAAACCTAGCCCCGCATTTACAGATAAATATTACAATGAGTACATAACATGGGTTCTGAAAATATCCATTAATTAATTAATGATCACTTACTGGGACATTGTTGAGGACAATACTGTATAATGGGTACGTAGAACATAATCGTGCGTCATTACCTAATCATGTGTGTTCGTTAAAGGGTACCACTAACTTGATTATATCACGTGAATTCTTTATATCCAATGCATATAGCACTGGATTTTAAATCTTGTTTGTTTAATAAATATTCCGCATATTGACTCAACGAGTAATAATCCATGTTTATCACAGTGGTATAAGTCCGGATCAGAGCCTTACTTACGATTATGTTATACTAATTGTTATTATACGATGACACAAGAAGGGGGAGCACTTTAAGATGATTGGAGTACCTTAAATGTACAAGTAACATAGAAACAGCAATAATGTTTGTAGTACTTATTTTCTTAATCCAAATATACTACTACGGTGGGTGTTAATTCGACAGTCATTTAGAAGTTCGTATACTTTATTTAACAAAACTTACTACTAACCTAGTAACTATTTCTCTGTTCGGGCCGAAATGAGTTCAAGACACAGATTGAATATTTCGTCGACCCACCATAGGTTGTATGTTGGAACTCTAGAGCTCCCGTTACCACCTATTTGGATTCCCGCTATTCAGGTATTGACTCACTTTGACTTCGATCCAAAGTCACGTTACTAGTCTCTAAAATATTATAGTTTTACCGGGCCCTGCTGTGTCTACTCCAGAGACCAGGGCATTAATAAATCTAACCTTTATTTCCCTATATAGAACAAGATATTTATTCTTAACTAAACTCCAAAATAAGATAACTTTACCAGGCCCTACTGTGTCTACTCAGAGACCAGGGCGTTACTACCTCTGACACTTTTAGATTATATATTCTCTTAACCCTATACAATATATCTACTCAAACGACCAGGGCGTTACTACACTTGCCCTCGATTGCACTATCTATAACACTCTTAGATTATATGTTATCTTAACCCTGTTACCAATCAGTCATATGTAACATATACCACCTATTCAATAATAAAGCTCAGTAAATGGCTTAACACCTAAAGAGCGGCCTAGGCGGTAAATAATATGTAGCCACCAGCGGGGTGTTTTTACCCAAAATAGGGTTGTTTACGTGATCATTTTCATGCCTAAATAAGACCCAGAGCGTAAAACAAGTATCTATCCCTGAAAGGGCATAAACAGAGCTTTCCAATGACACCATAACGATCCTTTTATGACGGCTAGTTTTCTTGCAACAACCGCGCAACACGAGTGCAAAAAGCATGTAATTCGGTACTGTCCCCATACAATTTAGTATGTAGCGAGTGAGAGAGGGAGGGAGGAGGTGGGATTCGTGTCAGTAGGTTCGCCGCGGTGGTCTGGAGCAGTCATACGCTCGCTACTCTCCTGCCACCACTTGTCTCTCTCTCTCTCAGCAACATTACGTGCTGAAATTGCCACACGACCTATGTCGTGCGCCGCCAGATAGTCCAGATTTATTATACTCGACTTATGTTGCGCGCCGACATTTAGGGGTTAATATGATCAGTACCTCAAAACCCCTACATGGACAAGATTCACTGTTTTAATCCTCTACATAGATGCTATGATGACATTATTATCCTGGACTTAATGCTCGTAACGCTTACCACGAAGCTGACCGAATATTCCTTCAAACAATATAATTGATAATATTTCCTTTATAACAAAAGATTTCGTAGATCATACAGACTAGTGTCCTCCCTACCTATTTCTCAAACTAAAGCTGATTTAATTGCAACTATTCTTTATTTCCCCTGAGCCTTATAGTTGCTTATCTATTTAAGAATTAAACAGTTAGAGTTAATTAAACAGTTAGAGTAAACGGGGGCCTGAGTGAAGAGTTCTCAGTGAAAGTTGGAGTTCACCAAGGCTCAGTTCTGAGCCCATTACTGTTTGTTTTAGTCTTGGAGGCTCTGTCAAGGGAATTTAGTACAGGACTCCCATGGGAGATGTTTTATGCAGATGATCTAGTTCTTATCGCAAATAGTGCGCAGGAAGCAGAGGCGAAGTTCAAAAAATGGAGGGAAGGTATGGCAAATATGGGTCTAAGAGTTAACATAGATAAAACAAAGGTCATGATTAGTGGAGTAGGGCGTGGAGCTATGGAAAGAAGCGGCGACTATCCATGCGCATTATGTGGGAAGGGGGTGGGATGTAATTCAATTTAATGTTGTGTCTGTAGTGACTGGGTACACAAGAGATGTAGTGGAGCTAGAGGACCTTTGACAAGAATCATAGACTTTGAATTTGCAGTGTGCAAGGGAGATCTCGTATTAAATGACCCGCCTGTCAGTGTTGATTTCGACAGTGTAACGCTGTAGTGTGTGAAAAAGTTCTGTTACCTGGGCGATACAGTTTCCGCTGGAGGTGGCGCTGAAGCTAGCTCCATTGCTAGAGTCAGAACTGGCTGGGGAAAGTTTAGAGAGCTGTTGCCACTCCTGACCATGAGAGGGCTCCCACCCCACCTTAAAGGGAAGGTGTATACCTCGTGTGTTAGGAGCGCGATGACCTATGCCTCTGAGACGTTGCAAGTAATTGAATAAAGGTGAGAAGCAATGGAAAAGAAGAAGGTCAGAGAGAGAGACAGTGGTAAAGGGGGTGATCGGGTGAGAGTGTGCAAAGGGATGTTAGAAGCATGCGCACCAAGCCTGTCCTGAGGAGAACAGCTCCTGTGGACCCTCATGCAGGAGGCAAGTTAGACAGGAGCCCGCAAGGGCGCGATGGTTGGCCAATCACGGGCCGATACGTCACAAGGCCTCAGGCCCCTAGGACGCGCCACGAACTGCCAGCCAATCAAGGGCGCGGGAAAGCCCGCGCGCGAGCGGGAAAACTCCTCCGAGCGAGGGAGGCAGCACATACATACACACGCACATACTACCACCACGCTGCCTCTATCGCTCTTTCTCCTTAACTTTACACCATGCATCGTATATTCTACTAATGATATAAAATACTTCCCGTTGTCACAGACGAAAACAAAGACCACCACTGGACTGTCTGTGACAATGCAAGCACAAGGAAAGAAAGAACAACATTCTCGGATAACTGTAGCCCATTTCGATGTCCCTGGTGAGCGCTAGTGGCTAACGAGAGGCGATTCTGCCCACGCTGGTAGACGGCACAACATATAGTTATACAGGTCTCATGAAATGAAACATTACATTTAACAACTAATATCAACATTCACTCAGACTTCAGATTTGTATATTTGTAACGGTAAGTTCCAGATGGTACATGTTAGCATGATTAATTTAATGACGTGATCACACGTGGTTCAAACGTTAAAGTCTGTAATTGCATTTTCAGGTTGATCAGTCTACTTGTCTACATGTGCGATTTCAATCCCGGTCCTCAAGGTCGTTCATGTCGTCGTGAATATTTCGACAGACGTCAGCACGTCTCAGACAAGCACACATTTCGATGCACTCCATGCCAATTTTCCTACAGCTGTAGCGTTGGGTAAGACATCCTTTTGTACAGCCACATGAGGTGATCTTCCTCCATGATTTCGGTATCGGCGGCAGAGATAGGAGCCGTGGCACTAGCTTGCCATCCAGGTGCATCCATCCCATTTCAGTGACAGGCGGAAGATCAGGACATGGTAAGTGTGCTTGGCTCCAGACACTTACTTGATAGGGTGCTCGCATCATGTGGAAATTTGCTGCATCTGAGGTTGGTGGGAGAGTCTCGTGTGCACGACCGATACAAAACAACTTCACACAAGCTTTGTTGCATGTGTCAACCTCTGGCATGCCGTACATCTTGCAAATGAATTTCTCGGTGGACATCACTATGTGATCAGTGAGAGGGCCCTTGCTAAGGCCAATCAGGTCAGTGTGATGTTGTTGGAACACTTGTCAGGCTGTTTTTTTACTGTGACCACTGAACTGAGACACACTATCACAGCCAGTAACAGCATGGAATGCTAGTAGGGTGTCCAGTTGTTCCGCCGAAAGGTTCTGGTGGATCTTATGCACTGGGAAATATTTTGGAGCCTTTGATGTTCCAGCTTTCATGTAGAGTCATGTGCAATCTATTCTGCTATAATGGGCCAGCAGTAGGAGAAGCACATCCGTGTCACGCACTAATACAACTATCGTGTTCATATGAGCATGAATGCAGTGCAGAATTAGTCAAGTATCACCTTCTTCATGATCGGCTCGCAGAGAGGAAACATCAAAATCTGGGTCAGATGACTTGACGGTAGTTGATTCGCTGAACCCACCTGCCAGTATAATCACTGGGCTTTCTGTTGAGTTATGTTCAATCAGGTGGGTTGAAAGCAGTATTTAGCACAGTTTCATAATATTTGTTTTATCTGGAATCGTATACACTTCTGATTATCGAGGGTGATCACAAGTAATATCTTCAGCTATAATATTTCACGGTATTTGTAAAGAATTAGACTTGCGATGTTGCATATGGAAAAGAGTTATTTATATCACTATACGTATATTGATTTATCTACCATGCGCACTGGTGCGAGAGTGAGTTCTAGGTCAACTGAGATTGGACGTTGTACTATATCCTTCTCAGAGTCGCTTGGGGAACTCTGTTTATTTTGTATCACTATCGCGAGATCTGCTTTATTTTCCTCAAGTGCCGTGAAGCTAGACCAGTCTGATGGGAGAGGAACCGTTGAATCGTTTTCTATTTTACGACGTATTGGCCGGTGGCGCTGCTTTCGTTTGACTCTTGTGCCTGATTTGATTGATTCGTCTAGATACCTGTCAAAAACCACGTCGATTCTCTGGTATATTGCTCCCATCTTGAACACAGTTTCTGTGAAGATATTTGCAAAGTCACCAAACGTCTTTATACCCGGAGGCTTTCCAAGTGCCATCACAAATGCTTGGCCATCAATGAGCAAACAGCTAGCTTCATCGACTGCGACATTTGCTGATGTTTCAACTTGTTGTGTCAGTATGTTTGCTAACACAGACTTGTTGGTGGAATGTAGACTGCCATCCGTTGTGGCCAGAGAGAGTGGGATTGTCATAAGTTCATGTTGGAGGATGTTCTCAAGGTTTACATCGCGTCCCGCTCGATAAGCAGTTATGAGACTGTAAAATGTTCCTGTCTACTTTGATGTTGTTTTGCTTGCCCTTGGAAACTTTCACAACTTCATACAAAGAAGCAAATGTCTTGGCTCTATTCTTCTGAATGGGTGCTTTTAGATCCAGGTGCATGTCACTGTCGCGAGGCTGACACAGGCGTTTGTCCACAAAGGTTCTCATTTGTGACAGGCCAAGACTTTCTGCAGCAAGCAAGGATTCTTGAATCTCTGGTGTTACCACATCTTTGTTGATTATGTTCTTCAATGTGACATCACTGTCGTGCAGCACGCCATGTTTTTTCATGGACTGAACTAGCTTCTGTTCATCTGAGTCGTCATTCTCCATCCGACGTTTTGTACACTCATTGTGTGTATACTCTTCATCATCATCATCATCCGCTGTAAGATCCATCATGGCTGTTGTCTGAGATGTTATGACTGTTCTCAGATTGTACGACAGGGTCCATCTACTGAGTGCTGAGGTTATTCTCGTTATCCCGACTAAGCCACCACTTTTCTTTCCTGTAGCGTTTAGCCATTCTGTGCTTTGGTCTGCTGAGACCTGATTGAAGTGTCGTTCGGTTCGTTTCACAACGAAGTTACCTTCCTGAAACTCCAAAAGGACTTCTGGTGGGAGAGTCGACATCTCAGCCAGATACACAGTACCCAATCTGGCGTAGTTGACATGATCATACCTGAAGAAATATGGCAACATACGCTTGAAGGAATACAGGCGAAGATCCCACAACCCATCTCGTTGTGCTAGGGTGAATGAGAGCAGGATACTCACCATGGTCATATACTGCCACCAGAACTCAGCGTTTGGATCATCAACTGCCAGTGCCTCAGCAAACTCTTTCATGGGCTGTCGGAATCTTTCAGTGCTCAGAGTTTCAACCATCTGTGTGATGCTATCCACATCTATGGAAGTGCAGCCATCTGAAAGTTCGGCTCTCAGTCAACATCATCCAAGTACGTGTAGAACCGAGGAAGCAGTAGTTGCCAAAGTGCCTGCAGAGTGAGCTTGTGCGTTCTCATTGCACGTGCATAGCCCTTTCCGTCCATGACATGTTGTGCAGCATTGGCCCCCAGAAGATCACACTCTACCCACAGCTCGCACAGGCCAGATTGATGCATATGTCGTCCTATCACTCCCAGAAAGTTCATGGTAATGTGAAGTCCTCCCAGGCAGGGTATAAGTACGTCCTTGTATTCTGCTACCGACCACTTCAACTCCATTAGCTTTGGAAAAAGCGCCTCATCCACAGTCAGAACAACATGCTGCTGCTCCATCGAATTGGCTACATGGATTACTCGTTTCATGACTGTGTTCAATGTATCGAGTTCAGATGCAGGAGCTTGTATGATCGGTAGGTAACCTACAGTGGTCTTCTCTGGGTTGACTTTGCTAGCTTTTTGGTTGTACAGTGTCCAGGAAGGCATTGGTTTGTGTTGAAACTGGGACAATACAAAAGCCATGTCAGTCGCCTCTGCCTTTAGTGCTGATGGGCAGTCTTCAATGGCCTGTGCAAAATGATCAGCCGTGATCGCACCGATAAATGGACGCTCCTTGATTCCTCTGTTTGGCGTGGGTATTATCTCAGTCATCACCTCAGGGATGCATAATGTGGCTATCTTGGAAATGTTGATTCCTTTGAGGAGATCTCCTTCGGGTGGCCCGCGTTGCCAGGCAGCGACTTGTGTGGCATGAAAGGTTCCCTTTCCATCCAAGGTATACTCGTTGATGTCTACGTTGTCTGTAGAGAGATGGACAAAGCGACCCTTCACTAGATTTCGAGGGACCACTGCACCGTTGCTGTCCATGGACATTTAGCGAGTGCAGTGTCAAGTTTGATGACCTCCCGGTAACTCATGACGTGACCTGCCTGGTGAAACATGTTCACCAACTCTTTCGAACGTGTTGCTTAGTGTAATGTGCTAGCCATCCCTATGTGCTTCGGAGTGAGAAACTTGTCTCCGTTAGCTGTGTACATGAGGTCCTGAGCAATACTGATAATTCTGAGCCGTCGTCTGTTCTCGTGTTTATCATAGTCAGGTTCCTCATTCTCCAGTAAACATTGACCACCTAGTAACAGGTTGAGGAACATGTACAGACTATCGGGTATGCAATCGATAGCTCTGTCTGAGCTGATGTCTAACCCAATTGGCTTGGGATGTGACAACATGTCACCACGGATCTGAAGTGCCACATGAACAGGGGTCAGGAAGGTGTCTTGATCATCATGCTTGAAGGTAGGGATGAGTCTTTTCACGTCACTGTCATCGTTGATCATCGCGGATATTGGAAGATGTCGGTACTTGGAAGGAACTAGCACTGTACGGGGTTCATTTCGAGCCAGATCATGTAGTACAACGACCTCGTACAAGCCTTCAAGGTAGTCAGCTAATTTGTCCTTGAACGTGTTCCTTCGGCTTAGAAAGAAGGTGGAATTTCCGCCTGAGTATCATTGGAAATTTTGCAGTATCTGTCCCAAACATCTACAAGATCAAAGATATCAGTTTGTTCTGCTGATTGCTTCAGATCTTGGCAAAGCCATGCCAAGGCTATGTCCGAGGTCTGGGGTGACATTGTGGCAATATGTTTTATTTGCCGCTCAAACTTGACCATGCAACTCCGGTGATATGCTCCATCTGCAGCTGTGAGATCGTTGATACACGCTAATCGAACCCTCAGGACTTGATCGTACTTTGATGCGTCTAGTATCCTGCTGCTGACTCGCAGTTCTTGGATGAGATGAAGTGATTCTCTCTGGTCTTGTTGGCAAAAGATGCATTTCTTCCAGTCTATGCGAGGCGTTTCACTCCGTAGACTGAGCTTTTGAGGATGGGCATGTTGCATGGATGTGGAGGAGCTTGGTTCATTCATCTCTTTCAATCCTGCTTTCCTCAAACGTTCAATTTTCAGTTTGCTCATGTAACTTGACCGACAGTCTTTATGCCACGAGAAAGTTTGAGGGACAACTGTTTGAAATATTTCGGTGAGTCGATCAGTTGCATCTCGGAAGTTATCGTTAGGTATTTTCGCCCGTAGTTGTCTGATGTTATCAACTGACTGGAGGCCATCATGGCTGACATTCATAAGTTTCTGTTGATTGTCATTCTGGCAAATGATGCACAATTGTAATTGTGACCCTAGCGACACTGGTCTTTTTCTAGTGGAGTCTGTGCCTTCAGCCATGGCGGCATCACCAGTGCATCAATTCAAACCTGCAATATAAAAAGTTGTTAATACTTCTGTTGGTGAGTAACTACAAGGACACAATAGATATATATATGTATACACGAAGAGTCCAAAATAGCATTGTGCATGATGAATACAGCTGGAAATAATGTTGAAAGGTAAGCAAAATAATTATTTTGTTAATTTGTATTGGTATCAGTGACGCATCAGTTCAAGCCTGCAATATTACGGTTGGTGCTGAGTACCTAAAAGGAGACCATAAAATATTTTAAAATTCGGTACAGCACTGCACATACAGGATATATCTGCTAATAATGTTGAAAGGAGTGAATGAGTTATTTATTTGCACACAATATCAACATGCCTGACATAGTTATTTTATTGTTATTTTATTCGCTTTGTTGAAATGAAAATTTTGGCAATTCATATGAGTTTTAAGCAGTTTTTTGTATTTTATCACAAATCTGGGTTTGCCATTGGATTCCTCATATTAGAAAACATACTAAAGCACACTTCATTCATGTTTCTACCTTGCTTAGTAAAAAAGATATGAACATTTATGAATTTTAGCACGGCAGTGGCGGCCATCTTGGATTTTTCAATTTTGAGGGCTTATGAGCCATTTATGAGCCGGGCATACAGCAGATTCGAGTTCAGCACCCCTCAGTATCCCTAAATACCATGTATGCCATAAATTAACACGATTTGCCTTCAAGGTTTACATTTCTTGAAAATTGACCCAGTCTATTAAAAAGATTATGGAGGCTAGAGAAGTAAAAGAGGAAAAACAAAAAGGGGAAGAGGAGAACCCAAAGAAAGGGTATCCGAAAGCCCTGATTCGATGCTTCACTTGTAGACAGACCGGACACCTAGCTAGGAACTGTACCAACCGTCCACAAGTCCCAACCCCTAGATTTGACCCCAGACTCGCACTCCCAAACGATCGACCTCTACCCAGGGGAACCGATCCAGACCGGAGAGGAATGCTTCCGGTAGAATACCGGGAGACAGAAAACCAGCCAAAAGATACGATGCCAGAAGAGAGAGAACATTATCTGTGAAACCTCACATAGAAGGGCGGTATAGTGAGGTCAATATCTTAGAGAGACAAACGCCTTGTGAAACTGTAGTCATAAATGGGAAAGCCGCGAACATGTTGATTGATACGGGGGCAAACCGTAGTTATTACCTGGAGAATTTCGTAAAACAAAATCAGCGAGAAATGGGCCCATTAAATCAAACCAGTATTCAGTTGTCAGGAGCCGGGGGTTAACCACTGACAATCCTAGGAAAAACTAATGCGATGGTAGTGCAGTGGAAGGGAATTACCTTCACCACCGATTTTTGTGTTTTATCGGGAAAAGCCAGTAGTGGAGTCGATGGGTATCTGGGAATAGATCTCATGAGTCAGTTGGGAGTAACTATTCAGTGTGGGCCAAAAGACACAACGACTACTCTCCAACCACAAATAGTAGCTACCACCGGAAAATTATCTATTCCTCCTAGATCTTGGAAAATTATAGTGATTCCCCCAAACCCAGGCATGACTGCCGGGATTTTTGAACCCGATGCACAGAATGGGGTGAGAATATCTCCCACCTTCATTACTGCCGACCAGAGGAAACTAGTTTTAGCTCATTTTGGTGATGACACGATTAGTTATCAAAAAGGGAAATTGTTAGGACAAGTCACACCCGCTCAACCCACTACTGTTGGAACTGACGGACCCGTGAACTTACCTGAGATCCCCCAAAAATTAACCTCAATTCAAGCCAGTATCTTACATGAATTGCTCTGGGATGTGTTTGCTCAAAATGAAGGGGACCACGGATCGGCTCGAACCCGACGCACCCATGAGATACACACGCAAGGGCCTCCTATTAGACAACCCTACTGTTACGACCGGGGCTACGAATAAAACAAGGGCACTTAATGCTTGGACTAGTAATAGGGCCCTATGCAACAACGGTACGCTAGATCCAAACCCTTGAACTTATATGCCGGCGAACAAAACACCTATACCCTCCAGAGTTAATCTGCGATAAAGGGGTATCCTTAACTGGGCATAAATGTACTCTACTTCAGTCTAACCCACACTGGTATAGCCTGATAACACACAGGATGCATGTTACGTTAAAATGCATAAACAAGAATCTAGGGAAAGATCAATTAAATCACTGCAAGATTTAATACAATAAAAAGATGCTTTAATACAGTTACTCTAAACAACAATAAACTCTTCACTCCTATCTGAAAGAAAGTGAAGTATAGTCCTACAGCATAGACCTGGAAACATCTGAAGAAAATCTGATGCTCATAAGATGCTCGTATCTTAAACTATATAAAGGCAGGAGGCAGGACACCACACGTGTAAATGGAATACACTAAAAGATAGGACATATAATGTTAACTGACACGAGAATACTATAAATGCGCAACGGCAGTAATGCTCGACACTAAAAGAAGTACTTCCTCATCAACGAAACAGTCTACTATGGTTGTGCAACTCAACAACAACCTAAACTAATAAATGCTTGTGAATAATAATGCATACATATCAAAAGAGCTTAGGTCCTAACTAGTGTCTGCTAGGCGAATAAAGTCTAGCTGGGATATCACTGAGCAAGACAGGCTCATAGCCTAGCGTTGTCCTTAAGGCGGTATGATTAAAGTTACGATAATGACGGAGATGCTCTCTTGGTGGATCCAGATCTCAAGTATCTGGCTCTACCCTGGCGATCCCTCTAAATTCAAGCAAAGAGGCAGCACTGTGTTATAAGGTAGTAGGCAAATGCCCTCTTACAACATGATGCTGCACTCGCAAAAGACACAACCAAAAGGACGACCTAGGCTACCACAGAAACCATCGAAGTCGTGTAGGTAAAACCAAACCGTACACACATCGGTGACAACGACAACAGAAACCTCATCCCAGTCTAGCATTAAATAACCCAGCAGATCACTAATGATAATGAGGGAGACACACACAAAGAGTCATCAAACCTCCATAAACTAAGGACACTGAGGGAGACACACACACAGAGTCATCAAACCTCCATAGACTAAGAACCCTTATAGCCTATTGTAATACATGTAAATATATATGAGAGCGACGCACACAATACGATGGGCCGATATGAAATCGTGTACAGAACCCAAAGGGAGTGCTGTGACGTTAAAAGATTAGAGGAATGAAAGAAAGTAAGTTGAGTGAGAGAGACAGTATCAGAATGGTGGGGATATGGGGGACAGTTTTAAAAAGGATGTTAGTCGTGTGCGCCCCTGGCCTGCTCTGAGGAAGGCAGCTCCTGGGGACCCCCACGAACACAGGAGCCCACAAAGACGCGGTGGTCGGCCATCACAGGCCGAGACGTCACAAGGCAGCAGGTGTCACGTGACACAGCCAGACACGCCAGCTAATCAAGGGGCGTGAGAAAGCACGCGCGCGAGCCTCCGAGCGAGGGAGGCAGCACATGTATACGCACACACTACCGCCACACTGCCTATATTGTTCTCTCTCCTTAACTATATACAATGCATGTTATATTCTATTAATGATAAAAAGCACTTCCCGTTGTCACAGACGAAAATAAAGACCACCACTGGACTGTCTGTGACAATACGATTGCTAGGAAAGAAAGAACAACATTCTCTGATAATTGTAGCCCACTTCAATGTCCCTGGCGAGCGCTAGTGGCTACCGAGAGGCGATTCTGCCAACGCTGGAAGACGTCACACTACCGACGACAAAACCCTATTATGAGACAAAAAGAAAAGGAACAAGTTAAGGATATGATTAAACAGGGGATAGTAGTGGAATCATACAGTCCGTGGTCATCTCCGGTAGTCCTAGTTAAAAAAAAAAAATGGGTCTACTCGGTTCTGTGTAGATTATCGAAAATTAAACGATGGCAACATCAAAGACGCGCAGCCCCTACCTCGTATTGCCGACTCATTAGAATCCCTCAATTGGACAGCCTGGTTCTCTACCCTAGATCTCCAGAGTGGATACTGGCAAGTACCAGTCAGGTCCGAGGATCAAGAGAAAACCGCATTTGCCACGAGCGAAGGCAAACTCTACCAGTTTAATGTCTTGCCGTTTGGAGTTTGCAATGGCCCCGCCAGTTTCACTAGAGTCATGGATGAAGTATTGAGGGGATTAACCTGGAAAACTTGTTTGGCGTACTTAGATGATATCATAATCTTTTCCGCTAGTTGGGAAGAACATATTCACCGACTCCAAGAAGTGTTAGAAAGAATCAGGGGGGCAGGACTTAAACTGAAACCTTCCAAATGCCAATTAGGGGCCCGTGAGGTGGCATATCTAGGGCATGTGGTTTCCAGTAAAGGTATTTTATCAGACCCACATAAAGTGAGATCTATTGGCGAAATCTCACATCCATCCTCTGTCAAAGAGATTCGAGCGTTTCATGGAATGGCCTCATACTATTGAAGGTTCATACCTAACTTTTCTAAGATTGCTCGGCCCATGACTCAGAGACTAGAAAAAGGGAGGAGGTTCGACTGGGATCAGAGTTGTCAGGTAGCTTTTGATTACTTGAACCAAAAATTAACTTCTAACCCTGTAGTTTGTCATCCGGATTTCACCAAGCCGTTTCAACTATACACCGATGCTTCTGATGAAGGGCTCAGAGCCGTTCTGTCCCAGAAAGTGGACGGAAAGGAAAGCATAGTGGCCTGTGCTAGCCGGACACTGAATAAGGGCAAAAAGAATTATAGCGTTACGAAAAAGGAATGTCTAGCTCTAGTGTGGGCTGTACAATATTTCCGTCCGTATCTAGCCGAGGTCCACTTTGAAGTTATTACGGACCACCATAGCTTACAATGGCTCCGAAAAATGAAAACGGAAGACGGACTGTTTGTCAGGTGGAAGGGGATTTTGGAAGAGTACTCGTTTGAAGTTAGACATAGACCCGGTAAATTACACACTAATGCCGATGGCTTGTTTCGACTACCGGTAGTACCCGTTCAACCCACTGAACCTCACAGGGAAAAACATGAACCTAGACCTAGTAATAAAGTAAAGTTTTCGGAGGGAGCCTGGAGGGATTCTCAAGATCGGGTCGTACTTGATTATTCAGAGGCAAAATACATGATCCAAATCCTCCACGGACAAAAGGGAAGGGGGGCTCATTTGGGACAGTCTAGGGTTCTCCAACAATTCAATGAAAGGTACTGGACCAAGAGGGCCGACCAGATTGTTAAAGAAGTCGTTCAAAATTGTTTGGGATGCCAGAGGGGCAAAGATGGAAGGGGACCTAGACAGTTGCCCGGACATATTACCGCTGGTACACCCTGGGCCAAATTATCAGTGGATGTTATGGGACCTCTGCCCAGACAGACAAACAAAAGGTACATCTTGACCTGTGTCAACATTTTCTCTAAATACACGGTTGCTTGCGCTATCCCGGACAAAAAAGCTGAAACGGTGGCCAAGGTTATCCTGGAAAAGATAATTTTTGTGTATGGAACCCCTGGAGGTATTCTGAGTGACAGGGGAAAAGAATTTAATAGTGAGACCTGGCAACACTTGGGAGAAACCTTGGGGTACCAGATACAGCACACCTCCCCGTATTACCCTCAGGGAAATGCTGTCTGTGAAAGGAATCATAGGGTGTTAGCCAACTGCATCCTGGCTAGTCTGAGCTCACAAGGGGAGAAAATCGTCCGGGGTTGGCCGGAACTTTTGCCTGAAATTGTCTGGGGAATAAATACCACGGTCTGTAGGACTACGGGGTATTCTCCCTATGAGATTATCTTTGGCAACATACCAAAATTGCCTCAAGAACGATTATTGCCCTACCCCCGTTCCTACACGCAGTATTTCCAACCCGGATAATATTGGAAGGAACAAGGGGAGCGACGACAGCAAGTGCATAATCATATTGCTCAGCAACAGCCTAAGAAAGTTTCTCTAAATAATCCTTATTACCGAGGGGAGTATATTTTGGTCAAGAGACATGACCCCACCCGAGCTGGTAAACTGGAGGAGAAATATGAGGGTCCTTTCATGGTTGTCGAGACAAACGGGCCCTATCAAGTGTTATACTTACATCATGGAGATATCGTGTCAGTTACTCATATCCGTCATACCAAACGATATGAGGGTAACGTTCCCCCAGAGATGAGCGAGTGGAGTAGTGAGGAAGGGAGCGAGGAGGAAACGGAATACAGGGTCGACGACCCTGATACTTCCTCAGTTCGACCCAACGTTAGAGGTCCTACTCCGACTCGGGACTACCTAGAAGATTCTCAACTCTGGTGGTCACTTAGTCGAAAAAACCGAGAGGGTCTTCCTGAGGTTGAGCCAGAAGGAGGCCTAGGAAGCAAAGAGATCGTATCTAGTGGGGAAGATGATTTCTATGAGCTTACTGAGGAGGAAAAGTCTACGGTCCTAGACAGCGAAGTTTCAGTTTCCCCCGAGAGATTTAAATAGGACTTTAAGTAGTGAGGAAGAGTGTCCTTGAGACGAGGTAGAACCGCGAGGCGTATCTGTTGACGGCAACAGGATAAACGGTTCTCCTACAGCTAAAGTGAAAGAATCCAAAGGAACTCCCTTGCTTAACGTTCCTGATAAGACTCTCGCGAGAGCGACCAAGTTCACGGGCCCCACCGAAACTCTCACTCGTAGTGGTAGGATTAGCCGCCCACCAATCAGGTACCCGGACGAGGATATAAATAAGACGCCCGGGGCATGTGCCTTCAGTTCCAAGGCACCATGCCTCTCCCCTCTGACCCTCAGTACCGACTCCGTCGACTGGTAGCCATAGTCGACGGACAAGGGCAAAGAATTAATACCACTCGAGCTCTCAATCAGTTTCTCAGCCAGCCCGGGGAAGTTTTAATAACCAAAACTATCGTGGGGAATCAGAATCCTGCACTCCAGTCACATAAATGTCTCTGTGAGCATAGTGGACTGGTGGAGTGGCAGCCTGAGGGCATAAACTTTAGGGGAACAGTGTTGCGACGATTATGAGCTAGCCTAAATTCAGTAGGGGGTGATAAGGTAGATAAACCCTCCGCCAATCACTGCGCTCCCTTTTACTTGCTTGCACAGCCAGCTGATTTTGACAGCTCACGGCTGCAACGTGTCATGCCCTGCCCACCAGCCAATCAGCGGCCTCCATTATCGGAGCGCGAAGCTGGACTTCTCCTCCATCTCAAAAGTCACTCTCTTTCTCTTCCCGAAGAGTTCCTGCTGATTATCCACTAACTAATACCTCAGTGCCAGCCCTGTACTCCCATAAGCCGCCAAAAGAGGTATATAATCAGCTTCCTGGGACTTATTTTGAAGAGAAGAAAGAGGAGGTGAAGCAAGCAAGAATCCAGAGCGAGCGTGTCTCGGCGCGTGCCAGTCACCCAATCACAGCGCGGAAGAGCGGGAGGCCTGAATATAAAGGCTGCCGCACGTGGGCTCCAGGGGTCACTCACCCCTCAGAGCTCACTGGATTAACACACTGCAACCTACTTGCTCTCTCTCGCCCAGACACAAAGGAGAACCAGGAACCCACCTTTCCAGTTAACTTGCCCTCACCTAAAGTCACAACACAGACCACCCCTAACCTCTCCTCACTTTCGCCCACTCGGAGGATGCACCATCAGTACCTTGCCGCCTGTCGTCACGTTGCTAGTCTGCACACATACAGTCAAGCGCTTCAAGAGGGACGACAGAAGGTGGACGGAAGTGAGGACTTCCAGAAGAGCTACTGGCCAGCTCTGAGGTGGTAAAGCACAGTTCCAGACACACACACCTGATCCAGCATACCAGAATATATTTGTTTAAGGACCCATATTGGGCCCGCATATGATAAAGAAAGAAAGAGAGAGTGGTTGACTAACCTGGTGGTTTCTATCAAAATTGATATGTGCTTTCTAGGACAAGACTAAAGGAAAAAGAATTTAGACTCACCTGAATATATAAAGGTGATGATGTGTTATTAATTAGTTATCTTTGTTAGCAACGGCGCCATGCCGAAAGAGTTATTATATAGGATCTGATAGGAGAGATTAAAGATTAAAAGAGTAAAAGTAAAGAGGGGAGGGAAAGAATACTTTTGTTAATAAATGAGGCAACCAGTAAGTTAAAGAGGGAAACAGTTGTTTAGTTGCCTAATAGATTAGCTATAGCTAGGGAAGGACACTAGTCCATATGAATCATTCATTAATTTGTGTAAAAAGGAAACTGTGAAGAAGGGCACTAGTCCAATGTGAGTTGCGTTATTATTAAAGCTCGGTTCACACATACCCGTCCTGAGCTCCCGTCCTTCCCCGCCCTCTGAATTTGTATGCAAACGTGAAAGGACGCTGACATAAACGGGTATGGTCGGTTCATGAACGTACAGTGATGCCACAACACAGGCCGCGGCAGCGAAGGCGGCGAACATTTTTGGTATGCAAAAACAAGGCCCTCAGGATGGGCCAACCGCCAAAAAACGGGATAGGAGGGGACACCCACATGACACCCACGGGACTGGTCGGCGCATAAACACCATCTGGTGGCGTCTATGCGCCGCCTAGACGCCACCAGACGGGAGTGGTCTGCGACCAAATAATTTGCAAGTTGAGGCAGCGATGTGGCAACGTCGCGTCACGTGACCACGCCGTGCACACCCAGCCTGTTTCCGCCACTCGGCGTCCATGGAATTAGTATACATCAAGATAAATATGAATAATTAATACATAACTAAAGTAGCACATGAATATTTTAACATTAAAAAATAATTGAGGTATAAGAATTACAATAGGCAATGCAAAACCAAAGAAATAAAAAAGAAACATGAATTAACTAGACTTACAATGACATGCAATGAGAGTATAAATAAAGAATAATCTTATCAATGCATAACAAATGAAATTAATGCAAAAATATTCCTACATTAAAATAACTAAAAACTAATAAGAATACGTAATGTAAATAGAAAAAAAGAGAAATGAAAATGCACATAATAATAATAATAATAATAATAATAATAATAATAATAATATTTATTCAGTTAGCAATTTACAGAGTTGGTACCACATAGTATGTTACAAATATGACATGTACCAGCCTTGCATAATTCCAACTAAGGATAGCCCAATAAGGCCGTTAGGCGTATTTCCATTGGGGTCCTTGTGGGATTAGGTTAGCTGGGGGAATGGGGAGGATAAAGAAATAGATACTTTAGAGAAAGTATTTCTAGGGGGTTATTTTAAGATACCTTACATCCTATAGTAAATATCAGTAATCCGTAATCAGTAATAATTTCAGTTTGGTTTGTCTATCTCTTATCGTATTTAGTAGTAGACATAAGCTTGGTTCTCCCTTCTCGCAGCTGTCCGGTTCAGGTGTTCCTTCAGGCTACGTCTGAAGGAATACAGTGTTCTCTTTTCACGGACTGTCTGGGGTAGGTCGTTCCAGTCTTTGATGGCAGTGAAGAAGAATGTTTGCTTATCCTGTCCTTGGATTCTCGGGACCTTAAAATTAAACATCCTGTTTCTTGTATTATGTCCACTCCTCTCATTTGCTTTAACAAAATCATTCTTTAGATACTCTGGAGCTCTGTCATAGAAAATTTTGAAGGCATTAGTGAGCCTGATTTGTTTGGCCCTGTCAGAGACATTGAGCATACCTAGTGACTGAAGTTGTTCCTGGCCAACATGTGATCTGGGTCCTAGGTTCATCATGAACCTAACCATTTTATTTTTAGTGACCTGAAGTTTGTGCTGTGCTGATTTAGATGATGCAGAGTACCAGGTTGACACAGAATAGTCAAAATGACATTGAACAAGCGCTTGGTAGAGGGTCTTTTTGGTCGCCGCGGGCAAGCATCCCACCTGTCTATACAGGTATTTTATACGTGCTCTACACTTACTCAGGATAGATTCCAAAATTGTTTCACCTGACAAACTCGCGTCCAGTTTTAGTCCGAGATATTTAACTTGTGACACTGTTGTTATAGGAATATCATTACAGTTGACCGAGAAGGCCACAATGTCTTTCAGTTTGCGTTTTGTTCCACATAAGATGGCTTCCGTCTTGCCCAGGTGAAGAGATAGTCTATTGTCCACTAGCCATTCACTACATGATTCTAGTTCTTTGGAAAGTGAAGCGGCAATACTTATTGGGTCTTTTCCTGAAACCAGAAGCACGCTGTCGTCTGCATACAGTAATAATTTACATGAGACGCTCAGTTCCATGTCGTTCACATAACAGAGAAAGAGTATGGGACCAAGGATGCTTCCCTGCGGGACCCCACAGTTAATTGGCATAGGATCAGATATATTTTCATCAATTTTGACTCTTTGGGTTCTACCACTAAGATAAGATTTAAACCAGTTCACAGACCCTATGCCCATTGCTTGTAGTTTATTACATAGGATATCATGGTCTACTGTGTCAAACGCTTTTTGTAGATCAAGAAGAACCATACCGGTGTAGTTACCTTTAGACATTTCTTTACGAATGTGATCCGTTAAGTGGATGAGACAGGAGTCTGTCGAGTACATGCATCTGAAACCTGATTGAAACTTATAGAATAGATCATTTTGTTTGAGGTAGTGTTCAATTTGGGTGTATACCGCTCCTTCAAGGATTTTAGATACAATACATAATATGCTAACTGGTCTGTAGTTGCCAACTTCTAGTTTATTTCCTTTCTTGAATAGAGGGATTACAATAGCTTCCTTCAGTTCAGCAGGTACAGTGTTGGTGTTAATTGACAAGTTGATGATGTGGGTTAGGGGGCCTGCTGTACCAATGGCTCCATCTCGTAGAAATTTGGCAGGAATTTTGGCTGGTCCTGTGCTTTTATGTTCCATTTAGGTTAGACAGCTCGTCAAAAGTGTATTTTGGTGTAACATTTTGCAATCCAAATGTGTTCGGGTGTATGTCTTTATCTCTGTAGAAATTACGAAAGGTGGCCGTTGTTGTCGTGTATTTATTGAGAGATTGAGGTAGGTTCTGTGCAAGTGTGTTTGCTATGGAAGTGAAGAAGGAGTTGAAGTAGGTTGAAATTTGTCGTTTATCGTGGCAAACCTGATCAAACCTGGTGAGAGCAATATTAGTGTTAGACGAATACCTTGTCTTGTTGCTGTAGCCTGTTGTTTTTAGGTGCCTCCATAGTTTCTTTGGGTTATTCTGATATTCCTCTGCCTTGTTGTGAAAATAATTAGTTTTCGCTGATTTCATTTTCCTACTTAGTTTATTCCTGGCCCTGTTGAACTCATGTTTCAGACCTTGATCCTGTCTATGTTTCGCTAGCCTTTTTAACAGATTGTCTCTGTGTTCCAGATGGTGTAGTATGTCATTGTTGATCCATGGGTCTGACCTTGCTTTAATTCGTATGTCTTTCAGAGGAGCTATTTCGTCTAGGATGTTTGTGATGATGGTTCTGAAGCCAACCCATGCGTCATTAACGTTTGTACTTCCAAACACTGGAGACCAGTCTGTATTCCATAAAATGTCCAGAAATGTTTCTCTATTGTAGTTTCTGAGTGACCTTTTTTTGATAACCTTGTGATTCTCTAGGGTAATTTTTGTGGTTTTCCGTGTGCAATATGTGACGAAGTGATCACTTATCCCAGTCTGTATAACCCCTGATTGAGATATTTTATCCTCTCTGTTACAGTTTATGTGGTCTAATATTGTGGCAGTGTTCTCAGAGATACGTGTGGGGGTTGTGATGAGTTGTTTGTGATTGTGCATTGTCAGTATATGCCTATATTCTCGTACATGCCTATTATTTCGTTGTTTGTAACACAAGTTAAAATCCCCTAGTATGATGGATTCATTCCGAGGGTCTAGCGATGACAAAGTTCGTTCAAATTTGGTCAAGAATTGTGTATCGTCTGGTGGCCTATAGCATACCCCAATTGTGATGGGTCTTGTCCTCGGCAGGTGTAGGTCGATCCACAGAGCTTCGTGATTTTCTACATGGAGGTCGGTCCTAGTTGTGTGTGTGAGGTTGTTTTTTACATACAGACATACTCCTCCCCCATGCCTATTGCGATCATTCCTAACCATATTGAAACCTTGAATGTTTATTTCACCATCGTTTATACTTGAATGAGTACACTGAACTTAGAATGACAGATAATGATAATACATACGGAAATATAATGTGAATAAATACTACTGAATTACATAAGTGCATAAATGCAAGTATAGTAATTATAAATCATCGATTAAAGTATGCAACATAAATGACATAACATTCATGGTGGTGGCCATCGCCGACGACACTGCTC
This sequence comes from Paralithodes platypus, assembly GCA_032716605.1. NCBI lineage: Eukaryota > Metazoa > Arthropoda > Malacostraca > Decapoda > Lithodidae > Paralithodes > Paralithodes platypus. Next base: position 33,733,199 of record CM064548.1, on the reverse strand, counting down.
CATCGTATTGTGGTCGCAGTGCCGTCACAGTGCCGTCGCAGTGCGTCGCAGACAGGTCGTAAACAGACATCTTAGGTCGCCGTCCAACGGGACTGGTCGTGGCACCAAGTCGCCGTCCATGCGCCGTCCATGCGCCGTCTGCCGGGGCGGTGACGTGTTGAGGTCGCCGTCCACTCCCCGTCCATGCGCCGTCTGCCAGGGGCGGTGACGTATTGAGGTCGGGCATCGAGGCCACACGTGGCCACTCGGGACACAAGGTCCTCCGTTTGATGCCGTCCAACAATTTTTGGTGGTCGGGGAAGGACGGGAGCTCAAGATGGGTATGTGTGAACTGAGCTTAAGTCTAAAAGAGCTATTCCGTGTATGCGTTTGAGGCACGGTTCATCTTTTGTTAGAACGATTATTGATTAAGGTGCAATGTAACATAGCGTGTTTGTAATAGGGTTAGTTGAGGGTAAATTCGGAAGGTGTCATTGAGATAAAGATTGTAAACCTATACTGTGAAGTAACTGGGTGACGGAACCCAATAGTGTCATGGAGATAAATAATGTAAACCTATATTGAGAAGTAACTGGGTGACGGAACCCAATAGTGTTATTGAGATAAAGATTGTAAACCTAGATTGTGAAGTAACTGGGTGGCGGAACCCATAAGATATGTTAGAGAGACCTTGTTATCTCATTCGGTAATTTGTATGATTTTATGTCATTGTGGAGGTACTTGTGTAGTAACGACGGTTGTGTCAAAGGAATAAATAGATTCTATGCATTGAGGAGATAGCTTATATGTGTTATAGCCTTGGTATTAGGAAAGGATACAGAAGTCTCAGTAAACGTGGGAAAACCTAAAGAGTAGAGGAAAGAATATCACGTTTGTTTTCGTTAGGCAAAGAGCAAATGGTTAATTAGGCCCTGGTCTCAATAAAAGACACAGCAGGGTTTTGATTTAATTATTTAGGATTAATCACTAATAACGGGGGGTCGTAGGATCGAAGCCGACTTGAGTCAATACCTGAATAGCGGGAATTCAGTTAGGGAGTAACGGGAACTTTAAGGGTCCAAAGTGCAACCTAGCATGCATCGACGTAATATTCAATCTGCGTCTTGAACTCATCTCGGCCCGAGCCAAGAACCTATTATTAAAGTAGTTAGGAAGTCTGTTAAATAAAATATACGAACTTCTAAATGACTGTCGAATTATCCCCCGTAGTAGTAGTAGCATAACAGATTTATAAATAAATACTACAATTATTATTATTATTAACAATACTAATAATAACAATAAAACAATAGGCCTAATACAAATAATAATAATAAAGATCATAAAACAAATACAGAAAAAGACAACAAAGACAGAGAGAGAGAGAGAGAGAGAGAGAGAGAGAGAGAGAGAGAGAGAGAGAGAGAGAGAGAGAGAGCGAGAGCGCGAGTATAAGGACCGCAGCTGTCTCAACTGAGGTCACATCTAGATATCTCACCTATAAGGTAATTACTGAAAGTCGCAGTGCGGTCAGGTAAAAGGTCAAGTGGAGATTAGGTTGAAAAGAGATGGGTAAGCAGTTTTTACAAGTAAAGACGTAAAAAGAGTACACAGTACAAACATAACTAAACATATACATGTACATTCAGTAATAGCAATAATACAAAAGCAGGAAGGTATACAGCTGAAATGCACACATGTGTAAATCGAAACGTACACACAAACGCAAAAAGAAATGAAATAAGCACAAATAAATGCACATACTGTACATACATAATTTTACAAACACATACCTATACTCATACATACAAAGTGCATACAAAAACAAACACATACACATATATATATATATAAACACACAAACAAACATTATACAAATCTCCATACATACATTAAAACAAAAATACACACACTCACACACACATACACACACACACGCATACACACACATATATATACATACATACTACAAACGTAGTGAACAAAGTTAATCACAATGAAGTTGAAAACGTCCATCATCAAAAATATATAAAATATAATACTACAAACATAAAATAGTACAAATACTAAAAGAAAAATGAAAATAATAACGAAAAAAATGAGAGAGAGAGAGAGAGAGACAGAGAGAGAGAGAGAGAGAGAGAGAGAGAGGCTTAAGTATGGTAGAGATTAGTTAATAGCAAAACGAAAATAATATAAATATAAGGGGTTAATAGTAGGGTCATTTGCTTGGAATCCGTGACCATTTTGTTCCTACCTTTTTCTCTCGATGGATTTGACAACCTGAACCATTTTAAAGAAAAATTAGCTCCTATGCCCCTCTGAAAAATGACGGCTAACTCTGCTAGAGCCCAATATTCAAAATGGCCGCCAACGCCATCTTGAAAACATGAAATGTAATATCTCTGGCATCAGATGAGCTACAAGGACGAATGAGGTGTCCTTTTTCACTAATTCTGGCATTACAAATCCACTGGAATGGTTATTGTATTGTATTGTATTGTATTGTATATTGTATTGTTATTGTATTGTATTATACTAATTGTACATACTAATCTGCCACTTCACTGTCACTACATGATTCACTGTATGAGCCACTATCAGAATCACTGTCCTCACTTTTGCTGCTATCATCACTGTTGTTCTCTGCCTGCGGATTTGTAGGTAGTGGTATGGATGGGGGAAGTGGGGGCTGGATTGAACGGACAGGCAGACATAGGCCATTTACAAGATGCCATCCATGGCCGATGGTGAGGGGTGACTTTGGAGCTGGTAATGCTTTTGCAAATATGCAAGATAGTTTGCACACTCCAAGTGTGGACGGAGACTGTCCAAGTCAGGCACAAGTCGGATAGTGCTTTTTTTCTTCTGAGCTCTCCACTTCGCAGCCCTCGCATCTCCCAGGGCCCTTATTCATTGTTGACTCTATCCATATGTCGAGGGCGACACACGAATATGGTTTTCCTGTCATTGACTGTGCAAACATACCACTCTCCATGAATGCAGCCTGATCGACAGGAAGGGTATCAAGCACTGCGGTGAAATCGGGGAGATGCCGACCATACTTGTCATTATCATAGATTTGCATCAAAGGAAGCATTAGCTTGAGTGAGGACTTGAACTCAGTCCAGTTGCTTGTTCTGATTGCATGGATATTTTGAGTTAGAACCTCAACCATTTCCATGAATGACATCCAGTATTCTGCTTGTGGGGCACCCTCAAAGTCCTTGAAGAGAGCATCAACGAGGTCCTTCAGCTCAGCATTTCTCTCTAGCTCTGCATGTTCATCTGCAAGTTCCTGTGCATCAATCGGATGTCGAAGCTTGGCAAGGGATGCCTTTACTTCTTCAGATAGAGGGGAATCTTCCAAACGTTTGTCTATGACATGGTGGACCAGAGTCTCGTAGAATAGTCGCAAGCAGCGAACCCCACGCTTAACATGTTTTCCACGAAGGGCTTGATCAACAGACCCATCTGCTATAACACCAGCTGCCACCAACACATCTGAGATGCCAGATCCCTTAAACCTCTTGTATATAGTGTAGATGAACGACATTTGGATGTGGAAGGGTGCCATGAATGGTAAGATTTTGCTGAACAGCTCAGCATTCTCTCTTTTCAACTCTAGCATGAGCACATAGACAGGATGATCACCAACAATTATTGCAAAAGGCATCTTTTTTCTTCGATTGATTTTGCAAGCTTACACATCACATCATTGAGAATTGTCTTACTGGGTGGGTTGGGATAGGTCATGTGGTATATTGCTCGACTCTTCTCATCTGCATTTGACATGCTAGCGTGAAACCCTGAAAACCCAGGCACAGTCTGTTCTTCTGGCTTAGGTCTCGTTCGGTCATCTTGCGCCCTGGCCAATGCATGGATCACACCACGAAATCTTTGCACCGATGTGTCAGGAGGAGGAGTACTTTGATCAGCTGGTGGCTTCCTGAGAGGTGGTTCCCTACGCTTCGCTGTCTTGTATGGGTTGACTTTTTGCATTTCACTTCCGAGCTCTTTGAGAGTTGTCGAGAGGTTTGATGCAAAGTTGGCACCGGGAACTGGTCTATCCTCGTGATTCTCGGAAGGAAGATCTGTATCAAATGATTCTGGCTACACAAACATGACATTAGTGTGGTGTGACTGGCCAGCACCGGTCAGTGTGTCGCTCTTGAAGTCATCATTGTCGACTATAGCGATAGCAGGCTTACCCTCAGCTAGTTCGAAGGGGCAATCAGATGAGCACTTTAGGTCATTGACCACCCAAAAATCTTGCAGCATAAGTACGTCATTGTAACTGATGCCCAGTCCATCTTTGTGCATTATGTCGACTATCTCCCTGCTCTTGGTCAGTCCATGTAGCAAGACAGAGAGATTTATCTCAAATGCAGTGCATTTTCCAGTGATGTAGCTTATGAGGATAGATACAATCGATCGGACGGATGGACTGTCATCAATTGCAGACTTATTTGGGTGTTTCAGCCATGTGAGCAGCTTCAGCACAGCTCACTGAGGTCTTCTTCTCTCTCCAACTTGTGTATATATGGGAGCCAGGGAATAGTATTTGTCCTGATGAATTGCTCTTTGAGTCGTGCCGCAACATTTATCACAACTGATCATTGCTGACACCCAATGAAGATATTGCCACCTCGATGTATGTACCTGCTGCTGTTGTATCATATACCAGTTCACTCACATTCTTTTGAATGCGTTCATGAAATCCGATGTCTTCCCCAAATTCATTGACGAGAATTTCCTTTAAGTAGCTGGATTTTACTACTGAGTTATGTCCGTGATTTGAGATAATGCGCTTATAGTCCTGCAGCAGGCCTTGCAGTGTGCGAATTTCATGGTCTTTGAAGATGACTTGACGAATATGATGAAAGAAGAGAGCTTGGGCCTCTCGGAGGTTTACACGCTGCAGATGTTGAGTGCTTTCATCTGAAAGGGGCTTGTGGTCGCTTACATATTTGCGCCACCATGCACGATGGTAGCGGATTTCCAACCCAAATGCTGTTTGACTATCTGGGATGGATGCAATCAGAGTGTCAAGTCTCAATCTCATGACCTCATCTTCCAGACGGACAGTATGTAACTTGAATTTAGTCCAGGCATCTACTGTTGATAGGAGTAAAATCTGCTTGTCACGATCACTACTCTTGTATGCCCCTTTCATGCACCACACACATAGAGTCTTATCGTGAAGTACACCCATACTGGAGCGGAGCCTTTTAGGTGCACTGGCCTCTGGGGAAGGGTCTTGTTGATCTGATGCTTCATCTCTTTCAAGACGTTCCTCGGATTTGTGTTTGCGTTTTTCGGCTTGAGAGAGCTTGCGCTTGCTGGATAATGATGCGTAACAACTGCTATGCATGTGATGACCCTTTGGTCCCTTCTCCCAATACACATTTTCATGTATATGTTGAAACTTATCAAGTTCTTTCCATTGTAAAGACTTTTCCCGGATGGATTCCCACTTCTCAGGTGTAATGTTTTCCAAACGATCATCTGCTGTACATCGCTTACCACAGAGTAAAATACACTCGTATTCATTTAATGTCTTGTCTGGTAACTCTTCACTCTCTCTTCTATTATCCATTATTTCGGTCACTTCACAAGTCGGCGATTTTCATCAGATGGGCATGCGATCCATCTGAAACAGTAAAAAAGTAATATTAGATATACACCGCAGGCAGAGAACAACAGTGATGATAGCAGCGAAAGTGAGGACAGTGATTCTGATAGTGGCTCATATAGTGAATCATGTAGTGACAGTGAAGTGGCAGATTAGTATGTACAATTAGTATAATACAATACAATAACAATACAATATACAATACAATACAATACAATACAATACAATAACCATTCCAGTGGATTTGTAATGCCAGAATTAGTGAAAAAGGACACCTCATTCGTCCTTGTAGCTCATTTGATGCCAGAGATATTACATTTCATGTTTTTCAAGATGGCGTTGGCGGCCATTTTGAATATTGGGCTCTAGCAGAGTTAGCCGTCATTTTTCAGAGGGGCATAGGCGCTAATTTTTCTTTAAAATGGTTCAGGTTGCCAAATCCATCGAGAGAAAAAGGTAGGAACAAAATGGTCACGGATTCCAAGCAAATGACCCTACTATATGGCATTTAGGGGTGAAAAGCTTAAAGAAGAAGAGAGGAGTTCTTCAAAGGCAGATTAAAAGGGGAGAGAGTGAGAGAGAGAGCGCAAGAATGCGAGAGAGAGTGAGAGGGAGAGATAGAATGGAAAGAGGTAAACTGTGATATGCAGATAATATTAATAGTATTGACTACACAACTATATATATTAATATTAACATCATAGCACAGGTAATGATAATAATAATAATACAAAAAGAAAACACATAACACTAATAATAAAAATACTAATAGTAATATAAATAATAATAATACAAATACTACTACTACTACTAATACAAATATACATGATAATGAGAGAGAGAGAGAGAGAGAGAGAGAGAGAGAGAGAGAGAGAGAGAGAGAGAGAGAGAGAGAGAGATGTAAGCACACATTCATATACACACATGGTCAAAAAACCTCACGTATGCATATACTGTACAGCACATATCACTACACTTATCAAACATAAACATGTACAGTATACCTAGACATACATATACATACTAAAGACACATACACATACATAAACATTTACATAAACACTCAAATACATACATATATACTTACATAGGCACACATACTGTATATGCACTTATATAAATACAGACTAGCATAAGCACATGTACATATAAAACTGGAAACAAAACATATACAATTTGTTTTTGTTTTTTTATAGAAGCAAAAAAGTATACTGTGTGTAAATCAGGACTTTAAACGTCAAAGTGAGTCTTAAAGCTAAAGAGGACAATAAAGACAATAGGAACTATGGTGGTTGTGTTGGCACCATGTTGGTGGGTAGTTTATGATTGTGTTTGTGTAAAAACCTGTTTGTGTAAAAAACTGTCGCAGCCCGTCGCAGGGCGATCGTCATCGAAAAGTCGCACAGTGGGATACCGCCTTTAGAGTTGAATGAGTTACCAATGATTTTGCAATAGTTTGATTGGTTAATCGTAAAATATTTACTACAGTTCATGTTGTCGATGCCTTTAATGATCTTGAAAAATGTTATAGTCACCTCTCAATCTGCTCTTTGTTAATGGACATAAATATAGTTCTTTAGGACGTGTATGGTTTGTTCCGAAGACAGGGTTTGAACTTGTTCCAATTTGTTTATATATTTTTGATAGTATGGGCACCAGAAAGAGAGAGAGAGAGAGAGAGAGAGAGAGAGAGAGAGAGAGAGAGAGAGAGAGAGAGAGAGAGAGAGAGAGAGAGAGAGAGAGAATGTTGGTGGGTGTGAGAAATGTGAATATCAGACATATTTTGAATAGTTTGAGGAATAAGAGATATGACAATAGTCTGATTTCAGAACATTAATTTCCAATATGAATTGTATGGTGGGTGTGATATTTAATAGTTCATTCCCTATGTTCATATTATTTGTCTGTAAGCACAATTATCGGTACTTTTTCAGGCACCTTACAGGTTTGTCATGTTGATGTTCCTGAAGTGCACGCATACTTATTTCTTCGCATTCCTCTTTCCTCCAAGCAAACATTATTCCAATTATATGCTGAGCATGTTTTGCACTCACACTCAGACACACACATATATATATATATTCATATATATATATTGTTATATATATATATATATATATATATATATATATATATATATATATATATATACTGTATACACATACACACACATATACACACAAGCTGACCATTATCATTTGTATTTTTGTTCCTGTATAATTAAACATGAATGTAAAATAAGAAGTACAACGTATTTAAGAATTGATCTGGCTTCCCTAAAGAAACATATATAGCAATGCTATACAAATATCAGCTATAAGCGAAAGGGTGCTAAAAGTAATTATATACTTGATACCAAAGAAAGAGCTATTCAAAATAAGTAGTCGATAAGAATAATAATACAATAATTGTCAAATTATTAGTCCCATAAGGATCAAAGACGTATTTTTAGAATATATGTTGGTTATCATGAGACGATATTATGTAATTTAGGAAGGATATCTAGGAATCAAAGGGGTAAAATACTATCTCAATTAACTGTTTAATTATCACAAGCTCACCTTTAGCTGAATATAATCGTCTAATGATAGCCTAAATAAATGCGTCATGATCCTCAGAGGGTTAACATGTTAGCACAAGACGTAGAGTGGTGTATTTCCGTGAAGGGCCCCAGGTAGGGATCAGGGTCAGGAATCAGAATTGTGTCGTGTTTGAGAATAATTCTGCCACTGTAGGTGTTGAACAGGTTCACCTCTTGTAGGAGTTGTATGCCTGAGTTCTATACATCTATGTGGTGATGTGTGGCTGTATGTTAACACCCTACAAGCGGCCTAGGCGGTAATTTATATGTACCGCCCAGCGGGGGGTTTTGGCCATAAATGGGGTTGTTTCCGTGCTCTTTTTCATGCATAAACAAGAACCAGAGCGTAATACAAGTATGTATCCCTGAATGGGCGTAAATTGAGCTTTCCAATGACACCTGAACCATCCTTCTACGATCACTGGTTGTCTTGCAACGATCGTGCAACCGAAGGGCAAAATGGCTAAAATACGGTAATTTTCTTACATTATTACGTGTGTAGCGTAGCGAGTGAGTGAGGGTGGAGGAGGGTGCAATAAATTTCAGTTGGACAACGGCGGCCATGGCGAGCGGTCAGGCGGTAACCTATGCTCCTCCCACAGCTCTGCTCTCTCTCTCAGACCACATTACGTGCTCAAAATTGCACTCGACTATAGCCGGGTGCCGCCACATAGGCCATATTTATTTCACTCGACTATAGTCGTGTGCCGCCAGTTATGGGTTAATGTGTGTATATATGTGAGCATTAGCGGACTGGACTAGTGGTAAACTTTCATATCTTCGCCTTTGAAATTATTTTGTAACATCTATTTCTATCTATCTATTTACTCAGGCCCAATCCCCACTTTTCCTATTTTTATTTTATTTTATTTTATTTTATTGTATGTAATGTTATTATTATTATTATTATTATTATTATTATTATTTTATTTTTATTTTTATTTTTTTGGGGTGGACTCAAGACAGAGCAAGAATAGGGACAACACACAACACAACAGAAAACAACGAACACACAAACACAAAACACAAATTCATACACATCTAAGTCATTCAGGAGAAGACCCACGAATACAACAAAGTTTTTAACTAAAAGTAAAACCATATGCTTACACAGGTTGTTGTTCACAATGTCACACACAGTTATATTCACACTTCCAACAGTTCTATACAGTGTTCACAAAAGGTTCATAAACATTTTCTTTCAACACAAAATTAAGTACATTGTTATATAAATTATATAACAGATATGTGGATGAGGTAGCAGTAAGGTTAACAGTCAGGCTCTCCGTATTTCCTTTTCACATACGATCCTTTCATGAAAACATTCCAGTCCATTTTAGTGATTAGTTCGGTACATCACTCCACCATGGACTCCAACCTGCCAGTAAAGGACAACATTCTGGAGACATATTGATCCTCGTTACATGCCGCCAGGAATCTTTTGTGTCCAAGGTGTGTGGCAGGCGCTATACATTACTGAAGCTCCGACCCGCCGGTATATATTCCATTAAATATCAACATAAGCGAACATTAAGTTTATCAATCACATAATGTGAGCAACCTATGAGCTTAGTTTATAAAGTTATCTAGCCTAATCTTATATATTTTAATATAATATTGTAATTAGTCTGGGCCACATTATAGTCCTAACTTAACCCTATACTGTACTTCTATCTATATTTCTATTGACGGACGCCGTGATCCCCGAAGGTGTGGTCACAAATGAATCGCGCCCTTGCACATCTGTCCCCAGTCATTTCATGCATATAATTCTTAACTCCATATTTCCACCTCTCTCTCGGCTTACCTCTTCCTCTTTGCCCTTCCACCTCACTCTCTTAGTCATTTCCTCGATTCCCAAATTCTCCACATGGCCGAACCATCTCAAGGTGTTCCTTTTCACACTTTCCAGCACATCTACATCGACACCACGCCGCTCTCGTACTTCCTCATGTACTTATACTGTATAAATAGTATTATTGGTATAATTGGTATAGGTTGAGAACTACTGGTTGAAACGCCCTAGTGGTTGAGTTGGCCAGTCACTACATTTGACCAATAACTTTTATATTTTTAGTAAAAGGGATTACAATATTCCCAAATACATTGGCCTTCAATCTTAACTTTCAAAAGTCATGCTATTTTAAGATAACTGTTGTTATTCCGTGTTTCAGATTCACATTGTTTATCCTTTTTTTATTTTCCAATTTGAAAAGAATAGATTCAGTCTGGCGTTACTGGTAAACCAAAACCATGACATGATTTAATTCGTCAGGAGGATGGAGTCTTGGGGTTCATGTGGCTTATTTCATATGATATCACTCCCAAATCATAGTCAGGAATTCGTCGATAGTAATAGGTTACTGGTGGAGGGAAGGAGAAGGGAGAATGGCAAAACACTTTTGACCGGAGGAGCGCCTCCAGGCTGAAGCAGAAGGTTGTGGTGGCAGAAGACAACTAGAGTTGCATTGCACAGAAATGTAAATGGTAGTGAGTAACATTTAATATATATTAGTTAGTATGGTTTGCTAACCAAACTACTACCATCATTAGCATGTACTAGTGCCAATGTCTAGTATTCCTAATGCCTGTGCAGTATATATGATGAAATTGTTATCGTTCCAATCTATGCTTATCATTATGTCTAAGACCTTGACCATCCTGAGATGAATAAAGCTAACCTGAATGTATGCGGGAGTTGCTGTACAATTATATATGTGGCACTGAATAGATAAAAACTTACCTCAATTTTTAAGATACTCTTCATTGTGTCTTTCTTATGTTTTACGTAAATATACATTTCGTGTTTTTTATAAATAATGATTTGGTGTTATGAGGGACACAAAACATGAATATAGTTTCCAACGACCAAAGCCCACTGACTATACAATATAACCTCAATCAATATGCATAATAACCCTGGACCGTAAGACTTTTCCGTCCCATACGTTCGTTATGGTCGTCATATATTATATCATAAACTCTGACCTTCCACCATTAACGTCAAAATAACACATTTCATTATTAACAACCCTTTCATTATGGTGGAACTTTTGTATACTGTACTTATGACCATCATCAAGTAATGGTATTCATATAAGGAAGGTTATGTATGAATACACAAGGTAGAAAGTCGGCTACCCCAAAAATGGGGATTGGGCCTGAGCATATAGATAGATAGATAGATAGAAAGTATGTCAATTATCTCTGACTCCCATAGCCTCTTCATAATTTGAATGCAATAATTAAATGAATAACTATGATCAACAAATATACACTGACAATATTTTATATGCGGTCACTTACTCTATAGCGTGTTGTGTGTGTGCGTGCATGTAGGGAGGGTGGGATAACTCATCTAGTATCTTAAGGGGGATTCCTTGTGTACAAACAATGAAGTTGGAAGGAGAAGGGTATCATAGCACCCCTCGCAGCTCTCCGACCACTTTTACTCACTCTAATTCATAATTCTAAATTTGGCTACACGATCCCGTGTGCTACTCACTCCTGTGTTCTCTCCTTAATTAATTTGACACAATGCAATGACAGTGTGGAACAAGCCAACAGTACATTATTGACGAAAGTATTTCTAAGCCTCTTACCTCACACAACTGAGATTGGTACAAATATAGAAGCGAAGTGTCAGCGAGGTATTCGAACATTTCGCATATTTGTTACAAAATGGGTACTTTCAAATTATATATTAGTAGTTCAACCAGCCATGTTTACATTATATAAAGGCTAGATACGTGCCACGCTACTTAGATACGCCACTGAATATTGTATATAAATAACTTTGGCAGTGTTATCTCATATATAATACTGCAGTAGAGCGCTGTATCAAAGAGTTTTCGATCACATGAGCACAAATTAGGCTCATGTTATCTGTAGCCAACTTTGTGAGTATTCGTAACATATTAATTGCAAAAATAGATCCGCGCTATGTAATGTAAACATTCTTATACATGTACATAGCTGTGGGTGTTTAAATGCGAAAATGTATAACTGACGATATCAGCCTGCTCTGTTGGTTTATGTTTGTGTTGGAATGAAGCTAATTAGTGTACAATGCTGGTCACGTTTCATAGCATACCATACATTGTTGTTTCCATCTTACAATTACCATCGACTTATCTCATACAACCATCAATTCCAATGAATTGTAAGTACAATAATGTTATTTGTTGTACCTTATCCTAGTTTTGTTCTCTTGGTGCCTACACAAAATAAAAATAACTTCCTTACCGGCTTAATTTATTGTATAATAGAATTTGGGGATGATTCTAAAAGTGATTTTAAATACATTAGATTAATTGCAGTATAGGTTATTCTTGACGGTGCGATTAAATATTTGGTATTCCATCTGAGTCTGTCCTGTCTCCATCTGTCTTCATTACTGCTGCCAGCCTCCTCTGTATCTTGGGTTACCAGCTCTTAATGGCTCGTTTATTGTCTTTACTTCATAGATTATCATGACTAAACAAATGGCTAGAGTAATTGTGTACTGTATGTGCTCCTCATAAGCTACGATACATTAACTTTGCATTATTTGGCTTCTCATATATGTTATTAATAGTATTAATAGTAGTAGTATCAAGATCACTAGGTGATATATATATATATACAGTATACAGTATATATATATATATATATATATATATATATATATATATATATATATACAGTATATATATATATCGGTATATATATAAATATATATATATATATATATATATATATTGTTACGTATCTTGATCCTCAACTTGATGAATCTAGATAGCACAGAGATATATATTAAGGTATCAGTCAGCTGAAGGCAAAACAAAAGTAAAATCTAATAACATTATTTCCTGTTGTTGCTTCCTCTCCTTTTGGATCTTAAGACTTGGTGGTATGGATCGGTACGGTCTTCAATGCCTGGCCACAGCTATCGGTCATGCGGTTACTAGCAGCATGACCAAGGATAACTTGATAACGTGTGTACTGGGCAGGGTGACTGGTGAGCGAGATGGGTTGAGTGCTCAGAGCCCTTCGGCCATGCTTCCCCTACACTCGACTCCCAGCCATCCCAGTGGTTTGCCGACCCCGGGTACGCTTCCGCAGTTGGGTGGTGACTGGCAGGGTGGGTTGCCCCTGGGGGACCACCGGTAATTTCAAACATTGTAGCACCTTCACCTCCTCAAGGGTTAACTCCAGAATTATTGCTTCAGCTCGAATTAGCTAAGCTTCAGCAGCAACAAAGGGCATGTGAGCTTCAGCAGCAAATAGAATTAGCCAAGATAGAAGAGAGAAAAAGTCACCAGCACATAGAGCTAGCAAAAATCCAAGCTGATTTAGAGTCGACTAGGTACTGTGCCGACATGGATATAGAGAAGTCGCGAGTAGAGGCAACGGGACAGCGACTTGGGGCTGGTAACCGTGTTCATGAGCAGTCTCTCTCGCACTTATTGAAACTGGTTCCGGTGTTTGATGAGAGTGGTGTAACAGAATTTTTCACACGCTTTGAGAAGAAGTGCCAGAAACACCAGTGGCCAGAGAATAAATGGGCAGCACTTGTATCCTCTAGATTAATAGGCAAGGGTCTTAAAGCCTACGATGCGTTGCCTATAGAGTCTTGTATTATCTATGAGGAACTCAAGGAGGCTGTCCTGAGAGCATACGAACTACAACCAGAGACGTACAGGTTGAAGTTCCGGGGTGTTACCAAGGGTCGGGAGAGCACCTTTTTGGAGCATGCCCGGGAGCTGTCCGATGCTTTTGGGAATTGGCTGAGGTCGGAGAAAGCTACTACGTTTGACGACATTAAACAGTTGGTGCTTTTAGAGCAGTTTTTCAAATGCACGGGCGGCGACCTGACGTTAAACCTTAAAGAAAAGCAACCAAAAACTCTACAGGAGGCAGCTGAGATGGCTGACCTCCGGCTATCACTAATTCGTGGGTGCGGATCTGCCCAGCGTAGTGAGGCAGGTAACAAGGGGCGTCACGCCCCACCCCCCCAAGTTAGTGATATACCTTATGCAAACAAGTACAAGAGCCATGATACCAAGACTGACCACAAGACTAGCACCGTCCCATTTAAGAAGGGGCCGGGCCCTTCCCAGTACCAAGGGAAGCCCAAAGGGGAGTTGGAGTGTTTTCATTGTCATAAAAAGGGGCACTTTGCAAGAGTCTGTCCTAGCAAACCACCTACAGCAGCTGTGTCTTTGGCCTGCAACATTGGTGTGTCTCCGAAGTCATCTGAGTTTGCCCGGGGCAGTTCGTCAGAGGCTGAGGCACAGCCAATGCAGAAGCACCTGGGAGGCTCGAACCCTGCTCAGGATGTTTTTTGCGACCATAGAGGGCGGGGTTGCGTGAAGTGGGCGGGGCGCAAGCATGGAGTAGAGGTCTTGCATGATACAGGTGCTTCCCAGACTCTGATGAAAAACTTGACTGGCTACCCTATAAACGCGGCTCGGGTGGTGGTGGTGCAGGGTATTAATGCAACTCGGTCATACCCGCTGGTGCGGTTGGAGTGGGAGGTGGATGGTGCGGCACGTGAATTGGATGTCGGGATTGTGGAGAAACTGCCAGTGGAGGGCGTCGACCTTCTTCTCGGCAACGACTTTGCAATGCCCGCTTCTGAGGTTCTACCCTTAGTCGTTGCCGAGAGGCCGGCCGACGTGAGTAGGGAAGAGCAAGAGTGGGTCGAGCGGTGCCAGACACAACCCATGGCGTGTGTTGTCACCCGAGCTCGGGCAGCTAAAGTGTCACAGCCTAGTCCTCCGTCTTCAGACCAGCGGAGGAACGATCAACAGGAGGAGGCTAAAGCTGGAGTTGGTTTTAAGAGTTTTGACTCGGCGGCTCTCCTGGGTGATTCAGTATTAGCACCATTACTTAATTCTGGAGTAGCCCCTGGGCCTGTCATCGAGAGTGACGAGGCTGGGCATGACGAGTCTCCACGACAGCAACGTTATTTACATCGAGAGAGACAGAGGGAGCAGCCCAGTATCGGGGAAGGTCATGCATTGCTCCGGGAGCAGTTAGATCGTTTGGCACCCTCAGATATACGTCGATTGCAACTAGAGGACCCTGAGCTCCAAACGTGTGCTAATGGAGCTGTAGAGCTCGACGAGGACGGTGATGCACAGCCAGGAGATTTTTTTTATTTAGAAGGCATCCTCTATAGGCGTTTTCAAGACCCTAAACGTAGTTGGCAAGAGGGGTCCGGAGTAGTGGACCAGTTGGTGGTGCCACGGGAGTGCAGGGATAGCGTACTGAGGTTGGCGCAAGACATACCACTGGCAGGACATCTAGGGGTGAGAAAAACGGTGGCGGCTTTAGAAAAATTGTTTTGGTGGCCGGGGTTGAAGGGGCAGGTGGTAAACCTGGATAACAAGGTGTCATACGTGCCAGAGGGTTGGAAAACCTAACCAAACAATTCCGAGAGCCCTGTTGCACCCCATTCCTGTCAGTGGACCGCCCTTCAGTAAGGTCATCATTGATATGGTCGGACCCCTACCCCCCACTAGTGCCGGTAATAAATTTCTAGTAACTATAATGGATGTGGCCACTCGTTATCCTGATGCATATCCAATGAGAAATGGCACGGCGAAAACTGTTGTCCGGAACCTGCTCTTGTATTGTTCGCGGTATGGTTACCCGCTAGAGGTGCAATCGGACCAAGGTTCTAGTGTTACATCTAATCTGTTCAAACAAACTATGATTCAGCATGGCATCAGCACTGTCGTCTCTTCTGCGTATCACCCGGAGAGTCAAGGGGTGTTGGAGAGGTGGCACGCTACGCTGACAAGCATGCTTCGGTGTTATTGCGCAGAGAACGGAAAGGATTGGAACCTTGGTCTGCCGTATGTTTTGTTCGCGGCAAGAGAAGTACCTGGAGAGAGTCTCGGTTTCAGTCCGAATGAGCTTGTTTTCGGGCATCAGGTGAGGGGTCCTCTCCACATGGTGAAGGTGGTGTGGGAGGGCACTAGGCATATTGTTCTGCGAGATAAGTTGCAACCTCTTGTTCCTGAGCGACAAGAGGAGTTGTTTACTAGGCTGTGGCAGTCCGTCCGCATGTTTGTTGCTTCTCCAGGCCTGATGTGCGGAGTAGAATCCGACACGGAGGCTGGAGACGGTGCAGGGCTCGAGTTGGTTCCCTGCCGTGTGAATCCTGCTCGACAGCCTGTTGTAAGGGCGGAGCTGGACAGCGTGTGGAGAGGGAGTCTGAGGGATGAGGGATATCGTGAGTGGTCGTTGCCAGTGGCTTTGCAACCTGAGTTTGGTGGCAGAGTCCGTGTGTGTTGATTGCAAGAGTGTGGAAGCATTATCCCTGACAGACGCCTATCCATTACCCAGAGTTGACGACACCATAGACCGCTTCGGGGCTGCCTCGCTCATCACGAAGGTAGAACTAGTGAAGGGTTATTGGCAGGCCCCGTTGCCGGAAGGAGCGAAGAGAAGTGCCAGTCTTGCGATGGACTGGGCAGTTTGTCAGTGTCAGGTGTTGTTGTGCTGCCGGAACACAGGTTGGATGTGTGGCATGCTGGGGGCGCTGATAATGTTTTGGCTTTGTTTGCAGGAGAACCCTCGCTGTTCAGTCAGGGTCTGTCGTGGGTGGAGGATCCGGGGTAGGCTACCACAGTATGTTGGTATAGCCTCCTGTCTTGGCTCGCGGTGTATTTTTGCGCTGGTGCTTGTTGGCTCGCGTGTGTAGCATCAGCGTAGGGTCGCAGGGCAGGAGTTGTTGGCTTTGATTCAACGAAAATTAGGCTACATCTATAGTAGCCGCCAAAAACAACATTAAAATAAAATATGAAAAAATTAAATAAAAACTTTCTTTTTAATAATTAATTTTAAGATAATATTGTAGCTGAGTACTGAGTGCAGATGATTTTCCCTCAGTAGGCTGTGCTTCTTAAAGCTCGTTCTGGGAGCACAATGTTATGAATTAATGTATTATGTCCAGGAAGGGTGATAATTTTTTTTTTTTTATATATATAAATGTTGTTGTATTTTTTTTAGGAGATTGAGCTTGCATTCCATGAGTGGCAGAGTGGTTAGGAGTGGCAGATTCTAGCGACATTCTGCCTGTTCAGATATGGGCTCATGGTTGAGTGTCCCATATCTTGGGGGGGGTGTGACGCCTCCCGGCGCTGGCAGAATGGTTGCGTGGGGCATTGCAGCTCGCTAGCGCTCGCCAGGATGGGGGGATAGGCTACAGTTGTCCTAGAATAATCTGCTTTATTTCATTAGGGTCGTGTTGCCACAGACAGTCTAGAAATGGTCTTTGTTTTGGTCTGTGACCGCGCCTTATATTTTATATTCACTATAATATAAATGTTGCTTGTGTGGGAAGCGAGCGAGAGCGGGTGAGGGAGTACACCTGGCAGCGGGGGGTGAGTCATAACGCGGTTCGCTTGGGCGCTGACGGCGTTGGCGGCCGGGTGGTCAACTAGTCCCTTCCCGTCGCGGCCTCATGTTTTTACCAAGCTCAGAGCTTGCCTGACACGCGTATCGTCTACATACTTTGCAATTCTGTCCCCCATACTCGCCACTTTGCATACTATTTCTCTCTCTCGACTTCTCCTTTCTCATTCTCTAATCTTTATTAAACTCAACATCCCTTCTGGTTTCAGCATAGACGTTCACCGTCGGCCAGTCGTATTGTACGCGAAGCTCTCAGATATTTCCATGTATTAGGCTTTAATGAGGTTTGGAGAGACAGACTTTTCCGTGTGTGTCCTCTCTCGGGAAGGTTGTAGACCGGTATATGTCTCCCTGGCAAGGCGTTGAGTGATTCTGCTGGGTTATTTAAAGCTAGACTAGGGGTAAGGTTACTGTGTCGTTGTCTCCGATGTGTGCAGTGTTAGCTAAGCCCTGCACGACATCGACAGGTACTGTGGGAGCCTAAGTTGTCTTCGGGTGGGTTTACCTTGCGAGCACAGCGCTGTGGTGTGAGAGGGCCATAGCCTATCCCTCACAACATAGTGCTGCCTCTTTGTGTTGACTTCTGAGGGATCGCCAGGATAGAACTAGGTACTAGAGACCTAGATTTATCAAGAGAGCATCCCCATCATATAACGTAATCTTCATTATACCACCTTCGGACAACGTTAGGCTACGAGCCGCATGCTCGCCCATTGTTACCCTGCCTTGATACCCCAGCTAGACTTTATTAACTGAGCAGACACTGGTTAGAGATAAGCCCCATTATTATATGTATGCTACATTATTATTCACTGCACTTTTGAGCCGAGGTTGTTGTTGAGTTGCACAACCCGAGTAGGCTGTTGCGTTGTGTCACGAAGCATTTCTTTAGTTGTCGAGCATTACCACCTTTGCGCAGTCTTTATTATTCGCCTGCCTATTATTACTATATGTCCTAGCATTTATTGTGACCCGTATTCTGCATTATAATTGTTCAAGATTCTTTACGAACATCTTCCCAGCACCAGACTTATTTCAGAAGTTTCCAGTTGATGTTGCAGGACTAGCATTGCACTTTCTTTAATACAGGAGTGCCAGTTATTTGAGTATCTACCGTAACGTTAATTAATCACGTTAACTATCTTTTCTTTGTGTAACCTAATCGAGTAATCTTTTACTGTTTGAGAATAGGCTGTTTCATCGAGCGTCAGCCTAGTGTGTGTGCACCAGTACCGAGTCATAGGATACCTCGTTGTCCAGGCACGACTCAGGGCGGTAATGGTGTTTTGTTTTCCAGTGTTTAAGGCAGGGGTTGGATCTAGTGTTACCGTTGTTGCATTTTTGCCATTATCTAGTCCAATGTTGAAGAGCCCTGTGTCTTTGAGAACCTGGATCGTAACAATCTCCTTTTCGAGCTCACCGGTTAGTGGCTCGTTAACAGGGGAAAGTGACAAAATGGGGTCTGGTCGGACCTTCTTACCTGCTACATCATTCCCCAAAAGGAGTGTTACCCCGGGCACAGGGATATCTTGGGACCTACACAAAGCTATGGTGGCCTCACCCTGTAGTAACTCACATTCAATTTCGCCTTTTACCAAGTATGCATAAAATTGGCCTCCAGCACCTCTCGTTATAACTGGTTCGCCAGGTGGGCACTCAGTGTAAGGATTCACCATGAGGGTGCTAGTAGAACCTGTGTCTCTCAGATTTTTTACCTCATGCATACAACCATTTAATCTCACGTTGCCAGATGAAATAAAGGGACGGTAACTGTCCTGCACTGATGGTGAAATTATTATTGGCTTAACCCTAGTGGGTTGCACCACACATGCTACTACACCCCTGTCTAGATGATTTACGTTAGCTGCTAGGTACTCCTTCTGTCGGGAGTCCTGTATTAAAGTAACTTTTGGTGCTAGGTACTCCTTCTGTCGGGAGTCCTGCATTAAAGGCACATATGGAGTTTGAGATACGGCGGCAACTGTCTGCCCCGATCTCTCTGTTCTCTCCTTGGCCCAGCACTGATAAGCTAGGTGGCCTCTCTTGCCACAAAAAGTACATACTTTAGGGGATACGGGAACGTTCCCTCTTTGAGCATTACTATTACTTTGGTCCCCACCTCTGTTACCATTGCCCTGAGTCGCATGTTTAGTTGGGGGAACAATTCTATTTTGGCTAGCTGGGGAAGATGTTACAGGCTTGTGACAGGGTCTGTCAGATTTGTGATTGGGATACTTAAAATTAGAACTAGAATTATCGTAGGGCTTCTTTCCACGAAATTTGTTGTTGAGCACGTATGTGTCAGCCATGTCAGCAGCGTCGGCAAGACAATCTACCTTTTTCCCCCTTAAATGATAGGCTACAGAAGAATCAATTTTCCATAGGAAATTTTCTAACAGGACCAACTCCTTCAGATCGTTGTAGCTTGTGACTTTCTTACTCTTGACCCAATGATTGAAAGTTTTAGTCATGGTCCTGGCAAATACCTTATGAGTTTCTTCTACTTTCTTCTGGTTTTTATGGAAAGATTGCCTGTAAGCCTCAGGCTGCAATTGATAGGTTTTTAGGATAGCTTCTTTGAGATTGTCATAATCCTGCCTAACCTCTGCTACTTCTGACAAATACGTGGCTCGAGCCTGCCCTGTCAAAACGGTTTGTAACATTAAAGGCCATTGATCTCTTGTCCACCTCATACCTCCAGCAACTTCCTCAAACAAAACAAAGAAATCCTGCACATTATCCTCAGTGAAAGGTGGAATGACACTACTCATAGTCAATCCCAGTGAGGGAGCAATTAAGGGAGCATTTGTATCGACATTTAATGGAGCTATACGATATTGATATTCACATTGTTCGGTCGTTGCTCTGGCTTTTATTCTGGCTTCTTCGGTAATTGCACTGGTTTTTATTCTGGCTTCTTCGGTATTTGCTCTGGTTTTTATTCTGGCTAGTTCTAGTTCGAATAATTGATCAACGGTAAAACCAGGTGGCAATTGTTCATCAAGTTGGCTAAGTTTACTCGGGATCCCACCAACTGCTCCGTCACCCTCCTCGCCTTCTACAGGGAACAGGTGGGATTTTATGGTCTGAGCCACCTCTACTTTGGACATGTTTGAGACAGTTAACTGGAGATATGAGGCAAGCACTTTCAGTTCGGATTTTGACAGACGGTCAATATCAGGGGCTGTGGGTTCTGATTCTATGAAAACTCTAGCATCGTAGTCATTAATTAGATCAGGCATGATTAATATTTGATTTTTAAGTAGTGGAACGGTAATGACACTGAGTGAAACTGTATGAAACGAATCCTGGCGAGATCGCCACTCTTCTGTTACGTATTTTGATCCTCAAGTGGTTAACTTGATGAATCTAGATAGCACAGAGATATATATTAAGGTATCAGTCAGCTGAAGACAAAGCGAAAGTAAAATCTAATACAATTATTTCCTGTTGTTTCTTCCTATCCTTTTGGATCTTAGGACTTGGTATCCTTTATTGACTGATACTCTTTAATTATGAAAAAATACTGAAACTAATTAAAGTCATGTAGTATTTATAAAGAATTATTATTTAACCGAAGCTTAGTAGGCTATGGTTATGAACCGAAGAAGTTATATCTAAAGAAGGACTATTAATTCTATAAAAAGTCTTGAAAGATAAATATTAAAGTAAGAATATTTCTGTCTCTTACCCTTTTTGAAATGAATAGATAGTTTTCTTATATGTCCTTTTATTTATATTTAATGTAGTTATTATTATTGGTTCTTGTCTTACGTAAATAGTATTATATTATTATTGTCATCAGGATTAATATCAAAGTCACATAAAAAGTTAGATATATATTTAATAATTAGTTAAATGTATTTCTTAACCACGTAACATTGAGGTTTGATTATGAGTACATTAAGTTACAGGATCGCTTCATAGATTCGATTCAGGTCTCACTCAAATAATATGAAAAGCAAAAATAATATTTTGAAGCTAAAATAATTTACTTCAGCTTAGCAAATCACTAGAAGTAACATTAAAACAGCCATGGTAGTCTAAGGCGATATTACTAATATGAGACAATAGCATCACCGTACTAAGCACCGTTAAGCAATGTAAGCTTAATTAAAAGAACATGAAAGAACTCGTAAGTCTTAATATAAAACTATAGTATTACTTTTATCATAACCCAATTACTTAAAGAGTTGCTTTAGTCCACAAGTTAGTCAACTAAAATAGTTAAGTACATAATAGTAGCGTTAACGTTAATTCTTCCCAATCACATATCTTACTAACCAACATAACGTAAGTGTTTACACCGAACACACTTAACACACACTTATATAATCTGACTGACAGTCACAATCCCATTATAATACTTCACCCCGTCTTCCTCCAGCTGCAAGTTCACCTTCCCAACTCCAAATGAGACTGATTTGAATGCCCACTACTCGGGTCTTATATACTATGCAATGATGGTGTAGGAACGAATCAGGAGGCAGGGGGTGGTGCACGCCCCAATCACAGCTCCTCGAGTTGCGTAGCAGGTGCGTGGTCCAATGGAGTCCCCTGGCGTCGATCATCGTCATAGCGTCGGGTCATCGAAGTAGTTTGCAGGGTCCCCATATGACGCACGCAGGTGTGAAGGCTTGTTTGCTGGTATGCAGACGAGCTGGTTTCCCACTCGCTGGTTCGCTCGCTGGTCTGCTTCGCCGCCTGGGTAATTTGGCACTCCTTCAACTCTTAATTCTAACTCTTAAATAAACATACAGGGCTCCGTATGTCAGAATATATATATATACCGGTATATATATATACATATATATAATTATATATATATATATAATTATATATATACCGGTATATATATATATATATATATATTATATATATATATATATATATATATACCGGTATATATATAAATATATATATATATATATAATTATATATATATACAGTATATATATATATGCTGTATATGTAAATGGTAGTGGATGTACTGTATGTATTTATCTAGGGTATAATATTATCAGCCGATATTATCCATCATAATGTTAATGTAAGTAAAGTAAAAGGATGGGAGTATTTATTTTCATATTAGTGTATATTTGTATGATTTGTTTAGTTTGCTCCCTTGACCTCCAGCAAGATTATAAAAAAACATCCCTAGGACACCCCTTCAAGATAATTTTTTACATGTGTTATAGACAAAATATTCCGTCCGAAGGCCAGTTAATTACTGCTATATCACAGGCACGCTATCGCTCTCCAGGAAAACAAATCTACACCAAAATTGCATGAAAGGTCTTAATATTCACATATAAACGGGGTGAAAGGTCTTTAAATCTCCAAACTAATGGAACAAACTTCTAGAACTCTGAAAACTAATGGGGCTAAACATGAGGAAGAAGGGGGAGGGGGGGGGGGTTGCAGACAAAAAGACCATCCCCCCTTAAGCAAGTAAGATGTGAAAGGATTATTTCAATAAGATAGATGTGGTCGTAGAAATATGAAACGGAAAACATGAAAAAACCTACGTGGACAATATAATGTGAATGATGGTAGGAAAGGTGAACAGGAAATCAAAGAGCTAGACCAACGTTAATCATATAAGTTAATTGCTGAGCACGGATAATAATATATTGACATAACTCCAGTATAGTGGAGCAGATAACTTCAAATTTCAGGAGAATCATTCAAATGGTGATGCAAGCATGAAATTTTGTACATGTACCCTTCAAGGTCCATTCTCCTCAGAAATACCGCTGGCCACGCGAAAATCCAAGATGGCGGTAATTTTCCAAGATGGCTGCCGTGCCTGACCATACATTGCTTAAGTTTTTTGTAATTATTACCTGGTGAACATTTTAAGAGAAAACTGTTTCTTGCTAACCAGATTAATGAGAAGCACTGTTTTAATCATTGTCATAGTCTATAATTGGAATTTTAGAATGGCATCCAAGATGGCGTCCATTAATTTCATATGTTCATATCTAAGCAACTACTGAACATATATACATGATTTTTGGTGTGCACATACATGCTTTGGGTCAGATAATCCAATGGAGCCATTTTCACATTTGTTAGTATGGACTGAGGCAGTGATGAGATATTGCAAATATAATAGAGTGATGTCAACACACAACCAGGGCACACTGGTAACATCGCTGCTGTGCAACTCAGCATGGGGTTCAGTGTCAGCTTATTTTACTGTACTATACTATAAGTTGTAGTGTAGTTTAATTTAGTGTCCCAAATGCTTTCTAACAGCCCCATATCAATTAGCTACTAGACAGTAGTTGGTAGTTAGTAGATAGAGTTAGATAGCCGCACCTGAATTGACAGGGTGTGCCAGCGCGGGAGAGCCGAGCCAAGGGTAAGGGGGCTATACATGACTTGCTCATGTACTTACCTGGATGGTGTACAGATCACACGGGACTTACATGGCACTGGATGAATAATCGGGCTAGGTGTAGGTCACCCGAACCTAGTTGTATCCCATAAAGTAATGTGTGTGTAATTCGTTAAGGTGGTAAAAGGATAAACCCTTGGCCTTAATCAGAAAGCAAAATGGCAGATTCAAAATCCATTTTTCCCATAAGACAAACTGACTGGTCAAAATGTTGTCTTTGCCAGAAAGACAAAATAGGTGAAGATTTAACATCACCTAGAACCCATTATTCCCTTGAACATGACGGTTATGCCATGCTGGCTACCAACATACCGATGTTTCATGAAATCCAGGAAATGCCATTGATCATGGATCCAACAAGGCTTGATGAAGGTGACGGCATAGATGCCACTTTGAGAAGAAATCAGGCAAAATACCATGTCAACTGCCGGTTGTTGTTTAACAACAGCAAGCTGAATCGCGGAAGGAAACGCCGATCTAATCGTCAAAGTAGTGAGTCTGAAGACAATCATGCAAAGCAACGTCGAACTAGCTATGATGGTCAAACTTGTATTTTTTATGAGAAAGTGGCACCTGCATCTGATCTCAGGCAGGTAATGACCATGAACCTTAACAAGAGGCTACAAGAGTGTGCAGAGGCACTTAACGATGGCAAGCTTCTTGCTAAATTGAGTGGTGGAGATGCTATTGCACAGGAGCTAAAGTACCACAGAGTGTGTCTCAGTGCCATCTACAACAGGGAAAGGTCCCACCTGAGAAACCTTGAGAAAAGCTCAAGTGCCACTGATCTGGAGCCAGATGTTTATCCATTAATTTTATCAGAGCTGGTGACATACATTGTTGAAAGCAACCTATGCTCAGAAGAGCCAGTCACATTTCGCCTGGCAGATATATGCCACCTTTACCAACAGCGTCTGGCAAAACTTGGTGTGGATTTACCACGTGTAAATTCCACCAGACTGAAGGATAAACTTCTGGAAGAAATTCCAGAACTTGAAGCTCATAGAAGTGGAAGAGATGTACTTCTTGCATTTCAGAAAGATGTGGGCAAAGCAATTACCCAAATTTCTGATTTTTCAGATGCACTCATCACTGCTAAAGCAGCAAAGATTCTAAGAAAATGCATGCTTGAACATCAATCAAAATTTGATGGCACATTTCCAGCTGGTTGTGTGCAAAATGCCATACCTCCCCTTCTGCTTCAGTTTGTGGGGATGGTTGAAAATGGAGCTGACATCAAGTCTCAACTGAGATTTCGAGTTTCAAAGTCTGATCAGGCCATTGCCCAATTGATGCAGTTTAACTGCTACTCCCAATACAAAGAGGGAGCTGCTACACATAGGCACTCAAAAGACAGAGAAACACCATTCCCAGTCTACATGGGACTCTTAGTCTATGCCAAAACCCGGAAAAGAAACCTGGTCGAAATGCTGCATGAGCATGGCCTCAGCATTTCATATGACAGGGTGTTGGAGGTCTCAGCTGAATTAGAAGATGCCACAGTCAACAAGTATGTCGAGGAGGGTGTGGTCTGTCCACCAGTACTGCGTAAAGAGTTGTTCACCACTACCGTGATGTCAACACAATGGGTTTAAGGAAATTTCACTATGGCAAAGGTGCGTAAACACGGAAAATCACGGAAAAGTTACCTCACGAAAACAAGCAATATCTCAGTAACTACTGGGCCTATGGAGCTGAATTTTTTTACGAGACAAAAGCTGAAAGTGACCTCTCTCACGTGGTTTATGACTCATTTCTCTATCTTTATTCTTTGATTAGCTATTAACACCTTACGAGCGGCCTATGCGGTTTATTTATATGTACCGCCCAGCTGGGTGTTTTTAGCCAAAATAGGGCTGTTTACGTGATCATTTTCATGCCTAAATAAGACCCAGAACGTAAAACAAGTACCTATCCCTGAAAGGGCATAAACAGAGCTTTAGAATGACACCATAACGATCCTTTTATGATGGCTAGTTTTCTTGCAATAACCGTGCAACGCGAGTGCAAAAAGCATGTAATTAGCCACTTTCCCGATACAATTCCTTATATAGCGAGTGAGAGAGGGAGGAGGGAGCTGGGATTCGTGTCAGTATGTTCGCCGCGGTGGTCTGGAGCAGTCATACGCTCGCTACTCTCCTGCCACCACTTGTCTCTCTCTCTCAGCAACATTACGTGCTGAAATTGCCACTCGAGTTATGTCGAGCGCCGCCACATAGTCCAGCTTTATTTAACTCGACTTATGTGGTGAGCCGCTAATTAAGGGTTAAGCCATAAACACTACCGAAAATCGCCAAAAAAATCCGGCCTCCTTGGGTTAATGGCGGCCATCTTGGACGCCATCTTAGTTAAAATCTGAATATTTCCCACTCACATAGTCATATAATTATAGCTTACACGTAATTGAACAAGGACAATGACCTTCGGAAATCAGTTATACTTACAAATAGACCCAGGAAACAGTTCATACGGTCAGATCAGATAACCTAGAACACACACACACACACATTATGTAATCGCACACGTCCATATATATGCCGAATTTATGTACTAAATATATATACTGTTGGGAATAGTATATGATGACCCCGACAGTTTGGAGTTCAATTGGGTATTTGAATTTGACGGTATTGTATAGTAATTACGATTTTGGATAGTACACTCGACCCAAAAAACATCTTTACACTGGTGAGCTGTAAATAATCTAGTGTGAACGGGTCTGTGAGGTATTATCATAAGATTTCGACCCACTTCCAGAATGTTTAGAGTGTTAGTGTAAAGATTGTTTCTTGGCCGAGTGTACCTAATTTATACTGTAGTATATTATTAATTGTAAGTAAATTATTAGCTGTAATGCATAAATGTATACATCAGCTCTGGATGTATCATGAAACCAAAATAGCCATATTCGGTCGAACATTCTCCAATTGTCGCCAAAATCGCACAACGGTCGCCCTAGCATCGCCCATGTTCGCCCAGATTCACCCTGATTCGCCGTAAATTTTGAGCATACCCAAAAAACGGCGGCGAACTGAAAATGTTGGCGAATGTTGGCGAATGTTCGCCCTTTGTCTCACTTCATTCGCCCTTGGTTGCACTATAGTCGCACAATTCGCCCTGATTCGCCAATTTGCAAATTCCAATTATTAGTAATGCTGCTTTTTGAGCGAATAGGGCGAATGCAGCGAATGGAATGTGTCGACGGGTTATTGCCAATGCCATACGAATGATATGCGACATGTGGCGAGCTGAGGTGATTGGTGGGTTTTTATGTGACTGTTGATGTGTCTCTCACTATAGTCTGTTTCTTTTCAACTGACGGTAAAAAAATGCAATGTTCCCATCAGGATTTCTCAGTTATTTTGAAGATTTTGTAGTGAAATGTGGTGCTAATTATATAAACTTGGACTTAACCCCTTCACCCCCATAACTTTCATTCTGGCTAAAGATAGACGATTTTACCAGTTTCAAGACGACCTATGTTATTCAGAGGGTTTATTGAGATCGTATTTAGCCATATGAGTCCTAGAGGTAGATTATATACTAAAGAAAATCGTATATTGGTAACCAGAATATGATGAAAATTCTGTCATGGTGGTGAAGGGGTTAATATGATGCAGAGACATGATTTCATATTTTACCATTAAGTATCGAGAAATGGGATTCAATACCGTCAGATGAAATGAAAATGAGTATACCGTATATACCGGCGTATAAAGAAACATTTATAAGCCTTAAATATACCCTGCAAAGCGTGGTCTTGTACAAAGAATATAATTTCAATGCAAGTGAATTTGGAGCGCCGATTTTCATCAGTTGATTTTCCGAGTGACCAAAATCGCCGAAATACGATAATTTAATCATAAGTACTATATACATAACAGTAGGTTATGTATACTTACCTAATTAATTCTTCATAATATTTCATAATAAACTTATATAACACGAGTTATAATTAAAAGTCAGTGTACCGGAACCATTACCGAAACACATGTTGTGTGTGTTATTGTTGTGTGGTTATGTCGAGTGTGTATGTGAGGCATAATTATTTCAAAGGGCCCTGTCTAAGCTGTATTTAAGGGAACGTTCGAATGGGGCGAACGTCTTAAAATGTCAAAAGGAATGGTGCTAAACATGACGGAGAAAGGGGTTTAGAATAAAATCCTTCAAGTGGAAATCTCCCCATCGACAAATGATAACTCGAATTAGAGGAAACAAACTATCATAATAGTGACAGTGTTAATTTAATAGTTACTTCTACTTAACCCTTTGAAGATTAGGACGCATTTTGACAGTATATTCTGACTACCTTTAACAGATTTTATCTAGCTTTGGAATGATCTGTGGAACTAGAAGGGTAAAGAGTATCTCAATTAACCCTCTGACCTCCATCTACACTTCCTAATCTGAATACAATAGTCTTATAATTGCATGGAAACAATAAATAAATCCATAATTGTATCTTGAGTGGGAATACACCTATTCCATAGATGCACAGACACTCAGACATACCCACACAATTATATTGACAGTTTGATTCGAGGGCATATGTTTTTGTAATAGACCTTATGTAAACGAGATTGTGAACTTCGAACGAAAATATAACACAAAGTTAATGTTCTCTATGGCAGGGCTGCCAGAGTGCGGAAATACGTCACCAAACGCGGAATTTAGAGTGTGGGAAGACGAAGTGCGGAAATTGTATTCCGAATTTCCGCATTATCCAAATAATTCGGAATATTAATTTCCGCGCAGAGTGAAATTAATATATAATGTTTAATACGGTTCTAAGTACCATTTATGTGTTCATTACATAATGTACAGTAGCCTATATAGTTTCCATGCCACTCAAAATAAATATAAAATATACCTGTAACTATATTGACATACAAGTATTTATAATACAGACACCGAAACATTCGCGGTCTCCTTACATTGTAGGCTACAGTTCTCTGCACAAGTTCCGTTTATCTCTGAGATTGTTTTTATGGAAGACAAAATAGTATAATTGAAATTTGAGTGTAGTATCTTAACAGTTTCATAAGAAGGTGAATCAACTACTGCATAACAAGGAACTCCTAATTCAACAATACTATTTTTTCTGTCATAAATACAATCTCAGAGAGAGACGGAACATGTGCAATATAGAATGTACTAGCTTTATAGTTAATATGAGTATATATATATATATATATATATATATATATATATATATATATATATATATATATATATACATAATTATAGACTATTGTTTTGCTTGAGTATACAGTATATATTTGCAAGCATTACCTTGTATTCATTACTCCTAAATGGTAGAACTTGTACTGTATATACGTAAATATTAATAAACACAGGTAGTCTATATTTCATCATTTGGGTTTTGTTATACCAGGCTTTTTGCTGGGTTTACGGGATAAAAGGTGGATCCTAACTTAACTGGTGTGGCAGAGGAATTCACAGACATACATGCAGAGGTGTAAGGACAACACAGGAGTACATACTGTATATAGTTATTATATTCAATATAGATAACAACATATGATGGCTTACTTGGCTAATGGTTCACACATATAATGGCATAAAATACCATACACAAAATCATGGATATGGAATAGAATATGATATACACCGGAGCTAAGATGAATTGCAAGTATTAAGACTGGAGGTTTACTGCTCCTTTGAATTAGCAATAGAAATTACACACAAAATACATGTGAATGATTCATATTGACAGGTAGATGGATTGGGTGGAGGAAAAACACAGGGAAGAGCTATGATTCTTTATTCGCTAACGTTTTGGGCTATGTATTACCCATCTTCAGAGAGACGTGTCAGTCTCTCTGAAAATGGGTAATACATAGCCGGAAAGATTAGAGAATAAAGAATCATATCTCTTTCCTGTGTTTTTCCTCCACCCAATCCATCTACAAAATATATATAAATAATTCACCGAGTGTCTCTCATATATCAGAGTTTATCACAGATATATTGGTACCCTAAAAAACGCATTTGGGAGTCTTCGCACATAGATTTAGACAAGTCACGGAAGCATTTCTCGAATGAATTTAGCATAAAATGAAGGTATAAACACAATGAAATAATCACAAGTCATTTGGTCACGGGCGTGGAAAGATAGTGTCACTGGGGTTGATTTCATGTGTATCAATGTATGGGTGTGTGCGGCTATAAAGTGAAATATCATATGTGATCTCACAACGAGTTAATGTACAACATATTCTACTTTATACCGATAAAGATGTGTGGTTTGTATCCTTGTCTATAGAGGCCTAACAAGTGATAAGGGAGGTCTGTTATACACTTATACAGCCTTCAGCAAGCTAAGTTCTTCGTTCTGGAACCGTGGTCCAACATCAACGGATCTTCTTCGTGCTCATCCTTGTAGTGGCTTCAACGTCAGGCTTGGTGGTGGGTGGTCCTCTAACAACGTCCACTAACAGGTCTTGACACGGCTGTGAGTTGGCTCCTTACCATCCAGGTGTTGAGAGGTAAGGGAGAGGGATCAGAGAAATTACTAGGGAACATGGATCAGTGTACTGGTAATCTAGCAACTCCTATACTCAAGTCTCAGGCTACATACGGACCAGTGTAGCCTACTGGTGATACCAAGCCTGGAGGGTTAGAGAACTTACTAGGCAGCGCGGACCAGTGTAGCCTACTGTCCACCACGCAATTTCTCTCTCGAGTAAGGGAGAAGTCATTATGCCCTGGACAACTATCGATACCAGAGAATATATTAGGCGGCTCGGACCAGTGTACTGTCCACCCAACAATTTCTCGGTAGGGTTTGGATCACTACCCAGGGACTGAGTTATATCAGGCTACACGGACCAGTAGACTGGTAGCAAGCTAAAGCTCAATAACCGGGCTCGAAAGACTACTCGGACAAGTATACTGGCAGTACGTCATTACCCAGGATCTGCACAATAACTAGAGTCGTACGGACAAGTGTACTAACAACTCGTCGTTATTATACAATTCCTCCTTTACTATCTTTAGGCAAGTGGGACAGTCTAGGAAACTCCAAGTCTATGTATCTTCTTGCACTGACCAGTGTACAGGCAATTGGAATTAGACCAGGAGATTGGATAGGGCTAGATGATGTTTGACTGCACTGACCAGTGTACGGGCAGATCACGTTGCACCTAGGAATCGGCAGCTACTCTGACTTCACCCTGTCTGCCCTCTGCTGGTTTCACCTAGCACTTCATACATTCAGCAACTTAGTCCAAGGCAAGGTATCTGCGAGTAATAGGGGTATGGGGTTAAGGTGTCAATTTTAACACCTAACGAGCGGCCTAGTCGGTAATTTATATGTACCGCCCAGCGGGGTGTTTTTACCCTAAATAGGGTTGTTTACGTGATCATTTTCATTCCTAAATAAGACCCAGAGCGTAAAACAAGTATCTATCCCTGAAAGGGCATAAACAGAGCTTTCCAATGACACCCCAACCATCCTTGTACGACCGCTAGTTTTCTTGCAATGATCGCGCAACACGAGTGCAAAAACCATGTAATTAGGTCGTTTCTCTACATAATTCCCTGTATAGCGAGTGCGTGAGGGTGGGGAGGGTGGGATTCATGTCAGTAGGTCCGCCGCGGTGGTCTGGAGTAGTCATACGCTTGCTACTCTCCTGCCACCACTTATCTCTCTCTCTCAGCAACATTACATGCTGAAAATGGCACACGACATAAGTTGTGAACCGCCACTTAGTCCAAATTTCTTTCACTCGACATATGTTGCACGCCGCCAGTTAAGGGTTAAAGGGCTTTGGTCGACTTCCCTGATGGCATTGGTTCTGATTTCTCGGGGCTCTAGTTTTGCTTCTCGTTCTTGTGGATCTCCCACTTTCGGTCTTTCTGTCCTTCCTTCTTTCCTACTGGCGTCTTCCCGTTCTTGTTGGTCTTTCCGTTTTCTTTTTTTCTTGCTCTGGCCGCTACTATATCCTGAGTCTCGTGTTTTCTCTCGTATTTTAGATATTGATCATATTTTCTAAAAATGGCAATTTATTTGGCTTTAACTAATATCAACGTAAAAAACGTAAAACGTATGTTTACTACTACTACTACTACCTTAATAATAATAATAATAAAAATAATGTTATACCAGGTTTTCACTGGGGTTGTATTGACTAATTAGATAGATTCTTACTTGACTGGAGAAAAGGAGACCAACACAAACACTAGCATGAAGACAATAGAGGATAATATAACACAGAATACAAACATAGATTATTCTTGTTTCACAGTAATATATGATTATAAGCGCAATGATACATCAAACATGGATAGGTAATTATATAACAGCACGATCGAGGATCCACTAGGCGTCTCAAAGGGAAGATCTTTGGCAGGTTCCGACAGTCTTTGAAGATGCGGCTGCGTTGTATTCCTGATGACGACATGGTCCGTGGTGGTGGTCCTGCCGTGTGACGGTTGCAGAGTTGGCGAAGACTTCTTTGGGGTCTTCTGAAGATCTACGGGGTTGAGGTCTTTTACAAATACAAGCTATTTTACCAGTGTAGTACACTCTCGTATCGTAGGACTTGAGTAGGGAGTCGTTTCACCAGTGTCTTACGCCCTCCACTACGAGTCCTTGACCTTGACTTCCTACAGGAATCTCTGAAAGAACTTTGATGTTAGATGTTGTGGTTATACGAGTACGAGCCGTTTCACCAGTGTCTAAAGCCCGCGTCATACAGAGCCCGAACGTTGGAGGACAAATTCCCGAATAGGATGACTTGCACAAAAAATTCAAATTTCATCCGGGTCGGGTATATTCCGAACAATTCGGCATAAGTTCCTGACTAGTCATGGGTTGGTCTGAGGTTGGTCTGATGTTGTTCAGGTGTGTAGCCGACATTCCGGGGGTTCGGCAAAAAGTTAGTGCATGCACTAACTTTTCAAGAACATTGGGGACAAAAAACCGTTACAAAATGGTCGGATGTTGGTCGGGATTTATTTGTAACTCGTTCAGTATTTGTTCGGATTAATTCTTTGTTCGTTCTTCTGATTCGAGACTTGTTCAGTACTTTTTTCCATTGCCGATGTTGTTTGGAACTACCCGAACAAATCCCGAACAAATCCCGAACAAATCCCGCACAATTCCCGACAAAACTTCGATAAAATCACGATGAATCCCTCGTATTCCAGAATAAAACTTGCACGAGTTACGAATTTTCAGAACAAGTTACGATCAAATTCAGACAAATATACAAATAATGTTGGATGTCTGCTCGATGTATCTTGTTTAATTAGGAATTAAATCCGAATTGATTTCGAACAAGTAGAATTAGCCACGAATAACAATGGAACTTTCCCAGAATAACTGCCGACGTGTCAGAATGCTAGTTTCGGTCCCACGTGGGTCCACGTGGGTACCCAAGCCTTCCACAATTTGCACCCCGGAGTGAACGCGATTGATCGTACGTTGGCAGCCACCCGCACGGACCCCTTATATATAGCTGCCGGGAGCTGCATCATCACAGTCTTCACCAGTCTCTCCACCCACCCACCACGACTCTACACACCTTCACCATGGGCAAGGGATCCAAACTAGTTAAAGGGAAGAAGAACAAGGCTGCTACCAAGAAGACCCAAGCTCCTACTACAGCTCCTGACAACACGTCCGTCGACCTCTTCCTCACCCAGGAACCCGTGCATGTGGAGTTGTCATCCGGCTCGGAGGAGACAGAAGATGATGCTGGCCAAACCATATCTGATGAAGATGTCTCCGTCAGCAGCCATGAAGATGCACCTACCATTCCCTTAAAACGCCGCTTCAATGTACAGAATTTCCCGGAATTAGGTGACAGCCCGATGCACCAGCCGGACGATGATGATGATGATCAGACGTAGATGTCTACCCCGGCAACGACATCAAGCGGCTCGACGACCCAGTCACAGGACTCCCGTGACACACAGGCTTCTCCTTCAACACTTCCAACACAGCGGCCAGCCGACAAAAAGGCATAAAAAAGGAAGCGTGTGTACGCCATTCTACCGGAGGCACAGGAGGTGGCTGTCGCGGAGTGGTACCGCGAGCAGGAGTTCCTCTACAACAGGAAGCTGAGGGCACACCGTGACAGGACCATGAAGGACATCGTGCTTAACAAAAAAGCCAAGGAGTTGGATGATACATGTGAGTTAAAATGGAATTGTTATGTTTAATAATTTGTGTTCAGAAGTGTATTGAGTGTAGGTACAGTTATAACGTGTGTGGTATATTGTGGAGGTGATATCAGAACTGTATATAACAATATATTGATTTATTGCTATCAATTGTTGTATGATATGTTGTGTAAAGTGGATTATTTCAACTGTTACATATTGCTGTGTAGTGTGTGTGCTTATCTGACCATGTGAATATTTCACCTTTTTGTTTAAATTTACGAAGAGTTATTTTCTAACTTACATATACACACTAGTGTGAGGGTTTGAGCATATATAATCATTGATATAAAATGCAACCTATGCACAGGTAATGATATAAATATTTTGTTGGCAGATAAAGTCCTGTTTAAATGGTTGGAGGGTATGAGGATGCGCTATGGGAAGCTGTGTGAGCTCAAGTCTGGTTCTGGTGCCAAAAATATATATAAAAAAATAATATAAAAGTCATGTGCGCTCTCAGATGGATTACTGTTCACCTCTGTGGGGTGGAAGTGGAGTGGTTGCATTGAGGCAGTTGGACAAAATTCAAAATAAAGCTATTAGATTAATCAATAACCCTGCAATCACACAGGACCTTCCTACATTAGCCATACGAAGAAACGTTGCATCCCTTGCATTATTCTACAGATATTTTCACAGCAATTGTTCCGAGGAACTTGCTTCAATTGTGCCGCCTCTCCACATCTTTCCCCGTAGAACTAGGGCAGCTGAGAGCGCCCATGAATTTACACTTTCTCCTCCACAATGCAGAACTTCTGCTTATCAGAATTCATTTATCCCCAGAGCTACTACTCTTTGGAATTCACTTCCCTCGAATTGCTTTCCACAAACTTACAATCAACAAATGTTTAAATCCAGTTGTTACAAACATTTTATGAATGGAGGATGCCTTTAGGCACATGGACCTTTTTGTTTTATCTGTGTTTTTCCTTCCTCCGTTCATTGTCTCTTAAAAAAAAAAAAAAAAAAAAAGTCCCTGACGGAGCGAGAGGCATGGATAAAGGAGATGTTCAGCTTTCTCCAACCACACCTGGTCAAAAATGCGACCAGGAAGAGCAAGGTACGTGAGAAATAATTTACAACGTTATAATGTTGGTTAAATACTAATTACATATGGAGAATGGAAACAACTGGTGCACTTTAATATTCAACAGAATTGTTTTTATTTTATCCAAAAATATACAATGCAATTTGGCAAATGGACACAAAAGTTACATGTTGTTATGCATCATAAAAATTCCCTTTACAAGTTTACATTATATATTCATAATATAAGTAATGTTCATGAGTAAATTATACAATGCTAATCAAATATACACTAAATTTACATGCTGTTATGCATCATAAAGTTTCCTACAAGTTAACATTGATATTAATTTTATAAATTATGTTAATGTTCAATTGTCACGTCTAATATTAAGTGTACAGGTATAATCATAATGAGAAATTTGGTGACAATATGTATTTATATGTTATATATATTTCACAGAAGTACAAAACTCCTGCTGCTGCCACAGAATAGGCCCCGGATGCTGTAGAGGAGCGTGTCGACGACCCGGTTCCGCTTCCGGACGTAGGAGAGGAGGGGGCTCAGGTGTCTCCAGCCTCTGAAGGTGTTGCCTCCACGTCCACGGCCACGCCCACGGTACCCCGGTCCCGCACCAAAGCAGCTGCTACTCCAGAGGACCCCATGGAGAAGGACCTGTATGATAAGGTAATAATGTTATAATGTTATTAATAATGTTATTATTATATTTATGTAATTTTAATGTATATCTTGTTCATGTTCTAATGTTCAACTTTTCTGCCCACAGGTATGTCAGTGGGAGGAGAACCTAGAATACCTGGCTACATTGTATAAATATTTATGTAATTTTAATGTATATCTTGTTCATGTTCTAATGTTCAACTTTTCTGCTCACAGGTACGTCAGGGGGAGGAGAACCTAGAATACCTGGCTACATTGTTAAAATATTTAAGTAATTTTAATGTATATCTTGTTCATGTTCTAATGTTCAACTTTTCTGCCCACAGGTACGTCAGGGGGAGGAGAACCTGTAATACTTGGCTACATTGTATGAATGTTTATGTCATTTCAAATTTTATCTTGCTCATGTTTTAATGTTCAACCTTTCTGCCCACAGCTACGTCAGGGGGAGGAGAACCTCAACGAACTCTTCCTCCGGTGGGACACGAAGAAGGCGGAAACCCCAGCACAGCATGCGATGAAGCTGTTCCACAGCTATGTCCAGAACAGCCTGTCGGATCTGGAGCCTTCTCTCGTGGACCATTATCTAGGGGAGGTGATGCGGTTCACCAATGCTATGCGGTGCCATAGCAGTGGCACAGGGAACCTCCCACGGTTTGGCCCTATGGACTCTGAGCAGCAACCAACTCGATTTCAACCACAACCCACCTACTACGAGAATCTGCAAAACCCCGGGCCTTCCTGCTACCATGGTGGGAAACAAATGGGCGCCCCTAGCACACCAAGAGGTTGGAGGTCTCAGCAACCAACCTTGGGACGACCTGAGGCCACACCAGTGAACACTCCAAGGGCCAACACACCACGCATGCCAGATATTTCCCCGGGGTTTGTGGATAGGATAATCAATGATGGGTTCCAGTAACACCATCATTCCAACGTCTACCTGCCTGCCTGCCTGTGAGCTACCTCCAAATTGTGTACCTGCCTGGCTGTGATGCTCCCAACCGTGTTACCTGCTATGATTTGCTTTTAATAAGCAATATTCCTAACCTAGTACCTATATATTTGTTTCTATTTTTTTGTATCAATAAAATATTAAAATGTTTATCATTGTTTCGTAATTCCCCTACAAAATAATGCTTTGTAACTACAG
This sequence comes from Paralithodes platypus, assembly GCA_032716605.1. Lineage (NCBI taxonomy): Eukaryota > Metazoa > Arthropoda > Malacostraca > Decapoda > Lithodidae > Paralithodes > Paralithodes platypus. Next base: position 33,696,138 of record CM064548.1, on the reverse strand, counting down.
ATAATTCACATGCCACATAATTGGAAAAGATTTAATAATTATGGAAAAATACTCTGAATGAAAAAATTATTTATATAAATGACTGATCTTATTAAGTTTCACAATTAATAATACTAGAACAAATGACTTGATAAAATGTTTAGTAACAACAAATAGTTTACATGCCACAAAATTGGAAAAGATTTAATGTGGGAAAATATTATGAATGAACAAATAATTTATATACATGATTGATCTTGTATCCTCTGGCGTTGCAATGGCTCCAGTCCATCCAAGGGGTCCCTGGTCCAGTCACCTTGTGGCGCGTTGGTTGCATGCTGTTGGTGTTGTCGTTGTAGGTCTGGCCGTCTGTCAATGAGCTTGTTATGAAGTATGCATGCCGCGAGGACTACCTTCTCCGCGGTGCTGGGTTGAATATTCATAGTTGTGAGAAGACACCGGAAGCGGTTCGCCAGCATACAAAAGGCATTTTCAACCTGCCTCCTGGCCCGAGACAGTCTGTAGTTGAAATTCATCTTTGGTTGATCGAGTCCTCGGTGAGGGTATGGCTTCTGCAACCACTCCCTCATGGGGAATGCGTCGTCACCCACAAGGAAGTAGGGCACTGGCTTGTCATCCCCTGGGAATGGCTCAGGTGCCGGCAGGCCTGCTGCACCGTCCTCCAGCACCTCCCGGAGGTCGGTCACCTGGAATATGCCCCCATCAGATGTGGACCCGTTCGCTCCAACATCCAAATACATAAATTTCCCCAGGTGATCAACAACTGCCAGGAGCACAATGGAGTTGTAGTGCATGTAGTTGTAGTACAAGGACCCAGTGTTTGCAGGAGGCTGTATGGCAATGTGCTTGCCGTCGATTGCTCCCATGGTGTGCCGGAAGGTCCACCTGTCATTGAACCCCTTGGCAACCTCCTTCCAGCCTTCCGGTGTTGATGGGCAGACAATGACCTCCTCCATGTACTCTTACGATTATTGCCTCGCACGTCTCACGTACCACCAGGAAAATTGTGTTGGCACCAACAAGAAAATTTAGTGCCATACTCTTGTATGCCTCGCCCGTTGCCAAGAAACGTAGAGTCATGGCAACTCGCAAACCAGGCTCCAGGGGCTTCTTCCAATTGGTTTCCTCCTTCTTGATCCGGGGTGTCACACGGCTTACGATCTCATTGTAGAGCTCCTCGTCCATACGGAGATAGTACTTGTAGGTGGGCTTGTCGATTGCCATTAGCGTCTTCATCAATTGGTGGTAGTGTCCGTAGGAAAATCTCTGTCTATACAATGGCTTGACGCTGCAGCTTCGTGGTTTCCTGGTACGTAGACAGAGTAGACGCTTTAATTTCAGGAGGGTGTGGCACATCAGCTGATGATTGAGGGTGGCAACGACAAGTTGCTGGAAGTGGATGGCCCTCTCCAACTCTTCGCACAGGTCATCAGGGGGTGCGGCGAGATCCGGGTTCATCCTGCCTGCCATGTTGCCGTGTCGATCGCTGAGTTGAGACTGGTGGGGTGTGAACGGAAGTATATAGTAAAGGTGAGGCAAGTAATCAAATTTACCCTAGTGATACGACCTACGCCAAGGCCGATTTTACACTCCAGGTACCCAGTTTAACGTATGGGTGGGACGAGGCGAACACGAGAGAAGGCCTGCCCAATGACCACTGAGCAATCCTGGTGGCTAACCAAGTTCTCAGTCTCGTGTGTTGATTGGTTGTAGGAAGCCACCAATCAGGCCCCTGAATTCATTTTAGCCACCATGAATCCAGGTACCCATCTCTTTATATAGGGCAGGTACAAAATTTCTTGCTACAGTCGTAAAACAGTCTGATGTTGTTCTCATAATGTTCTTCTCTATCGGTTGTTTGTCGACATCTCATTGGTTAAGTTCGGTTAATTATCGTAAAGCATTCCAATGTCATTCGGAACTGTGTCTGATGATTCGGGTATGGTCGAAAATCATTCTTTGCATAACGAGTGTAAGTTCGATTCATGTTCGGTAGTTGTTCGAGATTTTGTCGTAGGTCGTTCTTGACTATCGGATATTATTCTGAACTCGTTCGGGCCATGTTCGTAATCTTCAAATTTCGGGAGAGTCTCGGCTGTATTTGGTAAAAATTTGCAAGTCATCCTATTCGGGAACTTGTCCTCCAACGTTCGGGCTCTGTATGACGCGGGCTTAACGCTCTCATATTGCAGGGCTTAAGTAGGGAGTTGTTTCACCAGTGTCGTTACACCCTCCACTACGAGTCCTGACTGAGAAGGAAGCCGTTTCACCAGTGTCTTGCGCTCTTCCAACCAGCCTTACTATTTTTGTAGGTTTACTAGAACTAGAGCGCTTGTCTGTCGGTATTGCATACTCTAATTACAGTAAATCCTGTACCAAGGCAATGTAAAGATGTTGGGTGGTCACCAATGTGGTCCAACAAAAATACTAGCATCCAAGGTACCTTTGAGAAATGCATTGAGTAGTTCCACTAGTGTCTTACTCCCTCAAGGCAATTTCTCAGTTAATAGTACCAAGTCTTCTGATACTATCCCTACCGGTGTGGTAATAGTATCTGTTCAACTCTACTGATGATGAGGTAGGCTGAGATGGTCTTACCACTTTCGTCGTTCTCCTCGGTGGGGCATTTCAGGGCTAGAGGGGCGGCTGTGCCTGGAGGAGGGTCTGGGCCGGCTGCGGTAGCCCTTCTGGGAATCCGCATCACGGCGGTGATGCTCCTTTGAGCAAGAAGGGCGCGTGGTGTGTTGATCTTTATTCATGGTTTGTTTATTACGACGTCATGAGGGATTATCTTTGTTAGGTATATCATCAGTAGGTGCCGTCCTCACAGGTATGTTCTTTCCTGGGGTCGGGGGAAGTGCCTGAGCGATGCAGGTGACCCGACCGAAGCGTGGTGAGGAGTCGCTTGTGCCCTCTTGTCTTGGTGTCGCGGTGGCAGTGGTTGTTGGTGCGTGCAGGGCCTCATCTCTGTGGTTTGTTTCCTTGGCACTTTTCTTCCCTATCTCAAATAATAATAATGTATTGCATAAAACTGTTCCAATATTTTTAAAAGGTTGGTCTATAATTACCTCTCAGTACAATTCCCAACACTTTAGGGAGCGTTATTGGTGTCGGACATGCAACTTATAAAACATATCACAGAGTACATTAAATGTCAATGAAAGCTAGTAACACATAGTACAGTTGCAATCTGAATATCTGATGCCATAATTCAAGACAAATACACTATATTAATCGCAAAAACACACACATTCCGTCGATTACAATATGATGAGACAACTTTAGTAAAATAAGTGAACATAACTTGAATCGTAATTAAGAGCAAGAAATCATTAGGCCTACCTATAGTACCAAGGTCTAGGTTGAGTGGTCAAACAGGGAGCATATATTTATAAACACATATATATATATATATACATGTATAGTCCCAGATATATGTTCTTAACCATCGTAGGATTGTCATTATGTAATTAAAATGTTATGATATATATACGAACAAAAACTTACTTTTCCATATATTTACAAACTGATAATTGCATAAAATATTGATTATACATAAACTGGTTGATTCAAAATGTAATACTTGCGTAATTTATTCACAGGATGGTTAAAATCATGTGTCCATGAGTGTACATACATACTATAGATGTACACTCAGGGACAAATTTAATGTTTGCCGCTCCAAAATATCTACCTTAGGGTTCTCTTTTGTTTTATAAGATAACATTATTCCCTAATACATCTGAACAAAGCTTATATATCCAAGCTTTGTTCAGGTGTGCGAGGAGTACATTTGTCTTATTCTAATAGACAAAAATAAAATAGACATTTTGGAGCGGCGACACTAATTTTGTTTGTTGGTGTATATAACCTACACAGTTATATACCCAAATATTGTGTTTGTTGGTGTATATAACCTACACAGTTATATACCCAAATATTGTGTTTGTTGGTGTATATAACCTACACAGTTATATACCCAAATATTGTGTTTGTTGGTGTATATAACCTACACAGTTATATACCCAAATATTGTGTTTGTTAGTGTATATAACCTACACAGTTATATACCCAAATATTGTGTTTGTTGGTGTATATAACCTACACAGTTATATACCAAAATATTGTGTTTGTTGGTGTATATAACCTACACAGTTATATACCCAAATATTGTGTTTGTTGGTGTATATAACCTACACAGTTATATACCCAAATATTGTGTTTGTTGGTGTATATAACCTACACAGTTATATACCCAAATATTGTGTTTGTTGGTGTATATAACCTACACAGTTATATACACAAATATTGGCTACAGTTTACAGAGTTCCAACAATCTTAATTAGATCTATTAGAAGCTCAACAGTTAATGTATATACTACATTTACAGAACGGTATATATAATGTAAAAAGAGGATGAATCAAGAAATATATAAGTGATAATGTTTCCTACAGTAATCTGAAAAGAAATGTATTTGACCACTTGAGAGTTTCGTTCTATAAGGAAGTTGGAGTTGTAGACATCGATAGTAAACATAAATGCAATAATAATGTAGGTTTCGGATGGCTAAAGAGTATGTTGAATTGAATTTGATGTATCTATAAATGTACTATAACTGTATTTTAGCTGGTATAATTATGTTAAATATCGATGTCTACAACTCCAACTTCCTTATAGAACAAAACTCGCAAGTGGTCAATTGCACAATTTAATAATTATATTTTATGAGACTACGAACTTCATAGGGCTACTGTACATATGCATGCATAAAATGCTTACATGCCTAGACATATACGTACATACAGACTGACAGACATACAGACAAAAAGGTGCACACCTAATTCTTACCAAGTTACTCCATCAATATATCCGTTTTCTTAAAACAAATTGTAAACAGCGGACCAAATAACTGCGGAAAAACGGCAGTTAACGGGACTGTTAATTGTTCAGAATAATTCGTCAGTGTATCATTGTTGTTCTCCCAAGTATTGTTCAGATATTCCGGGATAAGGCTTGTACACATTGATCCATAGATACACACACACACACTCACTACAGCACACATACATGCACAGTTGCACACACTCTCTACAACACACACACAGACACACACACACACAGAATGTCCAGCTTTTCCACATTTTTCTCCTTTGCTCACACACACACACACACTCACTACAGCACGCATACATGAACAGTTGCACACGCACTCTACAACACACATACACACACAGAATGTCCAGATTTTCCACATTTTGCCTTTTCACACACACAAACACACACACACACACACATGGCATTCGCCATATTCGCCATAAGTCGCACAACCTCCGCGGTTTTATCTCATTACATCGTCCAACAATCGCCGTGCATTCGCTATTTTCGCCATCATCGTTCGCCACTTTCGCCATGAATCGCCCTCAATTGTCGCACACCATTCGTCATTTACGCCAAAAAATTTGCCATATTCGCACTTTGGTCATACTTCCGTCGCACTGCAATCGAGGAAATTCGCCTTTTTCGCTTTCATTCGCTTCTGAAAAAACCCTATTCGCCGTGAATTTTGGGACATAGAAAAAAAACACGGTCGCACGGCATTCGCCATCGAAAAGTCGCACAGTGGGATATCCCCTTCAGTCTTCCTTCTCGCTTACTTCTCGTGTTTATCATTTGTATATCTTGCTTGTGTTCACTTTATGATATAAACGTTATTATTGTGTTTCCTGTGCTATTTAACCCTTAATTAGCGGCGAGCAACATAAGTCAAGTTAAATAAAGCTGGACTATGTGGCGGCGGTCGACATAACTCGAGTGGCAATTTCAGCACGTAATGTGGCTGAGAGAGAGAGACAAGTGGTGGCAGGAGACTAGCGAGCGTATGACTGCTCCAGACCACCGCGGCGAACCTACTGACACAAATCTCAGCTCCCTCCTCCCTCTCTCACTCGCTACATACTCAATTATGTACTGAAAGTACCGAATTACCTGCTTTTTGCACTCGCGTTGCACGGTTATTGCAAGAAAACTATCCATCATACAAGGATCGTTATGGTGTCATTCGAAAGCTCTGTTTATGCCCTTTCAGGGATAGGTACTTGTTTTACGTTCTGGGTCTTATTTAGGCATGAAAATGATCACGTAAACAGCCCTATTTTGGCTAAAAACACCCCGCTGGGCGGTACACATAAATAAACCGCATAGGCCGCTCGTAAGGTGTTAATAGCTCTTTAGATTCGGATAGCTCTGTAATTTATTAAGTAATCATTAAAATTACCTAAACATATCTAGTTTAACACCTTACGAGCGGCCTAGGCGGTTTATTTATATGTACCGCCCAGCGGGGTGTTTTTACCCAAAATAGGGCTGTTTACGTGATCATTTTCATGCCTAAATAAGACCCAGAGCGTAAAACAAGTATCTATCCCTGAAAGGGCATAAACAGAGCTTTCCAATGACACCATAACGATCCTTTTATGATGGCTAGTTTTCTTGCAACAACCGTGCAACGCGAGTGCAAAAAGCATGTAATTCGGCACTTTCCCCATACAATTCCGTATATAGCGAGTGAGAGAGGGAGGGAGGAGGTGGGATTCGTGTCAGTAGGTTCGCCGCGGTGGTCTGGAGCAGTCATACGCTCGCTACTCTCCTGCCACCACTTGTCTCTCTCTCTCAGCAACATTACGTGCTGAAATTGCCACACGACCTATGTCGAGCGCCGCCAGATAGTCCAGATTTATTATACTCGACTTATGTTGCGCCCCGACAGTTATGGGTTAATGAATAAATAAGGAACAATACAGATAATAAATATATTATGAGGGTACTGATTAGATAGCCAATCATGAGCGTCCTGCTGCTTCCACTGACTTTCACTTTTACCGACAGACTTGGATTAATGTCGCTTGCTTTATGTAATAGTGAGCAATATAGTCATACCTACCTTGGTTTCTATATATGCTCAGCTTTATCATATGGATTGTGATGTATTAATACTGTAGCATGACGGGAAGCTAAAACGGCCGAATTGAGACCAATTAATTTCGAAGTGATAATGAAAGAGTGTAGGCTACGTGAGATAGTGCCATTAAAATATGTGCTACGAGCAACTCTGTTCCTACACCACCCTTGTATTAGGTGTCGAGGGAATCGTCGGTAGTGGTGACAAAGTCACCCATATGGCAAAAATTCGGGCATGTGTAACCACCCCTTATATTACTCTGTAATCGTTCGGACTTGAGCTGGACTTCAGAAGAATTTTTAGACTTAAGCCCGCCTTACTGGAGCCGCATCTTAAGCCACAACTTTGAATATGGCAAAGTCATGCTTGGTAAGTCTGACTTGAGTAAGTCCAACATCTAGACTTGAGTCGGTCTTAAGACAGATTTTCAAGTCGGTGTGAAGCCTCGTTCTAGAATTCGGGCCATAATGTCTGCCTCTACTTGTCTGCTTCTGTATTTGACACTTACCAGTTGTCTCAAAACTGTAAGACCAAAACTATTTGTTATCCTTAGCATGTATATATTACAGCTCCCAAGATTTCCTCTAATATATTTGAACGATCACACATATTCTTGTGGGATAACAAAATGTCGGACGTAAATTAAGTGACGGTCATGTCAATAAACAAGTAATAGCTCTGGCCTCCATGCCTTTTATTAGTTGCTATATTACTTCACTATATCTGTCCAATGTTTGTACTTCCCTTCGCGATACTTTCTTTGCTTCTTTTTTATTCATCGATATTTTGTCGAAGCTAACTTTATGACTGTTTAAATGTCTTGTGTGTTATATGTAATTTTATTAGCCATGCAACTCAAACTCTCGTTTATCATTTACAGATATGTGTTCACTATGGGCATTTATTTATTGATCATCTCCCATTAAACTTGTATATACAGTATATTATTGACATATTATATGTGTGCAATCTTTCTCTGGTCATTTTAGCCCATGCTTGAGTTCCACTTGGTGCGATGCTAATTATGTTTTAGTACGTACAATTCCTGACTGTATTGTAAGAACTACTGTATATCAGTTCACCAAGAGCCTCACTCAACCAACCCTGTCTCACTCCAGCAAACACACTACCGCATTAACTTTATAGTTTATGACATTCAGGAACCTTCTACAGTTGTATGTACAATACTACTGTATACCTGAATACACCTTGAACAATCCTTTGTAAAATAAGCAGGAAGTCACATAACACAACATTCATACCACCACTAATAGTTGTTGATGATACTACAGTGAATGGCATAACCACGTAGGACCATAGTTGGATAATTAATACCACCTAGTTTCTTATTTATAAATCATGATATTAAATTCAGTTGTCAATAAACCACATGATCTAATTGTTGATTTGATAAACGTTTTTGAAAATACAATATCGAAAATATATTTGAAATCTGCCCCACAGTTCACGAGTCAGATCCTGACACTTCACGAATCATCCAGTGGGGTTAGATTTTCGGCACTCATTCCAATCCACAACTACTGAAATATAAATAATCAGACAAATAAAATCAACGAACAATATAATAGAAACAAACGACACATCCTTACAACATTGTATGCACACTCTCCTATCCACAGCTACATAATTATTATTACTCAGACAAAATACATTAACTATAAAAGATCATCCATACACAAATATTTTACAATTGGTTGTAGAGTGGACCTATTTTCCAAGTCTTTCTTCTCATCAAGTAAGCTTTGAAACGTTCTTCCTCAATCGTTTTTCCCTCACCCTATGACTTAGGGTGCTTAGAGGGGACGCCCCGACCATTGTAACTCCAACGTACCTTGAATTTGGTACTCTGTCACTCTTTCAGTTTTTGGGTAGACACTTATTAAAGTCAGCTTTCCTTTATGTCTCCTTAATACTTACAATAAATAAATATATATATACATATATATAATATCGTTACTTTCAACGCCTCCAAGACCCAATTTCGCCCTCCATATATCCGTCGCAGTCCACCACACGACAATTAATTACTCTTCAACAGTACACAAATCAACCCTTCATCTTCTCTCAATATTCTTGGTGAATCCTTTTCATGCGACTTTTCTTGGAACGATCATATTACCACTCTTGTTAAAGCAGTTTCCCAGAAGTGAGGTGTGCTCTACCGTCTCCGTGGGTTTCCCAACCCCGAACAGCTTCTTGCTCTAAATGTTGTTTTATAGTATGCAAATGTTTGCATGAATGTAGTCATAAACTACCTTTTGGCCAGTCCACTGGCGAGCTAATGGTCCTCACTTAGGTTCACTACAGTTTCAAAATACTGTCAAGGTTCAGATGTTGGCAGTCGTACTTCATCTAAACAATCTTCAGTTCAATTCAATCATCCTTTGGGTGTTGCACTTTATTAGTTTTACCTTTGTTGTAATTGATGTGTTTCAGAACCTGGATTTGTAGGATCAAACATCCAAATAGATTTATTCCTATCAATGATTATGATTTTAACCTAGTTAAGTGTATTATTACCCACCAACCATTCATTCAAACAGAGCACATTTAATCAAACCTGTATTTTATGATTTCGATCTCCATGTTCTTGATCACACACATCTGACACTCATTACTTTACGTATCATACCTACAATCCCCTCATAAATAACATATAAACACCTTCTTACCACAATATTTGTTCTGCTACTTAACCCAGGAACTGCGGGGAGACTCTTCAGAGTTCCCCCGGCGGACTGCGGGAACCCTCTTAAGAGTAAGGGGGAAAAAAAATCCATTTAAAACACCCCCAAAAAAAAAAAAAAAAAAAAAAAAATATATATATATATATATTTTTTTTTTTGCCCCTGGGCCATGCCAAATATCACTCCTCCACCTCCCCTCCTTCCCCGCTTTTCTCCCCTCCTTCAGTTATCACCTATTTTCCCTGTTATTCCCTTATTCTGTGGTCCAAACACTGTTTCCACTTGTTATATTGGTGTAACAGGTTAATACCTTTATAATCAACCTATAATAGGCGCATATGGATAAGTATTAATGCTATTTACGGTAAAATAACGATGTTAGTGATGGGAACAGCTCAAATACGTCAGCACAGGAATGTGGTGTCTCATACCCCCCATGCGCACTTCTTAGGTTAATCATGCTCCCAACACATGTAAGTTAAATTACACTGGTGCCCCAACCGTTATGGAACATTCTGTTTATCCTCCTGTTTAGCTACAATATAAGGGACAAATATCGTATTATACTATATGTAACCAGAGCAAGGTTATGGTCTTCGAAATGGGTGAAGTCACAGAGTGTAAGGTGAAGCTGAACGGTCAGGCTATGGAGATTGTCAACTCTTTTAAGTATCTGGGCAGTGTGTTGAGTAAAGATGGGACTATGGATGAAGAAGTGAGGGAGAGGGTACAACAGGGGAAGAGGGTTGTAGGAACGCTGAAAGCAGTAACAAGAAATAAGATGGTCAGTATGGAAGTGAAGAAGTCCTTGCATGACAGTGTGGTAATCCCGACACTGACTTACGGAAGCGAAGCATGGATGTTGGTTGAGAGACTCAGACCACGAGTGAGAGCAGTGGAAATGAATTACTTAAGACGTGCATGCAGAGTTACATGGAGGGATAGACAGACTAATGAAGAAGTAAGAAGGAGGTGTGGTGTGGAAGTAGATGTGCTGGAAAGTGTGAAAAGGAACAACTTGAGATGGTTCGGCCATATGGAACGTATGGAAAGCGAGAGAATGACTAAGAGGGTGTACGAGAGCGAGGTGGAGGGACAGAGAGGGAGAAGTAGACTGAAGGAGAGGTGGAAGGATGGACTGAGGAAGTATATGAACGAAGGCGGTGCTGGTTGGGGGGAGAGGCGTCGACTGACTGGGGACAGAGGTGCATGGGGGCGGTTCGTTCGTGCCCACCCCTTCGGGGATCACGGCGTCAGGCAATAGATAGATAGATAGACTATATGTAACATAGCGTCTGCCAGTTTGATTATAACACTTCGAAACTATTGGACAACCTAAGTCCTGCCGTGTGAGAGTATCAAGTTTGTGGAAGTGTCAGTTGAGGGAGGTGGGTAGTTGGAGAAGGGGTTATAAAGGCACAACACTGAATTAGAACTTCACGGTGATAGGTGATGGTAACGTGTAAAAGGGTTGACGGTCGGATAGTCAAGTAACTACATATGTGATATTATTTATATTGAACCCATTGGATAAGTATAAGAAGATGAAAGAAAATAAGTATTGAGCTATTTGGTAACTGATTTTCATGTAAATATCTGATTACATACATATATACAACTTGATTAAATCAAATAAACATAAGGTGTAAAGGTGTCTTAGGTGCATAATACAACTAAATGAGTACAGAGATAAATGGGACAAAATGGGATAATATTCTATTTGACATATGAAACTTCTTGTTTCCAATAGTGTAGCCAGTATTAGTTAGTGAGTGCACCTACCCTAATACTGCCTCACAGCGGTTCAACAACAACATATTCAATTCCCCCCGAGAGTTGAGTGACAACCAACATATGGGGGACAAGAACACAATTGTCCAGCAGTCAGACAACCTCACTCACGTCCACCACCTGTCTCCCATTGGTGGAATAAAGAGAGAGTGAACGGTGGTGGGTGAGACTCAATAAGCACACACACATTCAGAATACGCGTGTGATTCGTACGAGAGAAAGGTCACTCCTTCCATAAGATAATACAAGACTTTATGTAGATGTATATTGAAACAAAAGTTTTACAAATTTTATTATAACCCATCTAATTCTCATACATTTTTTCCTCACGATAGTTTTCTTTGGACTTCCCTAGTTGTCAACAATGGTTTACAATTAATGTGTTCCTCCCCCGACACACATTTCACACCTCAGTCCGTCCTTTCAGATCCACCCTTCGTCATTCAGTCTTGTTCCCTCGTCAGCATTTTTAGTCTTCATATTAATTCGTGTTGCAAACATTTATTTGAAATTATCCTTTTCTACTGTGTGTTTTTCTCATGATTTCCTTTCGCATAAATCCCCTAAGTTTGTGATACATTTTATCTTTACTTGTACGCCACATAATTCGTAGCCCGACCAAGTAATGACACATTATCATATTTTAATTTAATTTGCAAGTCGATAGACAGTCTCCATGAACTTGGTATGTGACATATTATAAAATCTTATATTTAAGGTTACTATATACTATAAATTACACAAATGATAGAATTTGACACATTTGTTAACATGTTGTGTTGTGAAGACTTTGTAAAGTTTGTGAACAAAACAGATAAACTGAAATGAGTTCATCCTTAAATTTGAGATGTTATATTTTTAAGTAACATGTTTGGAGTTTAAGGTCATGCAATGGAATAATAGTAATTGAACTATGTACTGTTAGATATTACTAGTTTGTTCTGGCAAACCCACAAACACAAAGAAGCGTTAGTTGAAGTAAGAGTAGTTAATGCCGGGCGGAACAATTTATATTCCTGTTGAAATTAAAAATACATATATACATACAAACAATTAGCAAAATACATAATGTGCAGATGTGAAATTATTAACAGGAAACGAGACGGGTAGTCAAATAGAAATAGACAGATATGAAGACAGATTCCGATCACAACAATTGATATCACAATCTTGACAATTTAATCATCAATCATATTTCCACACCAACACGAACATGATTATAATAACTACAATCATAACGTATAATTCAATATGACCATCAACACCACAATGACCACAAAGTATAACCATAATCACAGCCATCATTAGTACAAAACACCTAACATCATCACCACACTCACCACTAACCCTGAGCAGGGCTAAGTAACACCATGCCAGAAATGTATGCAGGTGTTATAGTCAATAAAGTTGTATGCAGATCTTCATGTATGCTAATACCCTAACAAGATTACCCTTTGACTGTTTTATGTATATTAACCGTCTAGCTACATAATATATAGCATGCACTTTGACTGTTTTATGTATATTAACCGTCTAGCTACATAATATATAGCATGCACTTTGACTGTTTTATGTATATTAACCGTCTAGCTACATAATATATAGCATGCACTTTGACTGTTTTATGTATATTAACCGCCTAGCTACATAATATATAGCATGCACTGTTTTATGTATATTAACCGTCTAGCTACATAATATATAGCATGCACTTTGACTGTTTTATGTATATTAACCGTCTAGCTACATAATATATAGCATGCACTGTTTTATGTATATTAACCGTCTAGCTACATAATATATAGCATGCACTTTTAAAAACTATAGGGGCAACCAAACCCAGACAAATCATATTCAGTATATTAATGCTTAGAAAGATGTACACTATTGTCAATTTAATTTCCTCAGTATCACTATTTAGAAAATAGTTCAACTGTCATTATGTTGACTCAATTCTTTCAGGGTAAGTCTAAACAATATCCGTAATTGTGTTTAGTAATGGAATACCAAACTCATACCCCACAGGATTCTTATGTTGGAAGTGGTGTGCATATTGTGTGGTAAATAGCACTTCGGGTAGTAGAGCAAGGAGTGACTGGCGATATACAGTAAATATATTTAGAATAATGAGAGACCTAAAAGGCTACAGAAAGTGAGAGGTGTCGAACATGAGAATTGTTCTCATATTTCCGAGTGCTGCCTCCACGCTAAAAAAAAAGAAGACGCCGAAGTTGGGTTCAAATTATAGGTTTGATTCCTGGAGGGAAGTAGAGAAAACCTAATATATAGTAGGGCCCAGTAATCATTGACGATATTGCCTATTAGTATAATAGTCTCCATTCAACATCCCGCGTCAGCATTTTGAATCTACCGCCGCGGAAGTATCATGGAGTACTCCTCATAAGTGCATGCTTAATTCCCTTATGGGATCGTCATTATGACCGGGTACCCTACAGAAAAAAATCCGTAAAAAAAAAAAAAAAAAAAAACTTAATATTTGTTATCATATGACTTTCCATATGTTGATTTCTTGCGTTTTGCTTCCCCGATTCCAGGCCCCTTAGCGGCAATCTTCGTCCTTCACTGATATACCAAGATACAACTCAAGAAATCAACGAATGGGAAGTGGCATGGATGGGAGGGTCATTTTATCGTCAATGATTACAGGGCCCTACAAAATATTAGGTTTTCTCTACCTCCCTCCGGGAATCAATCCTATAATTTAATAGTAATCATTGACGATATTGCCTGAATACCAAGTCTGGAGGGGGACATTCATGACAATATCCTAACCTCAGGAGACAAAATAATCCGTATACATTTTTTTAAGTTTTATTGTATGCAAACAATATATAAAAAATATAAAAGATTGTAAGCAGTGCGTGACATCAAGAAAGTCTGCTTACTCATGACCAGATCTTTTCCTTAAGATCTATGCATGATACTTTTGGGGACACGCATGTGTTCCCATAAATAGAACAATAACTCTGTAGAATCTAGTTCCAACCTTAAAAATATTTGTACAGTATAATATCTGTTTGTACATTCTGATAATACTACATAGTTGCAACTATGCTAAATTTCTTCTTAAAATTAACATAAAATACAATTTGTTGAACTTTACAACCAGTTCGATCACAGCTCGTGATTTATCACAGTTCTCCGGCGGACGGGGACTTAGTGAGGTATGGGCTATTCCGCACCCCCCCCCCCCCCCCCCCACCCCCCTTTCTCTTAAAACAAATCTTACACAATAGAACATAACCTACTGGACCCGTTGTCGTAAAGCTACACAGGTACGCTTTGGTTTATCAAGAGCGACCGACAGGTAACGTGTTACGAAAGTATGATTGGACGCCCATAATTGAGTATTAGCAATGTCCTCTATCGAAAAGTTTTGTAAGAAACGAAGAGAGACTGCCCATTTCCTGATGTCGTGAACCCTGCCCACCACGCCGGGGTTACTTTCTTTAATGACGTCTAACAGAGAAGCTAACTTTCTTCTCGTAACACGCTTACCTGCCTGGTTCACCCATAGAGCACCTGATTGGTGAGGAGGCGCAGCCCTCATAATCGTAGTTAAGGCCTGCACTGGGCATAAAATATGATGAGAGTGTCCGCGTTTCAATGCCGAAACAGAAAATTCAGAAAACACATGATCAGAATGCTAATTTTTGGCTATGAATGTGGGAGACGGCACGATTTGCACCTGATCGTGCAGTCTCCCAAACCTAAGGCAATTAGATTGTTGCTCATCGCCGCCAGCTCAGACACCCTATTCCCCGTGGCGAGAGCCATCAGGAAAACAGCCTTCTTTAAGAGTGAATCAAAATCCGGCGAGTTATTGTAGTTACGTGATTGAAGTAATGATAAGGCTTTGTCTAGTGACCAGGTGGGCATGAGCTGACGCGGTGGTGGGCGCAGCTTGAAACACGCCCTCATAAACCCTTTCTCCGCCTGAAGTATGGAAAGACCTGTGAGATCAAAGAAGGGAGTTCTGATGGCCGATAAGTGATTTTTTAATCTGACTACTGAAAAAAGTTTTTGCTCAAATAGATAATCTAGGTATTTGAAAATCAAGGCTCCCGAGGCATCCGTTTGCCCTGATTCTACAATCCAGGTTGTAAAAGTTGTCCAATGTGATTGATATTGTCTCCTGGTAGACATGGTATATTGGTTCATAAGTTTATTTGTGACACTTTCCCCAAATTGAACCATTTTGCGTTGTAAATGTCCAGAAGGCAAAACTGAGCGAGGTCCGAAGGTTCCCAATTGTCTTTAAGTGGAATGCGGAGACCGGGAGCGTCACCGGGGTCCTGCACCATTCTTGCAACTGATGGTACCACGCCTGAGCCAGCCACAATGGCACGATCATCGAGACTAAGCCCCGGTAACCTCTTATTTTGTGAATTACCCGGCACATTAGCACAGAATCTGGTGGAGGAAAAAGGTAAATTGAAGGCCACCTGTTCAAGTCCTCTAATAATGCATCCGGTCCCCCTGCCGGGGTCACCCCCTGGCGAGTTAGGAAGAGAGGGAGTCTGTGATTCTCTTTGGAAGCGAACAGATCCACTTGTGGACGGTAAGGCCTCGCAATAATTCTGTTGAAGACGGTTTGTTTGATAGCCCATTCTACTAAGGTGCTCCGCCTCCGGGATAGAGCGTCTGCCCAGACGTTCGACACGCCGGGGAGATATGCTAAAGCCCCAGCGATTCTGCCAGGGCAAAGATCTGTTCTGACACTTTTAGCAACTCTCGGGACCTCACCGAGCCTTGTTTCTGAATACAATGGACTGCGGTTAGGTTGTCCATACGGAACGCTATTGATTTTCCTTGTAACGACATGCCGTAATGTTGGAAAAAAAAGAGAGGAACTAAAAGCTCTTGCTTGTTGATGTGAAACTGATTGTCTTGGGTCCAAGTGCCCTGCCCTTGATGGCCTAGATTTGACTGATACCCCCAACCTAGTGCTCCTGAAGCGTCTGAGTCTACCCATACCGTAGGTGGGGGAGAAACCCATGTTGTTACAGAGTATAGTGTCTCGGGCTTGGCCCAGACCGATAGTAAGCCGTGGATTAATGGAGGAATTGGCCATCATTTCTTCTCCGGCGAGAGTGGAAAAACTTTGTTGCCTTCCAAGATTAATCTCTTCACTTTCAACCGGCCCAACTTCACAGTTAATTGGATCCAGTTGAGAGAGCTGATCAGAGAATCCCACGTTTTCCTGGTCGTATTCAGACTGTGGAGAAAACGAAACAGTTTCCGGCGAAATCTGTCACGATTGTCCACACTCTGAGTAAGAGTCAGATTGGTGGTGTCCCAGACCACCCCTATCCACTGAATATTCCTTGTGGGAACCAGGCGAGACTTTGCCAAGTTCACCTTGAACCCTAGCTTTTGCACATGATTTAATACTTGGTTTGAACGAATGTGACATAACTCCTCTGACTCTGCCACCACTAGCCAGTCGTCTAGGTACCAAAACCCTTTATGCCCTGGATCAACAGTGGTAAAAGGGCTTGCCGGACTAATTTTGTGAAAATTCTCGGTGCCAGGTTTAACCCAAAAGGCATTTTTCGAAAGACATAAGTCTCTTGCCTGATCCTCAGAGCGAGGAATTTCTGGAACCTTTTGTTTATAGGGACATGCCAATAGGCGTCTTTGAGATCTATTGAGCACATCCCGCCTTGCGGCAGAAGAGTGAGCCTGATATGATTGACTGTAAGCATCCTGAAGGGTGAATTCTTGATAAAAGTGTTCAGATGCGAGAGATCCAACACTGGTCACATTTGCACACTGTCCCTCTTTGGCACTAAGAAAAGTCTGGAGGTGAATACTGGGCAAGTTGGTTTTACTGGTACAATGACCCTTTTGGAGATCATTTCTTGGACCAGGGCCTCCACCTCCTGTGACACATTGTTACACTGTGCCTGACGCAGTCGAGGTCTCTGGAGCCACCGCCAGGTGTTCCCTTTGCTCACTACTTTCCTGGCCCAAGACCAGGCCGAGTGGAATAACTGGAACGACCCAGTTTGCAAACTGGGCCTGTTCGGAGAAGCAACTCTCGAATCCGGCGCGTCTAAGCACTGCGCCGGGAAACTGAGAGTTTGGGTGGCTAGTTTTTTGGAGGGGGAGGTTGGTTGGTATCAGATGGCTGGCTAGTTTTGGCTGACGTCTGCCCCTAATTTGACTTCTGGTGTGGCTTACCTCTATACCCTGAATATTTACCTTGCTTAGGTTTGGGCTGAGTACTTCCCTGCTGAGGAGGAGTTCTGGGATCTCGAGAGGACTGTTTAGCATGCGGTTGGTTAGGTTTACCTCCGATCTTTGGCTTATGAAAAGGATTCTTAAATGGTTCTCTCCTAGCTTGGGAGGTAATCTGCTTCCACCCATTGACCATATTAAAGACTACACTCCACGTTTCTGAGCTAAGAAGGGAGGCAGTGAGTACCGGCGAAAGAGTTACCCGGCGTCCAATGTCATCCGGTAACTTTTTTACTAGATGTACTCTTAGATCCTGGCGGGCTCGAACCGCTTCCATGATCGATATTCTGGTGTCCCCTAAGGTTTGAATAGAGTTTTGCAATAAAATTCTGTGTGACAATTCAGTGGCCTTCCTAACATGTGCGTCAGCAATGGCCGAGATAGTCCTGCTAAGAGAGACAGCAACCTGGCGGCTGACTAAATACTGAGAGAACATCCGGTAGGCTTTGTTTCGTAATTTAAAATCCCTTTCCAAATGAGGTGCCGGAGGAGTGCAAATGGGTTCATCTAGAGTGTTGAGGGCTACTTTGGGTGCCGCTAAAAAGGCAAACATATACGGCGACACCCCGTCAGCCATCTTTACAGGTAACGAGAAATAATTATGAGTTTCCTGTGGAACCTGATGAGAGGACTTAGTCGTAATGGTTGAAGCAAATACCTGAGCCTCTAATTCCCAATCTACCCAAAGACCCACCCCTATCCGCCCTATTTGCAGGACTGGCGTATGCGACTAATCCAGTACCGGAATTATATCCAGTTCCGGCGTGAGAGCATTCAAAGCCTTGACATCATTAACACCATCGACTTTAGACCAGTCCGAAAGAGTCGTGCAGATTAGGTGGCGGGAACTGCCTGGGCAGCCGTATGAACAAAGAAATCCGGATTAAAAGAACTAGGTATAGCTTTGATAGATACATCCAGTAATCTCCCCGCTTCGTCCTTAGCCCTGAACTTTCTGTTTTTGTTTATCTCAATTCTCCACTCACTAGGGACCGGAAGGTCTCCTGAAATGGTGGGTTGTGCTAAATGTGAGTTTAGTGGCGTTGCCGGAACCCATGAACAGTCAGGTCCATAGAGGAGAAGCATATGGCCTTTCCTCTGAGGTACCTTATCTAAGGGAGGAGGAGTAATATCTGAGATCACTCTAACATAGTGGTAGTCAGTGTGGCTGGCACTGTAGTGCCGGAAGCCGCGGTTACTGACGGAGACAAGGACATAGGAGGCACAGAGGCTTGGGGGGTAAGAAAACCCGAAGGTTGTAGAGGTCTTATCATGGAGTGACTCGTGGAAACTACAGGTAGACTGGCAGGGGAGTCAGAGGAGGTAGGGAGATTATACTGTTGCATTACTTTATGTAAAATATCACTTATTTCATCTGAGGTAACACACTTACTGTGGGATCCCTTAGAAGATTGGGAGCTAGCTTCAGGCTCCTCACCTGTTAGACCTGGTGGAGCCGAGGATAAAGGCACTTCCTCCGGCTCAACCTCTTCAGAAATATCCTGTTGTGCCTCCGGCGTCTGACCCGCCGGTGGCCACACCAAATCAGGGACAGACGAAGATAACATATCAATATTACTCTCAATCAATGGTTCCTGACTTACTCTAACCCTGTCATGAGATGGCTCCGATTGACGCCAGCACCCCCGTGCCGCGGTTGGCTGTGAGTCTTGGATTATTTGGGAGCTATCCAAAAATTGTGAACCTAAAGGTAAACCCTTATATTGCTCTGCCAGGACTCGTCTAGGTCCGGCGGAGAAGCTAGTACGTGGCACATAATTCAACTTAGGAATAGCAAAGGTGAAATCAGGTGGTACACTTAAAGATTGTTCACGACCCGGTTGGGACTCTATGTCTTCTGACCCCACTTCCGAGCCGCCGGCTTCAACGTTGGGCACGTCGGAGATAGGGGAAGAGGGAGGTGGCTGTGGGGTTTCCTTCCGGCTACCACTACGTGACTGAGATTCCTCCTTCCGGCGTTTGTGAGACCGGGAAGACTCAGCCGAAGAGTGTCGGGACTGTCTTCGGGGAGACCTCGAGCTCGACCTCGACTTACGTTTTGGAGAGGGTGAAAGTTTCCTCTTTGGTTGGTCGGGGGGGGGGGGGGGGGGGGGCAACCTCGGTAATTTCACTGTCAGTGCCACTGCTGCTACTCACTATCTCTTTGGAAAGGTTTTTAGATTTCACTTTAGGCCTAACAGATTTATGGGAGGCTGATTTGACCAGAGGTGACTTTATAATTAATTGTTCCCAGAAGGCATTGTCATAACAGTGAAGAGCCTTATGGGCTGTGTCTTTGGCATAAGTGTTAAAAATGGCCTTTATTTCTTGCAAAGCTGCCAAGCATGACAAGTCTTTCATGGTGAACAAAGCCGTTTTCAAGTCGGCACAGACGGAACAACGCTTTGACATCCACAAGCCTCTAGAGTGGTCTAAACACTTAACATATTTTAAACAGAGTTTATGAGCGAATATAGGTAACAGTGAACAGTTAGGAGTAGCGCATAACTCAAACCGAGGCATGATAGATAACGAGGGCCCCCCCTCTGCCGGAATCAGCAGTCACCACCCGCCGGTCCTGTAGTCACTAAGGTGCCGGGAATTCTGGAAATAGAAAATTTCCAGGAATCAATGCTCATAAGGATAACCTGCGAGGTGTTAAAACATCCTACCTTGAGTCCGTCGGAAAATTAGCTATAGTCACAACTACTCTAACCTTCCGCTGGACTCGCCGTGAAAAAACCTGGGGCTTCTCCGTCTAAGCTGATTGGAACTGCTTACCTATGACAAGTGTCACAGGCCCTATTAGACCGTTAGTGTATGACTATCCGCAGCATGACGTATCTAAACACTTGCTCACTTGACTGGGGCGCCGCAGGGCGAGGAAGTCTTTACTGCGTTACAATGGTGGTCAGGGCGAGTTAACTCTGCGGGCCGAGTTCAGAGCTCCCGTAGGAATCCGCATTTCCGCCGGAAGGATTGTGGTTCAACTAACCACGCGGGACATTTGGTTGTTCCCTACCCGTTTTGAAGACGGGTAACCAGGACCCTGCTGCACGGGGCCGCAGGAGACAAACAACCAAAATTTCAGAGAGGGGAGGCAAAGCACAGCTCCTCTCTCCAAAACCCACACACAAATACAGGGACGTCTCCCAACCCCCAAATAACATGCCAAGCACACATGTAAAAACACCAGGGGCACAAATAGGCTTAAACATAAACAGAGCATTCAGAATCCTAAATTACCTGCAGCCTACACCGGAGACCCCTAACCAGGCTGGCCACGTGGCTCAACGACACATCACAGGTAGACGACGCTCCGAAGACCCAGCAACCGCAACCAGATGAGGGAGGACCACGACAGGGTCCCGCAAGCAAATACGAACTCTAGAAGGTGTAGCACCACGTGCAGTCACCCTTAGACTAAAAAACACAATTAATGTATGCAACTGCCTCTTAGTGACGGCCTGAAGCATAATCTTGTAGAGTGGTAGGCTGCTAGCTATGATATCAAAAGCTAAAGGCGCAACACAACATAATAATAACATACGTGGCGAGAAGATCCTGGGATACGTAGGCGCCTGTTACAATAGTACCTTAATTTACACACTTCCTGCGGACATACCAATGGGGCAGCCGTTGATAGCTAATCTATACCTGTTCACTACAACGCAGGTGTATACAAATGAGCAAGGACTCACTAGAAGCGCTGGTAACGTCGAATGAAGCGGGAGCGACGGCGTCACCCCACTGGCTTGTATGGCCGCGGAAGTAGGAAGGACGAAGATGGCCGCTAGGGGGCCTGGAGTCGGTGAAGCAAAACGCAAGAAATCCACATATGGAATGTCATATGATAATAAATATTAAGTTAATTTTAATTTTTATTTTTTTTACGTAGTTTTTTCTGTAGGGTACCCGATCATAATGACGATCCCATAAGGGAATTAAGAGTGCACCTATGATGAGTACTCCATGATACTTCCGCGGCGGTAGATTCAAAATGCTGACGCGGCATGTTGAATAGAGACTATTATACTAATAGGCAATACCGTCAATGATGGAGGGGCCACTTTTAAATATTGCCTTCAGTACTGGCATGAAATGGAAACAGAAAAATATGCTTTCATTTTCTATGAGGCAAAATATGGATTACTGGATATTTCGCAAAGACCACAATTCATCTCACACCTTCATATGTTATTATGTTTACCTAAATATGTGATATTATTCGACCTATTAAGTTTGTCTTACATAATATTTCTGTGTTTATTCGTTTTGTTTCATCGTCATTGTCATCGGCTTAAAACCTCACGTAAGTGCTTTCTAATCCTATATCGAACAAAGATAATACAACAAAATGCACATTTTGGATAAAGGGCTTCATATAATTGTTTCAGACAATATCACAATTGGTTTCTGCTTACTTTGTTCGGGAGGGTTTAGGGCAGCACTTGAGTGTGATTTTTATTATACATCGATATTTAAAATACTACTACTTTAAGGGGTTAAGCACTTCAATAACATATTGATTTTCATTACACCATATATATTGCAGTACCGTATGTTTAGTTGCAACCACCGCTGTACTATGAAGTTGGTATTTTGGAAACACTTTATTTTATTTTGATCACTTCTTGCTCTTTCCAACCGTAAAGGGACACATACTTGTGGTGGGCTATGAATCTGAACATCACCATAAAACAACAGCACCACACAGGCAGCTTGGGTAATGGTCATATAAAAGGCCATAATACGTTTTGGTGACCATGATAATGTTTCTTTTATAGCTGCAGTTGGTGATGGTGGCTCAGAGGCAACACATATAAGAATTCTGCATACAAGTTACTTTCAATGCCTCTAAGACCCAATTTCTCCATGTTCCTACCTGTCACAATCTTCCACAAGACTGATTATTCTTCAATAAAACACAAATCAATCCTTCATCTTCTCTCAATATTCTATGTGTATCTTTTTGCATTCGACATTTCATGGAAAGATCATATTACCACTCTTGCTACGACAGCTTCTCAAAACTTAGGTGTGCTCAACAGTCTCTGTGGGTTTTTCACCCCCGCACAGCTTCTTGCTCTGTATAGGGGCACAATGTACCCTTGTTCACATGTGTGGGGAGGATCAATTACCCTTACTGCACTTCTCGAAAGAATAGAGTAGAAAAACTTTTCACCTTGTTAACTCACTTCCTCTTACTTAACCTCTTAGCTGCGCAGCTATGGTATTTGAATGTGCCCTCGGTGCGAAGGTATTCTGATTCATTCCTCACTAAAATTGTTATTTTACCATATATATAATTAATACTTATCCATATGCGCCTATTTTACTTTTAATATGAACATGGGAAAGCATTAAAACTAGTGGTAACAGCAATTGGCTGGTGAAAATTGTATACTTTAGCCCCGCGGTCGTAATCTGGCCTTGAGCAATGAGAGACTAAAGGGGCCCTCACACAGTCAGGAGTGCGAGCTAGTGGGAGTCAACAGGAGTCACTAGGAGTCGCTAGAGTCCCTAGGAGTCGCTAGAGTCCCTAGGAGTCATCGATTTTCAATGCGAGCGAGTGGGAGTCTAACAGAAGTCGCTAGGAGTTGCTTGAGTCACTAGGAGTCATCAATTTTCACCGCGATTAGGCCCGCGAGTCCGAATTTTCTCCTACTCCTAGTGACTCTAGCTCGCACTCCTGACTGTGTGAGGGCCCCTTAACACCCTCACACTCTCGTGTGTCGCGTGGGACTGAGAGACCAGGGGAGCTTTCAGACTGGCTTGGAGGGTCGGAGTTACACTCTTCCTCCCTCTCTCCCACCCGTCCTCCCACGAAAATACTCGATTAATATCGGGAATAATAGAGAAAATACCTGATAATTGAGGAGGGGTTAAAAAGGGGGGGAGAATCGGAAAGGGGGAGTTGGGACACATGTGAAGGAGTGGCAGAAAGTAATGAAGGGAAATTATATCACCTAAACAAAAATGTATTTTTTGTTAGTGCCACTGGGGTGTTTTAAATGTTTTTTATTAGGCCTAGAATCTTAAGAGTCCTCCCGCAGCCACCCAGTAGGACCTCCTAAGAGTCTTCCTGCAGCTGCCGGGTTAACGACGCAATGTTGCATCTCTTTCAATTGTCTATCACTATGACAACAATCAATGTTCTTCAGAGCTCTCTTAGTGCAACCTCACCCTCCCTTGCTGACCCTCTTTTCAACACAGTCTCACTCCTATTCTGTCCAGCTCTCTAACCCAAGAATTAGCACATTTTCTCAATCTTTCTTATATACAACAAGTGAACTCTGGAACTCTCTCCCTTAATTAATCCTATGATTTAGACTGCTTTAAACTTTGTGTGTCCTGGCATTTTGAACCCAATATCCCTTGAATTTGGCTCTCTGTCACTCTTTTGGCTTTGGGAGAGATACTCGTCACAGTCTCATTCATACACATAGAATACAAAAATATAAAATAAAACAAATATATATAAATATAACACAGTGATGATGTTTTATTCAAATCGATGTCATGGTCAATTTAGTTTAAAATTGCAGACGCAGCAGACACAGGCATAGCAACCAAAATCCAAACAGGCATATGATTGTACAGTATATTAGCAAGTATCCATGTCAATGTTGCCATATAGAGCAATCATAAAGGCTCAGAACGAGACACTACCAATAATAACTACAGTACAATTCAATATGCTGCACATAACGAACAACTAATAAACCAACGTCCTTATTATGTTGGCTCAACCCGGGTGCAATATCCAAACTCATGAGTGTATCAGTTTCCAGGGTAAAAACAAAATCCATTCAACCTTAACAAGGAATCTCAGTTTAAATATAACTCTCCCCGTCGCCCCCCCCCCCCCCCCCGCTCCCCCACCCCTCTCTCCTTCACACTCACTCACATTCACTCTCTCGGTTGCCAACAAGTTGATATTTTATATTCCAACAGTTATAATAGTGAGTCGTTGAGTTAGAGCCGCGGCGGTTGACTAGTGAGCACGCTCACGTGTGAATCTGCTTGACCTGGGTTCGATCCCAGCCCAGGTGGACATTTAGTGGGTGTCGTAGTACGTCCTAGCATGTTTCACTTGCTTGCACCCGGTCGGGGGACACTTCGTCGACTTATACAGACTAATAACACACATAACAAAGCCACTCCAACAGCTTCCTCTCTCCAACACCCCTTCTCCTCTATATACACTCTTCAGACAAATAAGAAAAGTAGAATGTAAATACGAGGTGCGGTTGTAAAGGCTTATCACTTCATACCTTCACCTGACCCTGACCTACAGGACCCAATACTGCATATGTGTCGTTAGTTGTATTCTTATCTTCTGCATGCAATAATGTTCAGTCACACACACACACACACACACACACACACACACACACACACACACACACACACACAGGTACATTAAGGTGAAGATAAAATAGTATTAATGCCTATATGTAATTAACGCACCCGTTTAACTTGAAAACAATATACAAACAAAATTGTCATCATAGTAAATAACTATAATGTGAATTGTACAATGTATGCAATTACAATATTTACATATTTAAAATCTACGTGTTCAGCTTGTTTTGTAGCAAGAGGAAGTAATCCCTGTTTTACCATTCCACAAATGGTATCCACTTATTATTTTCAGTATCGACTTGTATTATATAAACATTTTCTTTGCTCCATTAAGGGGGATGACCTGTTTTTGTTTTGTCCTTTTCTATCTTTCTCTGGCTTGTATCCGTTTGGCCCCATTCAGCCTACTGTTTTAAGACGTGTTACGCTGGCAAGCTTGCCAGAATGTGTTTGTACTCGCTAGCGCTCGCCAGGGCAGTGAAATGGGCTATAATAATCGTAGAACGATGTTCTTTCTTTCTTAGTATTCATGATGTCACAGACAGATCAGTGGTGGTCTTTATTCTTGTCTGTGACACTTGGAAGTATTTTATATCAGTGATAGAGTTTAAGATGTGTAGTGTGAATTTAAGGAGAGAGAGAACGAAGGAGGCAGCGAGGTGGTATTATGTGCGTGTGTATGTACGTGTGCCTTCCTCGCTCAGGCGGAGGTTCCCACGCTCTTGATTGGTCGGCTGGCCTGGCGCGTCATATGACGCCTGCTCTTCATGACGTAGTCGTCTGTGATTGGAGGCCGCTGTCCTAGGAGAGTGGTGCGGGCATCCTTCTCGCGTGTCTCTTCAGAGCTTGGCATGGTGTGCTTGGTCCTAGACATCCCTTGCAATCTGTCCCCAATCTAACCCCTCTGTACTACTGTTTCTCTCTCTGAACTTCATTTTTTCCAATACTTCTCATCTTTATTCAATTACTTATCCCTTCTGGTTCTGCATACGACTTCCATAGTCGGCCAGTCATATTACCAGCACCAGTTCTCACATATATGTTTTGCACTAGCTTTAGGGATTATTAGAGTCATAGTCACATGGTATCATAGTATTGGGTGCTTCTAATTATTGAGTTGTTCTTTGTTACTATTTAATGCTAGACAGTGGAGGGTATCCTTGGTCGTTGTCTGAGTTATGTACATGGCAAGTCAGAGCCTGTACGACTTCGACGGAGTTAGGTAGCCTGTAACCCTTGTGCATATTTTTCCTTTGCGAGTGTAGCAGTATACAAGCGAAGGGCTTTTGCCTACTCTTACTTGTATGCTTGCTACCTCATTTTGTTGACCTTTGTGGAGCGCCAGGGCAAGACCAGATACTTGAGATCTGGACTTACCAAGAGAGCCTCCTAGTCACTTAACGTAACATAAGGGAAATCTGTTCAAGGGGAGACAACGAGCATGCTTGCGCTCTGCCTAGCCTCCTGGTACCTTTTATGCCGCTGCTATACTTTATTAGTAATAAACACAGCATTGTGTTTATTAACTTTAACTGTGTATGCTTTAGGAATTATTCATGCCTTATTTTAGCCTAGGTTGATGCATAGTGCACAACCCAGTTTGGCTGTTACGTTGGCTAAGGAAGTACTGTTTTGAGTGGCTATTATTAGTGCTGTCACAGAGTTGTTGCACTCCCTTGTTTTATATATATGTATCCTACTTTTTTTTTTTTTTTTTTTTTTTTTTCTATATTCCAACTTACTTCCTCTCGGGCATAGGCTGAGAGCCTTAACATTCACCGCTTTACAATGAACAGTGGAGCCTGTGAGGTCTTGTTCCAGTCTAGGGAGTGAGACATGTGAAGCACGTAGAGTACAACGAGCACCTGCCATCTTGCCTTCACATGAGGCACGGTTCTCACTCATGGCCCGAAACGACCCCATCTCTGAAGCCATCTCGTTCCCGTGCTTCACCGTCTCACCCCCTACACTCGGACTCTCACACTTACACACACACAACGCCACCTGTTGAGCAGATAAATCACCAGTACTTATTGGTGTATTTAAGATACACGCTTTGGTGTCCTGCCCCTGCATTATTTCTGTTCTATATTCGACGAGCATCTTAGAGCATCAGACGTTATCAGAAGATTCCATATCTCTTTGCTGTAGGACTAGACTTCCAGTGTTTTCATAGAGCATTGAAGAGTTTAGTGTTGAGTACAGACTCACACTAAAGTTAACGTAAGCATATACTCCTTTATTAAATCTTGTTATAGTTTATTTAAGCATTGTTATTACTTGAGAGCATTTTATTAACGTAAAGTACTCCTGTTGTGAGTAGGCTTTGCCGTCACCGGAAAGCCTTTGTAGAAGTGCACTAAAACCCAGTTAATTGATACCCCGTCATCCAGTAGATTAACTCTGGAGGGTTTAAGTGTTTTGTTCACCGGCGTAATAGTTCGAGGGTTTGGAATTAGCGTACCACCGTTGTTGCAGATATAGCCGATCATCTAGTCCATTATTAAGTGCCCTTGTTTATTTCGTAGTGCCGGTCGTAACTAATGGCGACCTTAGTCCAGTATATAGTGAACTGAATATTGTAGTTTTTTTTTGGAGAAATCTTATTGCCATTTGGGGTTGAATTTATTTCTCGCAGTGTTGGCAGTGGACATTGTTTTGAGGATATATAGAACTTGTTGGAGTTTATTGGTGACCTAGTATTGCACTTAAAAACATCTTCGAATATTTTTTGTGAATAAAGCTACGCGAGAGTTTGGCTACTTTTGTCTTGACTTGAGAATTTTTGTTGTTGACTCAATCATGTCACTGGACGGGTCTGAGCATAGTGAGGGCACAGTGCGAGAGACAGGCGAGGAGGTGGAGAAGGTGGAGTTGGTTAACGGCGTTCGGGTGGTGAACAATGAGGAGGATGCTTTGATTTTTTTGGAGGAGCCTGTGTCGGCGGACCGGGTGTCGGGACTGGACCGGTACGGACTGCAGTGTGTAGCCACGGTCTTAGGGTTTTCTGGTTCTAGCGGTTTGTCGAGAAGTGAGCTGGTTACCTGTGTGCTGGGTGGGGTGCATGGGGGTTCGGGTGGAGCGGGAGCTGGGGCACCTTCGTCCCAGCCCCCATTCCACTCAACTCCTATCATGGCGCCCCCTCGGGGTCCGGAGCCGAGTACGTTCCCGCAGGCCGATGCCCGCTGGCGGTTGGGTATGCCTCTAAGTGACTCACTGAGTGGGTCCCCGTTAGTAGCACCCCCTCCTCAGGGTTTGTCTTCCGAGATGTTGTTTCAGCTCGAGCTCGCCAAACTTAAGCAGCAGGAGCGACAGGCTGAGCTTGAGCTCGAGCAGCGAAAGCATGAGGCTGAGCTCAGGCAGCAGCAGCAGCAGCGAGAGGCTGAGCTCAAGTATGAGTCTGCAAGGTATTGTGCCGATGTTGACCTAGAGAAAACTTGTGTAGAGGTGACGAGGAACCGGGTCGTCCAGGGGGGTCGACCCCATGACCAGTCCCTGTCGCATCTACTAAAGTTGGTTCCAGTGTTTGATGAGTTAGGAGTTACAGAATTCTTTCTTCGTTTTGAGAAAAAGTGCCGAGAGCACCAATGGCCCGAGGAGAAGTGGGCAGCCCTTGTTTCTTCACGATTGACGGGGAAAGCACTCAAGGCGTACGATGCTTTACCCCTAGAGTCTTGCATTGACTACGAGGTGTTGAAAGAGGCTGTCCTGAGGGCGTATGAGTTGCAGCCAGAGACCTATAGGCTGAAGTTTAGGGCTGTTCCTAAAAGAAAGGAGAGTACTTTCCAGGAACACGCTAGAGAGCTGTCAGATGCATTTGAAAATTGGTTGAGGTCGGAGAAGGCAACTACTTTTGATGCAGTGAAGCAATTAGTGTTGTTAGAGCAATTTTTTAAATGTACTGGCAGTGACTTGACTCTTAACCTGAAAGAAAAGCAACCAAAAACTCTGCAGGAGGCGGCTGAGCTGGCTGACCTCAGGTTGTCATTGATTCGTGGGTGCGGGTCTGCACAGAGAGCTGAGGCAGGTAACAAGGGGCGTACCACTCCACCCCCCCGAATTAATGACACAACTAATTATCCATTTAAGAGTACTGTTGGCAATTATGATACCAAGTCGAAACCCTTCCCGTTAAAGAAAGGCCAGGGCCCTTACCCACCTCAGGGGAAGTCCAAGAGTGAAATGGAATGTTTCAAGTGTCATGAGAAGGGGCATATTGCGCGCTCATGTCCGAGCACACCGCCTACAGCAGTGGTGTCACTAGTGAGCAACATCGGTGTGTCTTTGAGGTCTTCCGCGTTTGCCCGGGGTAATATGTCAGTTGCGAAGTCACAGTCGGTGCAGAAGCAGCAGGAGGGCTCATCACCCGTCCGAGATGCTTTTTGTGGTCATAGGGGGCACGGCACTGTGAGGTGGGCTGGTGTGGAGCATAGGCTTGAGTTGCTGCGTGATACGGGCGCTTCCCAGACACATGTTAAGAACTTCACTGGCAAGCCTATTAGCACGGCTCGGGTTGTGGTGGTTCAAGGCATCAATGCTACGCGGTCTTACCCGCTAATCAGAGTGGAGCTTGAGGTGGACGGTGTGACACAGGAGTTGGATGTGGGGGTGGTGGAGAAATTGCAAGTTGAGGGGGTCGACCTCCTTCTCGGTAACGACTTTGCGGTGCCTACTTCCGAGGTTCCACCCTTAGTCGATGCCGAGAGGGCGGCCGACACGAGTAGGGAGGGGCAAGAGGGGCTCGAGAGATCTCAGTCCGGTAAGGTGTCACAGCCTAGTACCCAAGTTTCAGACCAGCGGAGGAAGGGTCGGAAGGAGAAAGTCGAGGCTGGTCGGGTTGAGAGTTTGGACCCAGCGACACTCCTTGGTGACTCGGTACTTGAACCAATGTTGAGCTCCGGAGTGGCCCCAGATCCTGTCCTCCCTAGTGACATGGTAGGGCGTGATGGCACTCCGCGACAGAGTAGTTCCCAAGTACAACAAGAAGATCTTAGTCTTGAGAGTTGTGGGAACGGGGCTATTGAACTCGATGAGGACGGGGAAGCATGTCATGTGAACCTGTTAAAGGAGTTTGTGAGGCAACCACCTGAGCAGCCTACTGTCCCTGTGTTGGTCTGCAGCGGCCAAGGTGGAGAAGGAGAGGGGGGCAGTGGGGCACAGGTGGAGGAAAGTTGGGATTGTCATGTCTTGGCGGAGCAGTGGGCAGGGGACACGAGTCAGGTGGCTGTGGAAGCGCTTGAGCACCTGCCTGAGCAGCAGCGTGCAGCGATCCAGCCCCTGCTCGGTTCATACCCCACTGTTTGTGCCGAGCACCCAGGCCTCACAACTCATGCGGTGCACGATGTTCCGCTGGCAGGTCACTTGAGTGCGAGTAAACCGTTGGCCTCGTTGTTTCAGTTGTTCAAGGTGGGCGACGAGGCTTTGGCATGGTTGTCAGATCAGGGTCGACCCATGGCTGCTAAGGGTGGTGGTCAGAATCAGGACATTGAGCAGATTGGTGAGGTTGGCTGTGGAGTGGATGTGCCCGGTCGTCGCATAGCCTCCCAATGCTGCTCTAGTAGAATGCAACAGCCCTACCATAGACCGACTGTATCTGGCCGTGTCGCTGAAGGCGGTGATGCTGCGCAGGCAGATGTAGTCGCAAGGAATGCGGGGGTGCGCATGTACGGTATTGGCGGGGAAGCCTTTGCAATTATGAACTATGGGAGTGACTGCACAGGTGGTACAGATTGTCCCTCTCATGACCTGGCTGTTCTAGGGACAAAGGTGGAGAAGGAGGGAGACTATAGTGTAGAAACTATGGTCCCGGCTGGGTTGTGGGAGGGCACTAGGCATGTTGTTCTTCGAGATAAGTTGCAACCTCTTGTTCCTAAGCGCCAAGAGAAGTTGTTTACTAGGCTGTGGCAGTACGTCCGCATGTTTGTTGATTCTCCAGGCCTGATGTATGGGGTAGAACCCGACATGGAGGCTGGAGACAGTGCAAGGCTCAAATTGGCTCCCTACCGTATAAATCCTGCTCGACAGCCTGTTGTGAAAGCAGAGCTGGACTACATGGTGAAGAAGGGTCTGAGGGATAAGGGATATCGTGAGTGGTCGTTGCCAGTAACTTTGCAACCTGAGTTAAGTGGCAAGATCTGTGTGTGTGTTGATTGCAAGAGTGTTGGTGCATCATCCCTGACAGACGCCTATACTTTATCCAGAGTTGACGACCCCATAGACCGCATCGGGGCTGCCTCGTTTATCACTAAGGTAGAACTAGTGAAAGGTTATTGGCAGGTCCCGTTGCCGGAGAGAGCGAAGAAAAGTGCCAGTCTTGTGATGGACTGGGCAGTTTATCAGTGTCAGGTGTTGTTTTGCTGCCGGAACACAAGTTGGATTTGTGGCATGTTAAGGGCACTGATAATGTTCTGGCTGATTGTTTGTCACGGGAGGTTATATCTTAAGGAGCACCCTCGCCGTTCAGTCAGTGTTGGTTTGAAAGTGGAGAAAAATTAGGCTTGCCCCTGTAGTGCAAAGCCGCCAAAAACACTATTAAAAATAATACAAAAACCTCACATAAAACTCTTTCTGTTGATAGTATATAAGTGCAGTATGTTACAGCAAGAATCTAAGACATTCTGAGTTTTTGTCTTAGTAGGCTGGGTGTGCTCAACCGCCTTAGGGGGTTCTTTTCCCCTGCACAGCTTCTTGCTCTGTACAGGGGCATAGTGCGCCCTTGTATTGAGTATTGTTCACATGTGTGGGGAGGTTCCTCTCACACCGCTCTCCTAGACAAAGTTGAAAGGAAGGCCTTTCGTATCATTAACTCCCGTCCACTCACCAACTCTCTGCAATCTCTCTCTCTCCGCCGCAATGTTGCATCTCTCTCGCTATTCTATCGCTACTATAATACTCAGTGTTCCTCAGAGCTATCCCAGTGCATACCACCTCCTTTACGTAGGGCACGTGGTACCCGTCTTGCAACTCAATCCCACCCCTACTCTGTGCAACTCTCCAACCCAAGAGTGAAACGTTACTCTCAAACTTTCTTCTACTCAACATCTGAGCTCTGGAACTCTCTCCCAGAATCAGTCTTTCCCTCTTCCTATGACTTAAATTGCTTCAAACTCCGTGTGTCCAGGCATTTTGGCTCGAACGTCCCTTGATTTTGGCCCTGTCACTCTTTCAACTATGGGGGAGGCACTCGCTATAGGCAGTTATGCCTTTTGCCTCCCTCAATCACATAGAAAAAAAAAACAAAAAAACAAAAAAAAGGCTAGGCTTGTTGAAGCTTGCTCGTTGAGCGTAATATTGTTAAGTGATACTATTATTTTGGGGAAGTGTTGTGTAGATTTTTTTTATATAATGAAGTGTTTTCTGTTTGTGATTGTGCATTGTTTTTACAACTTGGGGGAGTAGCTGGGTGAGGCGGGGTTGACGAGCATTCTGTCTGGTCAGATGTGGCATTTACCTGAGGTTAAAACGTCCCACATCTTGGGCGGGGTGTTACGCTGGCCAGCTTGCCAGAATGTGCTCGTACTCGCTAGCGCTCGCCAGGGCAGTGAAATGGGCTATAATAATCGTAGAACGATGTTCTTTCTTTCTTAGTATGCATGATGTCACGGACAGATCAGTGGTGGTCTTTATTTTTGTCTGTGACACTTGGAAGTATTTTATATCAGTGATAGAGTATAAGATGTGTAGTGTGAATTGAAGGAGAGAGAAAACGAAGGAGGCAGCGAGGTGGTATTATGTGCGTGTGTATGTACGTGTGCCTTCCTCATTCGGGTGGAGGTTCCCACGCTCTTGATTGGTCGGCTGGCCTGGCGCGTCATATGACGCCTGCTCTTCATGACGTAGTCGTCTGTGATTGGAGGCCGCTGTCCTAGGAGGGTGGTGCGGGCATCCTTCTCGCGTGTCTCTTCAGAGCTTGGCATGGTGTGCTTGGTCCTAGATGTCCCTTGCAATCTGTCCCCAATCTAACCCCTCTGTACTACTGTTTCTCTCTCTGAACTTCTTCTTTTCCAATACTTCTCATCTTTATTCAATTACTTATCCCTTCTGGTTCTTCATACGACTTCCATAGTCAGCCAGTCGTATTACCAGCACCAGTTCTCACATATATGTTTTGCACTAGCTTTAGGGATTATTAGAGTCATAGTCACATGGTATCATAGTATTGGGGTGCTTCTAATTATTGAGTTGTTCTTTGTTACTATTTAATGCTAGACAGTGGAGGGTATCCTTGGTCATTGTCTGAGTTATGTACATGGCAAGTCAGAGCCTGTACGACTTCGACGGAGTTAGGTAGCCTGTAACCCTTGTGCATATTTTTCCTTTGCGAGTGTAGCAGTATACAAGCGAAGGGCTTTTGCCTACTCTTACTTGTATGCTTGCTACCTCATTTTGTTGACCTTTGTGGAGTGCCAGGGCAAGACCAGATACTTGAGATCTGGACTTACAAAGAGAGCCTCCTAGTCACTTAATGTAACATATGGGAAATCTGTTCAAGGGGAGACAGTAGGCTACGAGCATGCTTGCGCTCTGCCTAGCCTCCTGGTACCTTTTATGCCACTGCTAGACTTTATTAGTAATAAAGACAGCATTGTGTTTATTAACTTTAACTGTGTATGCTTTAGGAATTATTCACGCGTTATTTTAGCCTAGGTTGATGCATAGTGCACAACCCAGTTTGGCTGTTACGTTGGCTAAGGAAGTACTGGTTTGAGTGGCTATTATTAGTGCTGTCACAGAGTTGTTGCACTCCCTTGTTTTATATATATGTATCCTACTTATTGGTGTATTTAAGATACATGCTTTGGTGTCCTGCCCCTGCATTATTTCTGTTCTATATTAACGAGCATCTTAGAGCATCAGACGTTATCAGAAGATTCCATATCTGTTTGCTGTAGGACTAGACTTCCAATGTTTTCATAGAGCATTGAAGAGTTTAGTGTTGAGTACAGACTCACACTAAAGTTAACGTAAGCATATACTCCTTTATTAAATCTTGTTATAGTTTATTTAAGCATTGTTATTACTTGAGAGCATTTTATTAACGTAAAGTACTCCTGTTGTGAGTAGGCTTTGCCGTCACCGGAAAGCCTTTGTAGAAGTGCACTAAAACCCAGTTAATTGACACCCCGTTATCCAGTAGATTAACTCTGGAGGGTTTAAGTGTTTTGTTCACCGGCGTAATAGTTCGAGGGTTTGGATTAGCGTACCGTTGTTGCAGATATAGCCTACCATCTAGTCCATTATTAAGTGCCCTTGTTTATTTCGTAGTGCCGGTCGTAACAGACGTTTATCCCCATCAAAGTGTCAATTTTTTACTGGTGAGTGGTAGCGAGCCAGCATATTTTTAATTGTTGTTTGACAGCAGGCTAAATTTGTAAATTTTTCGATAGAAAAGGATTTCTTCATATAATGCTTGCTCGCTATCGCTCGCCAGGAAGAAATCGACACCTAGATGCGGATAAACGTCTTAAAATAGTTGGCTGAATGGGGCATAATGGATACAAGCCAGAGAAAGTGAGAAAAGGACAGAAATAACAAAAGGCAGGTCACCCCCCTTAAGTCTTCCCATTTATCATACATTCCCTCTCAGATTGCTATATATATTTTGTCATTTTGTAACTGTCTCGCTCCCATGCTTTCATATAGTATTTACCTTATTTTAGTATATCATCCTTCCTGTTGTCTTTGTTCGTTAAACATTCCTTCCTTTCTTTATACTTTCTCTTTCTTTACCACCTCTCTGATATTCCAGAAGGCTTCCCTGTTTATGTGATTATTATATTTATACATTTACCTTTATTTAGTCGTCGTAATCAAACTCCCTTCTTGAATTCTTATAATCCTCAAATTGCATTTCTGTTGTCTTGCTGGACGTCTCCCTGGTACACTGCTTTTCACAGATTCCCGAGCAGTATAACACCGATAACAAACGTTTATCACAAACTATATGTAATAGTAACTAATGATATCACAACCTGATCATATCATTCACTATACACATCGTACTTCATGATATTGGTACAGATAGTAACACATAACTGCATGGGAATAGTGTATATTGCGACATGCAATGGTTGTTACTCATGTTTTTAATTGGATATGTAAAATGTCAACTATAAGAACAAGAATGTGTGTTATACCTTACCCTTAGTATACTAATAATTAAAGAAATATTACAGTTACCTAACAAATACGTTAACCATCACGTACGGATGTTGCCTCACCACTTGACTATATGGTGTATGTTGTTCTATAATATGCAGGCTGATGTTGGCTATTACACACTACATTTACATAAGCTTATGCATATGGAGAGAGAGAGAGAGAGAGAGAGAGAGAGAGAGAGAGAGAGAGAGAGAGAGAGAGAGAGAGAGAGAGAGAGAGAGAGAGAGAGAGAGAGAGTAGAAAGGAATACAAAGTAAGTTACTAGGCGCTGCTCCCATTGCATATTTTGAATATTGAAATAGTCATACAATGTAAATATATTGGAAACAACAAGGGCATTTTCACACCCGCACCCCCTCACTCACGCTCCCTCACACTCACCCTCCCTCACATCCACCCTCCCTCACATCCACACGTCCTCACATCCACTCTCCCTCACACCCAGACTCCATCACACCCATGCTCCCTCACACCCACGCTCCCTCACACCCACACTCCCTCACATCCACACTCCCTCATATCCACACTCCCTCACATCCACCCTCCCTTACATCCATACTCCCTCACATCCACCCTCCTGTGGTTCCTGTGGTTGTATTTGAGGGCTGACAGTTATCGCCCAGTGGTCCACGCCGTTGTGGCGCCGCCACTGTACATCCCATCTGCCCTCCTCTGCGCCAGCTGGTCAATGATGCTGTTGCTGGCAGCACGGAGGTGATAGTGAGGTAGAGTTGGTTGGTCGTCTATTGAGGCAAGGAAGTGATCTAAATCCTTCTTAAACATTTCCAGTTTTGGGTAGTCTTTATTTCTAATTTCTTTGGTATTTCGTTATACACCTTAGGACCATGTAGCAGAATGTTCCCTTAATGTCTTCACTCTGGTTTAGTGCTCTTGATTTGATGACCCATCAAATCAAGAGCGCTATCGATTGATATCGCACATTCTACCAAGGCGTTTATGTTCTTTATATGTGATGATCACTTTATTTTTAACTTTCCTGATTTGGAGCCATGTTATTAAGAAGTTTCCAAGTGTATAGGATTAAGTATCTTTCTCTGCGTCTCTCGAGAGAGTATAGTTGCAATATTTTTAATCTCTCCCATTATTCCTGATACTTTACAAATGTGATTTTGCTGGTGAAGGAGCGCTGGACCCCTCCAAGGCTTGTTTCTCCCCAGATTTCCACGGACTCCACAACTGGCAGCAGTATTCTAAAAGAGGTATCACCAAGGCCTTGTACAGGGTAAGCATAGGTTCCACCTCTCGTGTTTTAAAGGTGCGCAATATCCAGCCAGCCTGGTCTCTTGCCTTTGGAACCACTGCTTGGAGGTGCTTGCTGAAGGTAGCATCATGACTCATTAGAACACCCAGGTCTAGCACATGGTTTTTGTGTTTATTAGGAAACCGTCGTGTGCAGTATAGTTGGCGTTTTCATTGATGTTGGTTCCATACCTAACTAGTTCAAATTTATTGTTGTTAAATGACATATTGTGTGCATCAGCCCAGGAATCCAAACTGGTTATGTCAGAATTTAATTTATTTACATCTTCTGCTGATTTGATTTCTTTCATGACTCTTGTGTCATCAGCAAATGAAGAGACTGATAGACTGGGTCAATTTTCAAGAAATGTAAACCCTGAAGGCAAATTGTGTTAATTTATGGCATACATGCTATTTAGGGATACTGAGGGGTGCTTAACTCGAATCTGCTGTATGCCCGGCTCATAAATGGCTCATCAGCCCTCAAAATTGAAAATTCCAAGATGGCCGCCACCGCCGTGCTAAAATTCATAAATGTTCATATCTTTTTTACTAAGCAAGGTAGAAACATGAATGAAGTGTGCTTTAGTATGTTTTCTAATATGAGAAATCCAATGACAAACCCAGATTTGTGATAAAATACAAAAAACTGCTTAAAACTCATATGAATTGCCAAAATTGTCATTTCAACAAAGCGAATAAAATAACAATAAAATAACTATGTCAGGCATGTTGATATTGCGTGCAAATAAATAACTCATTCACCCCTTTCAACATTATTAGCAGATATATCCTGTATGTGCAGTGCTGTACCGAATTTTAAAATATTTTATGGTCTCCTTTTAGGTACTCAGCACCAACCGTAATATTGCAGGCTTGAACTGATGCGTCACTGATACCAATACAAATTAACAAAATAATTATTTTGCTTACCTTTCAACATTATTTCCAGCTGTATTCAGCATGCACAATGCTATTTTGGACTCTTCGTGTATACATATATATATCTATTGTGTCCTTGTAGTTACTCACCAACAGAAGTATTAACAACTTTTTATATTGCAGGTTTGAATTGATGCACTGGTGATGCCGCCATGGCTGAAGGCACAGACGCCACTAGAAAAAGACCAGTGTCGCTAGGGTCACAATTACAATTGTGCATCATTTGCCAGAATGACAATCAACATAAACTTATGAATGTCAACCATGATGGCCTCCAGTCAGTTGATAACATGAGACAACTACGGGCGAAAATACCTAACGATAACTTCCGAGATGCAACTGATCGACTCACCGAAATATTTCAAACAGTTGTCCCTCAAACTTTATCGTGGCATAAAGACTGTCGGTCAAGTTACATGAGCAAACTGAAAATTGAACGTTTGAGGAAAGCTGGATTGAAAGAGATGAATGAACCAAGCTCCTCCACATCCATGCAACATGCTCATCCTCAAAAGCTCAGTCTACGGAGTGAAACGCCTCGCATAGACTGGAAGAAATGCATCTTTTGCCAACAAGACCAGAGAGAATCACTTCATCTCATCCAAGAACTGCGAGTCAGCAGCAGGATACTAGACGCATCAAAGTACGATCAAGTCCTGAGGGTTCGATTAGCGTGTATCAACGATCTCACAGCTGCAGATGGAGCATATCACCGGAGTTGCATGGTCAAGTTTGAGCAGCAAACAAAACATATTGCCACAATGTCACCCCCGACCTCGGACATAGCCTTGGCATGGCTTTGCCAAGATCTGAAGCAATCAGCAGAACAAACTGATATCTTGGATCTTGTAGATGTTTGGGACAGATACTGCAAAATTTCCGATGATGCTCAGGCAGAAATTCCACCTTCATTTCTAAGCCGAAGGAACACGTTCAAGGACAAACTAGCTGACTGCCTTGAAGGCTTGTACGAGGTCGTTGTACTACATGATCGGGCTCGAAATGAACCCCGTACAGTGCTAGTTCCTTCCAAGTACCGACATCTTCCAGTATCCGCGATGATCAACGATGACAGTGACGTGAAAAGACTCATCCCTACCTTCAAGCATGATGATCAAGACACCTTCCTGACCCATGTTCATGTGGCACTTCAGATCCGTGGTGACATGTTGTCACATCCCAAGCCAATTGGGTTAGACATCAGCTCAGACAGAGCTATCGATTGCATACCCGATAGTCTGTACATGTTCCTCAACCTGTTACTAGGTGGTCAACGTTTACTGGAGAATGAGGAACCTGACTATGAGAAACACGAGAACAGACGACGGCTCAGAATTATCAGTATTGCTCAGGACCTCATGTACACAGGTAACGGAGACAAGTTTCTCACTCCGAAGCACATAGGGATGGCTAGCACATTACACCAAGCAACACGGTCGAAAGAGTTGGTGAACATGTTTCACCAGGCAGGTCACGTCATGAGTTACCGGGAGGTCATCAAACTTGACACTGCACTCGCTAAAAAGACACTGGAGTCCATGGACAGGAACGGTGCAGTGGTCCCTCGAAATCTAGTGAAGGGTCGCTTTGTCCATTTCTCTACAGACAACGTAGACATCAACGAGTATACCTTGGATGGAAAGGGAACCTTTCATGCCACACAAGTCGCTGCCTGGCAATGCGGGCCACCCGAAGGAGATCTCCTCAAAGGAATCAACATTTCCAAGATAGCCACATTATGCATCCCTGAGGTGATGACTGAGATAATACCCGCGCCAAACAGAGGAATCAAGGAGCGTCAATTTATCGGTGCGATCACGGCTGACCATTTTGCACAGGCCTTTGAAGACTGCCCATCAGCACTAAAGGCAGAGGCGACTGACATGGCTTTTGTATTGACCCGGTCTCAACACAAACTAATGCCTTCCTGGACACTGTACAACCAAAGAGCTAGCAAAGTCAACCCAGAGAAGACCACTGTAGGTTACCTACCTATCATACAAGCTCCTGCATCTGAACTTGATACATTGAACACAGTCATGAAACGAGTAATCCATGTAGCCAATTCGATGGAGCAGCAGCATGTTGTTCTGACTGTGGATGAGGCGCTTTTTCCAAAGCTAATGGAGTTGAATTGGTCGGTAGCAGAATACAAGGACGTACTTATACCCTGCCTGGGAGGACTTCACATTGCCATGAACTTTCTGGGAGTGATAGGACGACATATGCATCAATCTGGCCTGTGCGAGCTGTGGGTAGAGTGTGACCTTCTGGGGGCCAATGCTGCACAACATGTCATGGACGGAAAGGGCTATGCACGTGCAATGAGAACGCACAAGTTCACTCTGCAGGCACTTTGGCAACTACTGTTTCCTTGGTTCTACACGTACTTGGATGATGTTGACGACACACTGAGAGCCGAACTTTCAGATGGCTGCACTTCCATAGATGTGGATAGCATCACACAGATGGTTGAAACTCTGAGCACTGAAAGATTCCGACAGCCCATGAAAGAGTTTGCTGAGGCACTGGCAATTGATGATCCAAACGCTGAGTTCTGGTGGCAGTATATGACCATGGTGAGTATCCTGCTCTCATTTACCCGAGCACAACGAGATGGGTTGTGGGATCTTCACCTGTATTCCTTCAAGCATATGTTGCCATATTTCTTCAGGTATGATCATGTCAACTACGCCAGATGGGGTACTGTGTATCTGGTTGAGATGTCGACTCTCCCACCAGAAGTCCTTTTGGAGTTTCAGGAAGGCAACTTCGTTGTGAAACGAACCGAACGACGCTTCAATCAGGTCTCAGCAAACCAAAGCACAGAATGGCTAAACGCTACAGGAAAGAAAAGTGGTGGCTTAGTCGGGATAACGAGAATAACCTCAGCACTCAGTAGATGGACCCTGTCGTACAATCTGAGAACAGTCATAACATCTCAGACAACAGCCATGATGGATCTTACAGCGGATGATGATGATGATGACGAGTATACACTCAATGAGTGTACAAAACGTTGGATGGAGAATGACGACTCAGATGAACAGAAGCTAGTTCAGTCCATGAAAAAACATGGCGTGCTGCGCGACAGTGATGCCACATTGAAGAACATAATCAACAAGATGTGGTAACACCAGAGATTCAAGAATCCTTGCTTGCTGCAGAAAGTCTTGGCCTGTCACAAATGAGAACCTTTGTGGACAAACGCCTGTGTCAGCCTCCCGACAGTGACATGCACCTGGATCTAAAAGCACCCATTCAGAAGAATAAAGCCAAGACATTTGCTTCTTTGTATGAAGTTGTGAAAGTTTCCAAGGGCAAGCAAAACACCATCAAAGTAGACAGGAACATTTTACAGAGGCTCATAACAGCTTATCGAGCGGGACGCGATGTAAACCTTGAGAACATCCTCCAACATGAACTTATGACAATCCCACTCTCTCTGGCCACAACCGATGGCAGTCTACATTCCACCAACAAGTCTGTGTTAGCAAACATACTGACACAACAAGTTGAAACATCAGCAAATGTCGCAGTCAATGAAGCCAGCTGTTTGCTCATTGATGGCCAAGCACTTGTGATGGCACTTGGAAAGCCTCCGGGTATAAAGACGTTTGGTGACTTTTGCAAATATCTTCACAGGAACTGTGTTTAAGATGGGAGCAAAATACCAGAGAATCGACGTGGTCTTTGACAGGTATCTAGACGAATCAATCAAATCAGGCACAAGAGTCAAACGAAAGCAGCGCCACCGGCCAGTACGTCGTAAAATAGAAAACGATTTAACGGTTCCTCTCCCATCAGACTGGTCTAGCTTCACGGCACTTGAGGAAAATAAAGCAGATCTCGCGATACTGCTTTCAACCCCCCTGATTGAACATAACTCAACATAAAGCCCAGTGATTGTAGTGGCAGGTGGGTTCAGCGAATCAACTACCGTCAAGTCATCTGACCCAGATCTTGATGTTTCCTCTCTGCGAGCCGATCATGAAGAAGGTGATACTCGACTAATTCTGCACTGCATTCATGCTCATATGAACACGATAGTTGTATGAGTGCGTGACACCGATGTGCTTCTCCTACTGCTGGCCCATTATAGCAGAATAGATTGCACATGAATCTACATGAAAGCTGGAACATCAAAGGCTCCACAATATTCCCAGTACATGAGATCCACCAGAACCTTTCGGCGGAACAACTGGACACCCTACTAGCATTCCATGCTGTTACTGGCTGTGATAGTGTGTCTCAGTTCAGTGGTCACGGTAAAAAAACAGCCTGGCAAGTGTTCCAACAACATCACACTGACCTGATTGGCCTTGGCAAGGGCCCTCTCACTGATCACATAGTGATGTACACCGAGAAATTCATTTGCAAGATGTACGGCGTGCCAGAGGTTGACACATGAAACAAAGCTCGCGTGAAGTTGTTTTGTATCGGTCGTGCACACGAGACTCTCCCACCAACCTCAGATGCAGCAAATTTCCACATCATGCGAGCACACTATCAAGCAAGTGTCTGGAACCAAGCACACTTACCATGTCCTGATCTTCCACCTGTCACTGAAATGGGATGGATGCACCTGGATGGCAAGCTAGTGCCACGGCTCCTACCTCTGCCGCCGATACCGAAATCATGTAGGGAGATCACCTCATGTGGCTGTACAAAAGGATATCTTACCCAATGCTGCAGCTGTAGGAAAATTGGCATGGAGTGCATCGAAATGTGTGCTTGTAAGAGACGTGCTGACGTCTGTCGAAATATTCACGAAGACATGAACGACCTTGAGGACCGGGATTGAATTCTCACATGTAGACAAGTAGACTGATCAACCTGAAAATGCAATTACAGACTTTAACGTTTGAACCATGTGTGATCACTTCATTAAATTAATCATGCTAACATGTACCATCTGGAACTTACCGTTACAAATATACAAATCTGAAGTCTGGGTGTATGTTGATATTAGTTGTTAAATATAATGTTTCATTTCATGAGACCTGTATAACTATATGTATACAAATATATGCATATATGCATATATCATCATATACGATATGAAGATCACTTCATAAATATGTGTGTGTTTTGTAAATTAAAGCAAGTGGGTTCTTTTTGTTCGTGTGAGTGATAGAAAAATAAAGGTAGATGTTGTTACCTCCTTGAAGAATTGTTCATTCTAAAAAATCATTTTCTTTTCAATAATTTCGATTTTTTTGTAGTGTGTGTGAATGTTATTACACTTCTAAGTATGGCATTGGATTCCTCATGAAAAAAACATACAAAAGCATAATTCATATATATTTCTACCATGCTTAGTAAAAAAGATATGAACATTTATGAATTTTAGCACGGTGGTGGCGGCCATCTTGAATTTTTCAATTTTGAGGGCTTATGAGCCATTTTTGAGCTGGGCATACAACAGATTCGAGTTTAGCACCCCTCAATACCCCTAAATAGCATGTACGCCATAAATTAACACAATTTGCATTCAGCTTTTTAAATATGCACATTTTCATGAAATTTGATTTCTTTCATGACTCTTGTGTCATCAGCAACTGAAGAGACTGATGAGTGGAGGGTATCTTGGTCAATATCAGATATGTGAATAAGGAAAAGCAGTGGTCCCAGAACAGAGCCTTGGGGAACACCACTGTAGACGTTAGAGTCACAGGAGAGGACACCGCCTGCAGCAACACACTGTTTCCTATCCTTCAAGAAATTATGGATCCACATTCCAAGACGACCAGTAATTCCTAGATTTCTTAATTTATGCAGTAAGACCCCATGATCCACCTTATCGAAGGCCTTGCTAAAGTCCAGGTAAATGACATCAATATTTTTGTCTTCTTCGAGTGCAGCAATCATGTTTTCATGGTGGGAGAGGAGCTGGGATAAGCAAGATCTACCTGCTCGGAATCCATGTTGATTTTCATTCATTTTGTTGTTTATTTCTAAACAGTTCTTCATTTTTATCACTATAATTTTTTTCAAATATTTGTATAACCTGGGATGTGAGAGCTATTGGTCGGTAATTTTCTGGTTGGCCCTTGATCCCCCTTTATATACAGGGGTAATCTTTGCTCTTTTCAATTGTTCAGGGATTATTCCAGTATCAAGCAAGTTTCTGTATAAGGATAGGAGGGGTACACTCAACTGTTCTGTACATCTGTTAAGTAGGATGGCTGGAAAACCATCAGGACCAGCTGCAGCATATCCTAGAGATTTCCTTTATAGCTTTCTGAATGTCTATTCGAGAGATGATCATGTCCTGCATTTGTGGGTCAATGATTTGGCTGTTCGAGAAAAATTCCTTGGGATCTGTGATCTTCTTTTCTTCTCCCTCACACCCACACTCCCTGACATCCACACTCCCTGACAGCAACACTACCTCACATCCACACTCACGCTCCCTCACACCCACACATCCACACTCCCTCACACCCACACTCCCTGACACCCACACTCCACACTACCTGACACCCACACTCCCTCACATCCACACTCCCTCACCACCACACTCCCTCACACCCTACTCTCCCTCATACCCACTCTCACACTCTCTCACATCCACACTCCCTCACATTCACACTTCCTCACATCCACAATCGTCACACCCACACTCTCTCACATCCACACTCGCTGATATCCACACTCCCTGACATCCACACTCCCTTACACCCACTCTCCCTCACATCCACACTCCCTGACACCCACACTCACCCACAGATTCACACTCTCTGACATCCACACTTCCTCACATTCAAACACCCTCACTCCCTCACATTCACACTATCTCACATCCACATTCCCTCACATCCAAACTCCCTCACACCCACACTCCCTCACATTCATGCTCTCTCACATCCACAATCCCTCATATCCACACTCCCTCACATCCCCACTCCCTCACACCCTACACTCCCTCACATCCACACTCCCTAACTTCCACACTCACTCACATTCACACTCCCTCACATCCACACTCCCTCACACCCAACACTCCCTCACATCCACA
The DNA here is from genome assembly GCA_032716605.1 of Paralithodes platypus. Lineage (NCBI taxonomy): Eukaryota > Metazoa > Arthropoda > Malacostraca > Decapoda > Lithodidae > Paralithodes > Paralithodes platypus. The sequence goes on along the minus strand of CM064548.1, from coordinate 33,651,664 downwards.
CTATTTCACACCCACACTCCCTCACATCCACACTATCTTCACATCCACACTCCCTCACACCCACACTCACTCACGTTCACACAACCACACTCCCTCACATCCACAGTCCCTCATATTCACAGACCCTCGCATCCACACTCCCTCACATCCACATATTCACAGAACCTCACATCCACACTCCCTCACATCCACACTATCTCATTCCGACACATCCACACTCCCTCACACCAACAATCCCTCACATCCACACTCCCTCATATTCACACTCCCTCACACCCACACTCCCTCATATTCAGACTCCCTCACATCAACACTCCCTCACATCCACACTTCCGCACATCCACACTCCCTCACACCCACAGTCCCTCCTATTCACACTCCCTCACATCCACCACCACACTTCCTCACAACCACACTCCCTCACATCCACACTCCCTCACAACCTGTCAAACCTTCAGTCTCGATACATTCAATACCAGTCTGTATTGAAGATTCTCTGATTCTAGGAGGACTCTCTCTCTCTCTCTCTCTCTCTCTCTTTTACACTGAATGCATTTTCTCCGGTTCTTGGGCAGAAGCTAGTATATATATATACTGTATTTATGTTTTAAGCTAGAAATCTAATATCTCCTATTTCAAAGCTCAATCAAGTTTAATAGTAGTGTTATATCATTTGTTAATGTTTTTTTTTTAGTTCTGTATATTTGTGCATGTCTTTATTTATGAATGTATATTATTTATTTATTTAGTTGTTGTATTGCCCATTGTCTATGTTTTAGCCAAGAATTGACACTGCTTTTGAATCCCTGCAGTACTTATGTGAGTTTATACTAAATCTTAATAATGTATTCCACAATATAAAGTATCTGCACGAAAACTACCGTTGGAAATGAGAGGTATGGCACCGAGGCTCCTCAAGTGCAGATGGTGCTTGTTCCACTTTCTTGTGGTACGCAGAGAAATTCGCCATTGTTGTCTCATTGCCTGTAAGTGTGCAATAAATTGTTTTTGTATCTTCAATAGTGTGCACAGTCCTGCCACATCTCTTCTGTGCTTAAGGCTATCGATGGAATTTTGAGTTGATGTTTGTTTGTCTTCAATTATGTGTCTGGCGCGGTCTCTAATTTTGTTGAGAAGGCTAAAGTGTTTCTTTGCTGCGCCACCCAAAGAGAGTGAAGGCTATTCCATTGAAGACCTAGTTTGTGCCTTGTACAGCACTTCACTTCCCTCCTTGTCCAAAAGCCAGGAAACTGTTCTTAATTCAGCTAGTTTCCTAATGCAGCTCGAGCAACATTTTCAATGTGCATGTGTGTTCCTTCTTGCGAGTTTAGTAATTTACCATTGAAGTTAATTTATACATTAGTGTTTGATCTTGTTGAGACCATGAACTGGGTTTTTTATTAGCAACAAAATTGACTTGCCACCTTTTCCCCCATTCCGTTATAGTCTTGAGCTTATAATTATATATTCCAATATGGAGAATTGAAGATCAGTCAAATAATTCCAGAGATATTTGTTGTGTGGAAGAAAGACTGGGGAAATCAGTACACTGTTGGGTACCGTTAGAGAGTTTGAAAGAGTTTGAAAGAGAGTTTGGAATGTGTTGAAAGACGAATATTGTTCAGTTCATAAGAGAAGTATTGAGAAGGCATACATTGTGTTTTAAATAACAAAGTTATAACTGTACAACATTCTTCCTGACGACATTATGTACGCCACCTTCTGTTTCTCCCTAATATCTGTGATCATATTCAATCTGATCTCCAACAGGGTCATCCATACTTCGATTATCCACGTCGTGGGGTTGTAAAAATTGGCAGGGAGCGACTGACATATTGTGCCTTTATGTGTAACTTGTTACTTCCGATGCCACTACACTATATCATTAGAATGTTGATTGCATTAAGTGTAAAATCAGTTTTCTTTACATAGAGTCGTCGTAGACCATCATTAACCCATAACTATCGGCGCGCAACATAAGTCGAGTATAATAAATCTGGACTATCTGGCGGAGCTCGACATAGGTTGTGTGGCAATTTCAGCACGTAATGTTGCTGAGAGAGAGAGACAAGAGGTGGCAGGAGAGTAGCGAGCGTATGACTGCTCCAGACCACCGCGGCGAACCTACTAACACGAATTCCACCTCCTCCCTCCCTCTCTCACTCGCTACATACGGAATTGTATGGGGAAAGTGCCGAATTACATGCTTTTTGCACTCGCGTTGCGCGGTTGTTGCAAGAAAACTAGCCATCATAAAAGGATCGTTATGGTGTCATTGGAAAGCTCTGTTTATGCCCTTTCAGAGATAGATACTTGTTTTATGCTCTGGGTCTTATTTAGGCATGAAAATTATCACGTAAACAGCCCTATTTTGGGTAAAAACACCCCGCTGGTGGCTACATATTATATACCGCCTAGGCCGCTCGTAAGGTGTTAAGAAACATAATTTTATAAAGGTAGACCTCCATACTCCCCAGTATTGTAATATCCATTTTCCACTAAAGCCTATCTTTCTCTTTGTTTAACACTTAGGGTGTGGGCATATTTCCGCCTATTTCCGCCATATTAGGGCTGATCCAGGCAATCCTGATTGATTTGGCAAGTATCTGAATGAAATTAAAATAGCTTCAAAATTACACCAAAAACGAGCTTCGTAGCTCGTGGGGTTCACCCGCAGCGCTACCATAGTCATTCGCTAAAATTAGCAATTCTCGCTAATGTCTCGCTACATTTGCCTTTGGCAGCACTGTATATCTCGCGAGACTCTGACTCAGAGCCCTCAGTGCCTCAGCTGCCAGGCTGATAGTATCAATTGCTTACATTTGTGATATCCTTCATTTATTTGTGCTACAAATGTAGGTTATTTTTAGGGTAGTACTTGGTAGGCGTACGGTCCGGACGGTGTTCCTCCTGTTGTTCTCAAAAACTGTGCTTCCGTGCTGACTCCCTGCCTAGACAAACTCTTTCGTCTCTGTCTATCCTCTAATGTCTTCCCTTCATGCTGGGAGTTTGCTCACATGCAACCTGTCCCAAAGAAGGGTGACTGCTCTCAACCCTCCAACTATCGTCCAATTGCTCTCATCTCTTGTCTTTCTAAAGTTTTTGAAACTATTCTTGCTTCCAAATTTCTTAAGCATTTCTCTTCTCATAATCTGCTCTCAGATCGCCAGTATGGCTTCCTTAAGGGTCGCTCTACTGGTGATCTTCTTTCATATCTTACTAACTCTTGGTCATCCTCCTTTCGGGACTTCGGTGAGACTTTTTCTATTGCACTAGACATATCGAAAGCCTTCGATAGAGTCTGGCACAAATCTTTAATTTCTAAACTATCCTCCTTCGGTTTCTATCCCTCAATCTGTGCCTTTGTCTCTAATTTCCTTTCCGGCCGTTCCATTGCCGCGGTTGTGGACGGCCATCGTTCACTTCTTCACCCTATAAACTCCGGTGTTCCTCAGGGCTCTGTCCTATCTCCTTTTCTCTTTCTAATTGTTATAAATGATCTCAACTGTACCTCAATTCCCATCCATTCATACGCAGACGACTCAACCTTACACTACTCCATTAGTTTTTCAGAACGCCCCAGCCAGCAATCCCTCAACGACAAACATAATGAAGCCATAGAACTCATAAATTCTGATCTAAATACTATCTCCAATTGGGGCAGAGGAAACCTTGTTACCTTTAATGCTTCCAAAACCCAATTTATCCATCTATCTACCAGTCCGGAAATCCCAGCGGACTATCCCTTATTCTTCAACAATACAAAAATCAATCCTTCATCTTCTCTCAATATTCTTGGTGTCTCTTTTTCTTCTGCTCTTATTTGGAAAGACCATATTACCGGTCTTGCTAAGGCAGCCTCCCAGAAGCTGGGTGTGCTCAACCGCCTTAGGGGGTTCTTTACCCCTGCACAGCTTCTTGCTCTGTACAGGGGCATATTGCATCCTTGTACTGAGTATTGTTCACATGTGTGGGGAGGTTCCTCTCACACCGCTCTCCTAGACAAAGTTGAAAGGAAGGCCTTTTGTATCATTAACTCCCGTCCACTCACCAACTCTCTGCAATCTCTCTCTCTCTGCCGCAATGTTGCATCTCTCTCACTATTCTATCGCTACAATAATAATCAGTGTTCCTCAGAGCTTTCCCAGTGTATACCACCTCCTTTACGTAGGGCATGTGGTACCCGTCTTGCTACTCAATCCCACCCCGACTCTGTGCAACTCTCCAACCCAAGAGTGAAACGTTACTCTCAAACTTTCTTCTACTCAATAGCTGAGCTCAGGAACTCTCTTCAAGAATCAGTCTTTCCCTTTTCCTATGACTTAAATTGCTTCAAACTCTGTGTGTCCCGGCATTTTGGCTCGAACGTCCCTTGATTTTGGCCCTGTCACTCTTTCAACTATGGGGGAGGCACTCGCTATAGGCGGTTCTACCTTGTGCCTCCCTCAATCACATAGAAAAAAAAAGCATGCTACGCTCACAGGAACCTACCCGATAGAACTATCGTTAGTGAGTGCTATAATTATGTATTTTGCACTATTGTTAATATCTTATCAAAGTGGAAATGTTCTGTAATAGACAATTTTTACATAAATTGTAGTTTCTTTATTCATAGATTTAGTAAAATTTACCAAACGTCCTTAACTTTCCAATTTGACTAATTCCATGAACATGACGATAGTGCGATTTGTTTGCTTGGGAAACAGATTAACTTGCTCAAGTATTGGTGTTCACCCTATGTGGTGATTTTGCTGGTTGTTGGACTTAAGTTTTGAGAAGGAATGCTTGCAGTTGATGTCTCAAAATTCTGTTTGACTCATTGTGTGAAGAGAATATCATTCCTAAAAGATGGAAATTGGGTAACGTAACACCCATGTGTTAAATATATAATTAATCAATTAGGCAACCATTCTCATCTATATTATTATGTAAACTACTCGAAACAATCTCAATTAGGACACCACATGTATGACGAAACTAACGCAGTTGGCATAATTTATTTGATTTGTAAGAAATATTTGATAACGCCCCTAACGATAAATCAAGTAATAGCACACAGCACACACAGTATTTTGTTTAGACTCATTGATAATTGACTATGGAAGTAAATTAAATGTGTACTAATAAAGGAAATATTGGATTGAACTACTGTCGCAAGTGGTGTACAGCATGGAGCAGAGCATGGACCTGTTCTATTATTAATGTATTTTTCCTTTATTTAAATGTATTGACATTGATGATGGACTATCATGCAGTCTCCAAATGTGCATGGCAAACAAAGTCAATCCTCCGCCGCATATAAATCAGAGTGATTCAAATAAACTAGGCCAAGATCTAGCAAATGAATGCCAATAAACTGTCAACATATAAATAAAAAATATGGGGGTCAATACATTAAACAATGTGCTAGAATATAGTATAGCATAGCCAGAAATATTACATGTCATTGGAACAAGCCATATGATGAACGAATGCAATAGTTAAGTCTCTTAGAGTTAGATGTATCAATTGATATTGTAGCAATTCTAATAATTGATTTGCAATGATAATTAAGTATCCATGCTTTGGTAGAATACACAACTGAAGTGAATTATATATATTTATCTGGTCAATACAATTTCGAGGGATGATAAGTTTAAGTTGGGATATCATAAGGTTACAACATATCTTGCTCATCTTCGTTGACTAAGGTTTCGCAAGCCACATTTGCTGCATGAGGTGGTGCCTGAAAGATAGTAAAACCTTGCTAAATTTGTAACCGGCGGAACATCCAACATCTCCAAATGTTGTTTTTGTTTTTGTTTTTTTATTTACTCAGGCCCAATCCCCACTTTTACTATTTATATTTTGTATTTTCTATTTAATTCTATTTTTATTTGTATTTATTTTTATTAGCGACATTAACCCTCTCGCGCTTTTAGGACGCAATATATTGCGTCATATCGACAGTAGCCCAAGAGCGACCTTATGACTCAATTGCGTCATATTGCTACCAGCATCTTAAAAATATTCACCAAAAATAAGTTTATGAGTTTTTGTTGATGCAATTTGGACTGGTAAGTTAGACAACAGTAAGCTACAAAATAAAGCATCTAGCAACCCCATAGGGCTCTCTGTGGAGCCCGGGCCTTTGTTAAGTCAGTAGTTTCCCAGCCCCCAGACTGTGAGGCAGGGTCCCGGCCCTTTAAATTCTTGGGTCCCTCCCTCTGGCCCGCCATGCCTAGCTATAGGCAGGCAATTATGGATTATTTCATCTACCCAGTGAAAGTGTTAAGTGAATAATTCGAATTATATAATTATGTATATAATTATATATAATTATATACAGTATAATAGTTACCAGTGACTTTTGGTGACTGAGGGGAGTGAATCTTGGTTAACCCCTTGCAGTTTTGTCTAGGTATCATTGATGATTTTACACTATTTTTTACTTGAAAGACAAATATAGTTATCAATAAATACTGCTTATGAAATAAATACATTATAATCACGAATTATAGTTACGTATTTTGCACTTTTTGGGCAAATTTTTAGTGAGTACAGGAATGCTTACAGGAAGTACGGTAAGTACTCTATGGAATTTTAGTTATATTACAGTATATGCCTATGTATATTATATATACATATATATAAATATATATATATATAAATATATAAAAAAAATATATACCGTATATATATATATATATATATATATATAATTATATACTTATTATTATATATACTTATTATATATACAGTATATATATATATATATATATATATATATATATATACTATTTATAGGATATTTATAATATATTTTAATTTATTATTATTTTTATTTTTATTTGTTTAAATAATTTTAGGCCTATTTTTTTCTTGTCCCCTTTCCTGTTGTGCTGTTGTTGTTGCTGTTCCCCAGGCTGTCTGGCCACACAGTCCTAAGGTCCCGAGCAAGGCCAAGGCCATAAATGAGCACCCATTCCTGGCTGTATTATATGCCTATCTAAAATATTTTATTTTATATACGTATTATACTTATATATATACAGTATATATATATACTGTATATATATATATATATATATATATATATATATATATATATATATATATATTTTATATATATATATATATTCATATGATATACAGTATATATATATATATATATATATATATATATATATATATTTATATATAATTAATTTTATTGATTATTTTGTTATATATATTTTTATTTGTTTTATTTATCTTTATTTTGTTTATTTATTTTATTTATTATTTTTTATATTTTTTATTTATTTTATTAGTCTTTTTCTTTTCCCCTTCCCTGTTGAGTTGTTGTTGTTGCTGTTCTCCAGACTGTCTGGCCGAACAGCCCCATGGTCCCGAGCAAGGCCAAGGCCATAAACGAGCACCCCTTCCCGGCTGTATTATATGCCTATGTCAAATATTATATTTTATATACGTATTATATATATATATATATATATATATATATATATATACAGTATATATACCGGGTATATATATATATATAATATATATATATATATATATATATATATATATATATATATATATATATGTATAATGTACATACAGTATATATTGTATATTATTATATTATGTATATTATTGTATGGTTTGCTTCTTTCAATTATATATGTTTTTGTTTGCTCTTTTATCCGGTAATATAGAATTAAATCCCGGTCCTCATAGACCTAATCATCCTGCGAGAAGAAGTTGCTGTATTCTGTATTCTAACATCCGTGGACTTCATAAGAACATTAAAGATCTTACTATGGCATCAGTGGATTATGACATTGTCTTTTGTTCCGAAACTCTTGTTTCTGACCATAGACACATTTCAGAACTGCTCATACCTGGCTTTAATAAACCACTTCTTATTCGCCGTGACTCTCTTCCTCGTGCTCGTGGAATGAGTTTATACATCCGATCTGGCTATTATGCCCAGCCTTTGACGAAATTTCTTTGTGGTTGCCACGAGATCCAGTTGGTTAAAGTTTCCAGTAAATATCATAACCACTACATTTTTAGCCTATATAGAAATCCTGATGCCAATAACAATCTATATGACTGTCTTTTAAATGCCTTGGCATTAATTCAGTCTGTTGATGTCAAGTCATCTTTCGTTTTTGTTGGAGATGTTAATGCACATCATAAAGAGTGGCTGAACTCGGTCTCTCCAACAAATAGAAATGGTCACGCTGCCATGGATTTTGCTAATTTGTCTGGGTGTGAGCAGTTGATTGCTGGACCTACACATATTTCTGGAAACTGTCTTGATCTCGTCTTAACAGATGCTCCTGGTGTTGTGGAGACTGCAGTTCTTGCTCCTGTAGGTACTTCTGACCATAATGCTGTAACCTGTAAAATCAATCTTGAATTTACTGTGCCAGATATCATTATATCTCGTAAAGTCTATCTTAAATCTCGAGTTAATTGGGAAAATGTATGTGATGATGTTACCAATATCCACTGGAATCACATACTAAGATCTGATGACCCTGTTTCATCCCTCAATAACTCTCTCTTAGACATCCTGCAAAGAAGAGTCCCTTCTAAGTTAATCAAATCCTGTATTAAAGATAAAGCTTGGTTCAATGACGACTGTATGCATGCATATAATAACAAGCAGGCTGCATATCACCGCTGGACACGTAATCGAACCCAGTTGCTTTGGGATGACTATGTACATCTTCGGTCAGTTGCGCAGAGAGTATATAGTACAGCCGAGAAGGATTACAATTCCCATTTGCAGGAAGTTCTCGCAGGTGCTACTCAGCCACATAAATGGTGGGCCTCACTTAAGGCCTCACTATTTGGAATTGACTCCACCATGCCTCACTTCGTGATTCTGATGGTTCTATCTCTTTTGATCCATTAACTAAGGGTAATATGCTTTCTAATATTTGCATAGGTAAGCAGAGTGATCAGGAATTGAAATTGCCCTTGACATGTTTCCCTAGTCCTAATCTAAAGTCGATAGCATTCAAATCAGCTGAATTGAGACAATATTTATTGGATCTTGACACTTATGGTGGGATTGACCCAGATGGATTTTTTCCTCTCTTCTTTAAGAAGATTGCAGTTGTCTTGGCACCTAAATTGGCTATAGTATTTAGGTTGCTCTTGAAATCTGGTAGTTTTCCTCTTTGCTGGCGAAAAGCTAGCATCACTCCAATTCCGAAGGGAGCTACTGCTTCGTCATCCCCATCTGAGTATCGTCCTATATCCATAACGCCTATTCTCTCGAAGATCTTTGAGAGGCTTTTAGCTAGACGCCTTTCTTCATACTGTAATCGTCTTGATATAATACCCAATTCACAGTTTGGTTTTCGCAAAGGTTTGGGTACTTGCGATGCGCTTTTAACTTTATCTCATGATCTTCAGTCTTCGTTGGACAAAGGGTATGAATCTCGTGTTGTGGCTATTGATTTTAGTTCTGCTTTTGATCTTGTTAATCATAAAGCCCTTTTATATAAGCTGCAACTTTATGGTATTGGTGGTAGTCTTTTATCTATTTTTAAAGATTTTTTGACAGACAGGTCTCAGCATGTTGTTGTTGATGGGTGCACTTCTGTTTCTGTGCCTGTTGTTTCGGGTGTTCCACAGGGCAGTGTGCTTGGGCCTCTGTTTTTCATTATTTTTATTGCTTGCTTGTGCTCTGAGCTTGAAAATAAACTAGTTTCTTATGCCGATGACATAACTTTATACTCATCAATTCCATCTCCAGAGAGTAGAATCGAAGTTGCAGCATCTCTAAACAGGGACTTGGCTAAGATTACCTCTTGGTGTGAACTTTGGGGTATGAAGCTTAATGCTAAGAAAACTCACTCCATGATAATCAGTAGATCACGTACTTTGGCTCCTCCTCATCCTTGTTTGCATGTTTATGGTGAACAAATTGAGGATGTGTCAGGTTTGCGTTTGCTTGGAGTGACTCTCGATCCTAAGTTGACATTTGAGAAGCATATTCGTTCCTTGTCTTCTACTATTGCTCAAAAGATTGGTTTACTTCGCAAGTGTTATAAAACATTCGCTTGTGAAACCACAGTCATAAAATCTTTTTATGCTTTTATTTTGCCTCATTTTGAGTATTGCTCTCCTGTTTGGAACTCGGCTGCTGACTGTCATTTGAAATTGCTTGATAAAGCTCTTAATTCTATTAAATTTATTCTCCCTGCTCTATCTCTTGATCTTCATCATCGGCGTCGGGTTGGTGCCCTTAGTCTTTTATTTAAATTGTTTAACAATACTCAGCATCCATTGCATAGTGTTTTACCAGAACCTTTTATTCCAATTCGCGCAACAAGATTTACGAGGAGTCTTAATGACCTTGCCATGACTCCAATTAATATTTCTACATCTCAGTTTTCTCGGTGTTTTATTCCTTCAATGATTCCCTTTTGGAATCATTTGCCAAACGAGGTTGTACAGTCAACCCATATCTCAGCTTTTAAGTCCAGAGTTAATGTTTTATTACAGCAGTAAATTTTTGTTTTAATCATGATTTGCTTTTATTCTTTTTAGAATGGTGTTTTAATTGACAAACTGATCTTTTCTTCTGGGCTCTCTAACTACTGTAGCCCTTTTCCCTTTTCTTAGTTACCTTAGTCTCTCTCCAGTGCTTACGGGTATTTTGTGGGGATTCATCTTTTATAGGTGTATCTGCACCCTGTTGGGAGGCTTAGACAGCTTCTATAATAATAATAATAATAATAATATACAGTATATGTATATATACAGGGTGTTCCAGTAATGCTTTTCATAAATTATATGGTGGACTCATCAGACAAAAATAAGAATACATTGCTCTATGAACATGAGGTTGAGTATATATAATAACGGAGTTATTACACGATTTAAGTTAACGATAGATACAATGCCATTCAGTCCAAGGGGTAATGTTGCCATTTTAGTGGATTATATCCATTTGGCCTTCGCTATCGCTTGCTAGCCTCAAGATAGTGAGCAGTATCCAATTGGCGTTCTCTCTTCAGGCTAGCGAGCGGTAGCGAGCAGATGTTTTCGGTAGGATAATCAAATCCGGCGAAGCCGGACATATTTTTCTACCGAAAAGTCAGATCGCTACTGCTCACTATCTTGAGGCTAGCAAGCGATAGCGAAGGCTAAATGGATATAATCCACTAAAATGGCAACATTACCCCTTGGACTGAACGGCATATCGTTAACTTAAATCGTGTAATAACTCCGTTATTATAAATACTCACCTCATGTTCATAGAGTAATTTATTCTTATTTTTGTCTGATGAGTCCACCATATAATTTATGAAAAGCATTACTGGAACAACCTGTATATATAATTTATTTTATTTATTATTTATTTATTTGTACTTTTTTGTTTCTTGTCCCCTTCCCTGTTGTGTTGTTGTTGCTGTTCCCCAGGTTGTCCCGAGCAAGGCCAAGGCCATAAACGAGCACCCCTTCCTGGTTGTATTATATGCCTATGTATAATTATATATATATATATACATACAGTATTTCTCTTCTTCATTCACCCACCTTCAGTCACTCACCTTCATTCACCCACCTTCATTCACCCACCTTCATTCATCCACCTCTATTCACCCACCTTCATTCACCCACCTTCATCATCAAAGTGGATATAGGCCTCCTGGGGAAAACCACTATACAAAAATAACGAATCTAGTTCAGTACCTCATTGGGTGACGTGGAAAGTGCTCATATTCCTCTGGTTTGACACCTTGTATATATATATATATATATATATATATATATATATATATACACACATAAACAATTTTTTTTAACCATTCACTTAATTTTATTTATTTTATTTTGTGTGTGCGTGTACGAATTTTGTTTTCAGGAAATATATTTGTATATATTCATTATTTTATTTGCTTTTACAAAAGAATTATTCCTGAAATGTATTATTTGAAGATAACCTGGATTTTTTTTTCCAGTGTCAACCCAGGAGTAATTTCCCAGACTGTGCAATTTCTTCAGTTTAGCAAAGCTGTGTGCAATTTAGAACATCAAATTGACTACCTTCATGACTAACAGGTGTTCTATGAACATTATACAACTATTGGCAAGGAAAATTGTATAAAGGTGTTGTATATTGTGGCAAAGATATACAATTGTATTAACATTCTCATATATTTACATAATAACAATGCATGGAAACAATTGCGCATAGCTCGCGAACCAATTATACTATATTATTTTGGTTTTCACCATTAGAAAGAACATAATGTTCCGATGTTGTAGTGATATATACAGTTATATACGTATCCGAGCAAATAACGCAATGCCGAGGTGGGGAACAGCTCGGAACCCAGCTAGTGTCGGCGGAACGGAGACGGGTGAAGCGTAAATATTCGCATTTTGGCTCATTTCAAATATTCATAGAGCAAAAACTATTTGTCGTAGGAACTTTGAATTTTGTTTATTCTATTCAGCATTATCTGCCGTTTAAATACAGACTAAATTGAAAACCATAGACCTTGTAACAACAAAATAATTCAAACATTTTATAAACCATATCATGCAAAATCATACTGTTTTTGTTTTCGGTCACTGCTGGAGAACTATTGAAGATAGACAATTTATGTTTACAGATTTGGAAAGAGCAGACAAAATACTATTATTTGAGCATATCAAAATATATGGTTATCACTCACAATTTCGAGATAGGACGGTGTGAAGACAATTGCGCGGGAAATACTTTTATTCCGGAGTCGTTGACACTTTCACATTTCGATTTATTTAAATTTTTATTTTTATCATGTAGTATAGTTATTCCTCTTTCCATTGAAATATGATACATCACAATAAACAGCATTCTGGTGGATGGATATACAGATATACACAAGGCTTCGAAAACGTTGCCGGGCAGAATATTTCTCCCAAAACCAAAAGTGTCTGTCCATTTGTAACTTAGCCGGAGGCGAGAGTGTTAAAATCATTGTCCTAATATTCACCTTAACCAAAATTACCAACCAAATAATTATTACCACGGTATAAACGTAATGTAATTATCATGACTAGGGCTTGCATCGTGCTTTTCATTACGTCCATAGGTAGATGCTATAATTTTTGTGTTCACATTCTAGACTGTTTTTCTTGTATGTATTGATCACTTTAAATGTGTGATATTTCCGAAATGATAATACTTACACTGAAGGTCATAGTAATATAATTTTGTCTTTGACGAATGGGTCCTAAAATGTATGAAAACGTATGATATATATATATATATTATATAATTATATATATATATATATATATATATATATATATATATATATATATATATATATATATATATATATATATATATATATATAATTATATATATACGGTATATATTATGTAATTATCAATTAAAGAGTGGCACCGATAACTATTTATAAATCATTATAATTACAATGGCAGAGCATTCTGATAAATTAATTGGGATTTATAATCTTATTATTTCATTAACAACGGGCAATATTGGACAAAAATCACATCTCTCTCTCTCTCTCTCTCTCTCTGACACAATTATATAAATACTATTACATCTTAGATTAAATCATTTCTAAGGATTCATTATAATATAATGAATCCTTAGAAATGATTTAATTATCCATCTCTCATATAATTTTAAGGTGATCTAGTTACAGTGTATCAATACTTGTGTGGGGGACTTTATACATCCTTGGACGTGGTTCAACCCTGCAAATTCATGACTCAGAAACCTTTCTCACGCCTTTTTAGCCTACTCTTGCATCTGTGAGCACCAGCGACTGTACACGTGGATCGGAAGTTAAGATCACGTGTAGGAGGTGTGCATTGAGGTGTGTAGCAGAGGTGAGAGGTATTGAAGGAAGATTTGGGTTAGTTAGAGACAGGCCTCAGACACAACTGGAGGTCTGACAGATAGACACCAGCAACGGGCACATTAACAGCCCTCAGAGATTCCATCTCAACATAGGGAATTCTCTCTTAATTATATATTAGTGCAGCTCTATACATCATTCAGTTGTTACTTAATAATAAAGTTGGTTTGGATATCACATTCTTTAATTTCCCCCTTTACCTATATATAACATGTATAAGGTATAAGTGGGATGGTGGCGGCGATACAATTATTTATCTTATCTATCTATCAACAAGCAGAGAACGGAGAGCTGAGAGATCAACCTACTATCTTCAATCCACCTATAACTACAACATAACATATAACTCATAAGGACAGATAGACACCTTTGGTCTTCCTTACTTGGAGTTAAAGGTTAACCCTTATCATTAATATAGGATCGTACATTTGTACGTCTTCCTAATCCTATCCCCATGCTAACAGTGACTGTCAAAATTAATTTGTAACAATACTATAATTTGTATAGTTTCATCATAGTAAAACATAACACACTGCCATTGTTCACTCCACACATGCACCATTACCACCACCCATAATTCACTGATCCATAATACATGCCAACAAACCTATAATGTTAACAATGGCCTCGATAATTTTACCTTGGAGTGCAAAATCTTAAACCTTTAACCTCTACTCTAACGGCGACGTATTTTTAATTTGATTCAATAATTTTTAAGAGGAGTTTGTGCTGTTTACGAAAGATCTATGGTAGTAAAGAGGATTAAGTGAGATCGTTCGAAGACTGTTAATTGTTTGATACCCTTCTTTACCTGAATGAATTCGTCTAATAGTTGCCAACATAAATGAAAAGAATGTCTCCGGTACTCAATGGGTTAAAATCCAGGTCATATAATCTGCAGACTAACGGGCCCTCCTTTCAAGAACCGAGATTCACGACTGACGTGAGATTCAGAGAGTAATATATTTGTGATGAGAAAGGAGGGCTTCATGTTATAGAAGGAAGAGATATGTAGTCGGTAGGAAAATTAAATTATAAGAATCGCCTGCACGCGCGCGCGTGTGTGTGTGTGTGAGTGTGTTTAAATTTCAAATCTGTCTCATACGAACTTATTATTGGCTGAATACTACTATAACAAATATATATTTCACCATTAAAGTTACTGTACATCTACAGTATACAGTATGTATTTATGATTGATACATTTCTTTAACAAACGTCAATGTCATTTCACTATTTTTGCCTTATTAAGTCTTTGGTTCCTCATACGCCATGTGTTATGGTTTGTCTCACTATTAGGAGAACATTTTAAGTAAATATGAAAGTCAAATGCATATATGGGAATGCTTATGATATTTGCTAGATAATAAACCAAATAATTATTGTTTAATTATGTGTGTTATTATTATGAACGGGCAAGTAGATACATGTTGCGAGTCCCCTTCTATGTCAAGGATAACTTATATAAATAGCTACATAGCCTACCATTTTAGTTCATCTCCTGTACCACCATTATGAAGGTCGACTTCACACTGTAATATTAACTCACTGGCACAAATATGGAAACCTTTCCTGTCAATGGCTGTCTGTCAGAGCTAATCACTGTTCACAAGAGTAACTTTTGACAGTCACACCGAACATCAACCCAAGCTAATAACAATACATGTTGGTCAATAAAACACTCATCTGTCAGTGACTGGCTGTTGATTTGATGGAATTCGAAATGGTTGCCAGTATATTGGTAATCTGGAGTGAGGGGTGTCATTTAATATTTATATATTGTTGAGAGACAGATAGAGAGTGAGAGTAAGTGGGTGAGAGAGTTGCAAGGAATATATAGTATCTCGGAGAACTTGAGGTCCATTCCAGGGAGATACTCGAAGTTGAAAGATTGAGATTGTGTAGTGCACTACACTCATTGCAGAGTGTGTAATGTACTATCGACTCATTATTTGAACTGTTCTACTGAAGAACTATAAAACATAAGGGAGTTTGTTTCAGGTAGAACAGTTCTTATACGATAAAATGCTTCCTCATATACTTATTACTTCTAACCTCCAACCATGGTTGCGAGTTATATTTATACTGAGCCTACTTCATCTTGCTGTAATCTACATTGTCATTAAGTATATTAAAAACGTCAATTAGTTGAGCTCATAGTCAACCGAGGTATTTATATAGTTAAGTTTCTAACTAACTGTTTTTAGCGTTCTTACAACCCTCTTCGCCTGTTGTACCCTATCCCGCACTTCCATCCTCCATACTATCATCTTTACTCATCAATCTGCCCTAATACCGCCCTTGTACCCTCATACATGCTCTTCACCGCTTACCATCTACTTTCTAAATACATTTCCACAAACTATTCTTTATCAACTCTGTCATAGGAACTTTAGATCGAAATGTATGGACATACGGATCTTGAAACATTACAAATAGCTAACGATTCAGTGACATTGATTTCCCGTGATAACTTACTGGGGTGACGTGGAGAAAGACGTGAGATCGTGCTCTGCAATCTGATATGGTATGTAAAGCAAGCAGGACTGAGGCTTCCCAGAACCCAAGCCTGTGATAATGTTTCTACTTTCCCTGAACAAATAAGGACAACCTGTATCACTCTGCTGTATATCCATGGTGTGCAATCCGCAAAGTCTATTAACCCATTCAGTACCGGTGACATCCTCTTTATTATATTCTGGCAACTATTGGACGGTGTTATTAGGTTTAGGAAGGATAAATACCAGTATAAAATATTACAAACTATCTCAATTAATCCTTTCAACTACCATAAATGATATCCTTCCTAAGCTTCATATAATCGTCTAAATGCAGCCGAAATAAAAACAAAAAGACATCGCCAGTACAGTAAGGGTTAATAAGTACCAGTGGCCCTTGATTAGGAACTCCTAAAGCTCTGTAACTTAAAGCTCCCCTCCGGGTGTAAAGCTTCAAGGATTAAATAATTTCCAGAATGATAATTAGTTTCAACTTTGACAGCAGCCATACGAGACTAACTTAAACTTTGTGAGATGTACCTGCTGGTGTTACTATGAAGAGTGTTGCTGTTTTGATGTTACTGTTTACCTGACGTAGTTTATGGTATGATAGCAACAGTGGAATGTGACATAGATGTATAAACTGTTGTTGATGTTACTGTTTACCTGATGGAGTTTATGTTATGATATAAATAATGGGATGTAACATAGATGAAGAAACTGTTGTTGAAGCTATTGTTCTTACATACCTATCATTCGTACCACCAAACTCTCTTTTTGTATCCCACTTTAATATATATTTATTGTTATCCTCATTCCTTCCTTCTGTCTAGCTTTTGGTAATACTGATCTCGTCTCTTAGTTTCCACCACTTTTCTGACACTCCTCATTATTGTTTGTTTCTGTACTTCTTTTGTCCTGCTTTTTTGCTTAATCGGACACTCCTATCCTCCCACTTTGCTCCTTTCTTCCTCCCACATCCACATATGTCAATCTCGTTTCCTTCCTTCCTCCCACCGGTATTCTGTTATTCCTCTCCTGTTGTTTACTCTCGGCTGATTCCCGCTTACATTGTATCTCCCTCCTGAGCCCCAGCATCGAAATTCTGTTTCTCATTTTCTTTATCATTCTGCATCCTGCTTTGCACATATTGCCTGTCATCTCCCCTCAATCACCTGCCTCCTCACTTACTTAACTTTTGACCAGCCTCTCTCTTCCTTGTGCACCATTACGGTCTTTACATACCTGTTCTTGTATATTCTCAGATTGCCATCCCCTCACAATTATCATACAACTCTCATCTTGTAGCTCATTCGTCCTGAAAATGGGATACTCTGCATATTTAATTCCCTACCTTTTTGTTGTCCTTTGTTAAACAATATGATATTTACTATAGGTACCGCCAACGAACTTGAGAATAATGTTGGCCCCTTAACTCTTCATAACTCAAATGGGCCTAGAGCAAACTGGCTGTAAATATCCGCAACTATTTCCTGGTGGGCTCTTCCCAAATGATTGAAATGTCAGCTCGATTGAGTTCATTCATTTTGAGTTATGAAAAGTTAAGGGTCAAGATTATTGTCAGGTTCGTTGGCCCTACCTATAGTACAGATGTATACATTTCTATGAATAATACTTTATCATATGTATTTATATATTATTTGCATTTGGTATTGGTGCCCCACTTTCTACTGTTATCCTACTTATAATCACTACACTCCAAACCACTACATGTGTTTATTTCGTGTTCCTACTCATAACCCATCTGCTTCGATAAACCTCTCCTTGTCTCCCACATTTCCCAACATAGATCACGACATTCTTGTGGCAGCAGCCAACCTACAAACGTACTCCACGTTGTAAGATTGCCAGGCAGTACAGTGTGGCACTGGCTGGAACCATATTGTATGTACTTATTGTTTGTGTGTGTGTGTGTGCGTGTGTGTGTGTGTGTGTGGGAGTGTTGCATTTTGTGTGTACCATAATGTTATGACGGTATATGTACCCACTGGTGTCTGAGTGTACCATAATGTTATGATGGTATATGTACCCTCTGGTGTTTGTGTGTACCATAATGTTATGACGGTATATGTACCCGCTGGTGTCTGTGTGTACCATAATGTTATGACGGTATATGTACCCACTGGTGTCTGAGTGTACCATAATGTTATGATGGTATATGTACCCACTGATGTCTGTGTGTACCATAATGTTATGATGGTATATGTACCCACTGGTGTGTGTGTGTACCATAATGTTATGACAGTATATGTACCCACTGGTGTCTGAGTGTACCATAATGTTATGATGGTATATGTACCCACTGATGTCTGTGTGTACCATAATTTTATGATGGTATATGTACCCACTGGTGTTTGTGTGTACCATAATGTTATGACGGTATATGTACCCACTGGTGTCTGAGTGTACCATAATGTTATGATGGTATATGTACCCACTGGCGTTTGTGTGTACCATAATGTTATGATGGTATATGTACCCACTGGTGTCTGAGTGTACCATAATGTGTTGATGGTATATGTACCCACTGGTGTTTGTGTGTACCATAATGTTATGATGGTATATGTACCAGCTGGTGTCTGGGTGTACCATAATGTTATGATGGTATATGTAGCCACTGGTGTTTGTGTGTACCATAATGTTATGACGGTATATGTACCCACTGGTGTCTGAGTGTACCATAATGTTATGATGGTATATGTACCCACTGGTGTCTGAGTGTACCATAATGTTATGACGGTATATGTACCCACTGGCATCTGTGTGTACCATAATGTTATGATGGTATATGTACCTACTGGTGTCTGAGTGTACCATAATGTTAGTATGGTATACGTACCCACTGGTGTCTGAGTGTACCATAATGTTATTATGGTATATGTACCCACTGGTGTCTGTGTGTACCATAATGTTATGACGGTATATGTACCCCCTGGTGTCTGTGTGTACCATTATGTTATGATGGTATATGTACCCACTGGTGTCTGTGTGTACCATAATGTTATGATGGTATATGTACCCACTGGTGTCTGTGTGTACCATAATCTTATGACGGTATATGTACCCACTGGTGTCTGTGTGTACCATAATGTTATGATGGGTTATGTACCCACTGGTGTGTGTGTGTATCATAATGTTATGACGGTATATGTACCAGCTGGTGTCTGTGTGTACCATAATGTTATGATGGTATATGTACCCACTGGTGTGTGTGTGTACCATAATGTTATGACGGTATATGTACCCACTGGTGTCTGTGTGTACCATAATGTTATGATGGTATATGTACCCACTGGTGTGTGTGTACCATAATGTTATGACGGTATATGTACCAGCTGGTGTCTGTGTGTACCATAATGTTATGATGGTATATGTACCCACTGGTGTGTGTGTGTACCATAATGTTATGACGGTATATGTACCCACTGGTGTCTGTGTGTACCATAATGTTATGATGGTATATGTACCCACTGGTGTGTGTGTGTACCATAATGTTATGACGGTATATGTACCAGCTGGTGTCTGTGTGTACCATAATGTTATGATGGTATATGTACCCACTGGTGTGTGTGTGTACCATAATGTTATGACGGTATATGTACCCACTGGTGTCTGTGTGTACCATAATGTTATGATGGTATATGTACCCACTGGTGTGTGTGTGTACCATAATGTTATGACGGTATATGTACCAGCTGGTGTCTGGGTGTACCATAATATATTCATGAGTTTCAGCAAGATTTGTGATTGTGTAGGTTTTGACCGCTGTTCCGATAGTTTTACTACATGTGAGTTAGGCCTATGTGCTATTTTGTAGTAGAATGGTAATGCTTAATGAGACGTAGGTAAGATTGATTTTCGAGTAGTGTAATTTCTAGTATATTATATATTTGTAACATCGATTTATATTATTTATAATTTTGAATTTGTTTTGATATAAAGCAACAGCTGGTCATCAACAGGCAGCTACTGTTCCTCCTGAATATCGCTGGCCATCTATAGGGTATCCATTGTGGCGGAAACTAAGTATGAATAAGCGGTTAATGGCTTAACCCTTAACCAACGGCGCACGACATCTGTCGAGTTAAATAAATTTTGACTATGTGCCGGTGCACCACATATGTCGAGTGCCATTTTCAGCACGTAATGTTGCTGAGAGAGAGAGCTGAGCGGTGGGACGAGCGTAGTAACCATATGACCGCTCACCAAGACCACCGTGGACGTACTGAACTGTATACCACCTTCCTCCCCCTTCTCTCACTCGCTACACAGGGAATTATGTACGGAAATTACCTTATTTTAGTTTTTTTGCACTCGTGTTGCACGATCGTTGCAAGAGAACCAGTGGTCGTACAAGGATGGTTCGGGTGTCATTGGAAAGCTCTGTTTACGCCCTTTCAGGGATAGATACTTGTTTTACGCTCTGGGTCTTGTTTATGCATGAAAATGAGCACGGAAACAACCCTATTTAGGGTAAAAAAAAAACGCTGGGCGGCACAGTGTAAAATACCCTACCACCCGCTCTTTGTGTGTTAAAGAGCGACACATGTGCTCTTGGAAGTCATCCAAAAACTTACATTTGTTCAATTGTGCCATCAAAGTTAACACACCACCTATCATGAGCTAAACTCACTTATAATTATTATAGATAAACATTCCAAATACATCGTATCCTCCCACTCTTTATGTAATCTTACAGCCGCTCCGTTGTAGATTATTTGCCACCGACAACTACAATATATCTCTACTCATCAATTGGTCATACTGTATGTAGCTAGACTAGAGGGCTTTTTGTAGAGTTTTTACCAGCAAAATAATATACACATCAACCGTTTATACTCAGGTGGTTCACTCTTACATTGTCTCACTCCTTCATCACTCTGTTACTATTATCCTACACCTTACTCTCAGGTGGTTCACTCTTACATTGTCTCACTCCCTCATCATTATATTACTATTATCCTACACCTTACTCTCATGTGGTTCACTCTTACATTGTCTCACTCCTTCATCACTGTTACTATTATCCTACACCTTACTCTCAGGTGGTTCTCTCTTACATTGTCTCACTCCCTCATCCCTCTGTTACTATTATCCTACATCTTACTCTCAGGTGGTTCACTCTTACATTGTCTCACTCCCTCATCACTCTGTTACTATTATCCTACATCTTACTCTCAGGTGGTTCACTCTTACATTGTCTCACTCCCTCATCACTCTGTTACTATTATCCTACATCTTACTCTCAGGTGGTTCACTCTTACATTGTCTCACTCCCTCATCCCTCTGTTACTATTATCCTACACCTTACTCTCAGGTGGTTCACTCTTACATTGTCTCACTCCTTCATCACTCTGTTACTATTATCCTACATCTTACTCTCAGGTGGTTCACTCTTACATTGTCTCACTCCCTCATCACTCTGTTACTATTATATCCTACACCTTACTCTCAGGTGGTTCTCTCTTACATTGTCTCACTCCCTCATATCTCTGTTACTATTATCCTACACCTTACTCTCAGGTGGTTCACTCTTACATTGTCTCACTCCCTCATCACCCTGTTACTATTATCCTACACCTTACTCTCAGGTGGTTCACTCTTACATTGTCTCACTCCCTCATCACTCTGTTACTATTATCCTACATCTTACTCTCAGGTGGTTCACTCTTACATTGTCTCACTCCCTCATCACTCTGTTACTATTATCCTACACCTTACTCTCAGGTGGTTCACTCTTACATTGTTTCACTCCTTCATCACTCTGTTACTATTATCCTACACCTTACTCTCAGGTGGTTCTCTCTTACATTGCCTCACTCCTTCATCACTCTATTACTATTATCCTACACCTTACTCTCAGGTGGTTCACTCTTACATTGTCTCACTCCCTCATCACTCTGTTACTATTATCCTACACCTTACTCTCAGGTGGTTCACTCTTACATTGTCTCACTCCCTCATCATTCTGTTACTATTATCCTACACCTTACTATCAGGTGGTTCACTCTTACATTGTCTCACTCCTTCATCCCTCTGTTACTATTATCCTACACCTTACTCTCAGGTGGTTCACTCTTACATTGTCTCACTCGCTCATCACTCTGTTACTATTATCCTACACCTTTCTCTCAGGTGGTTCTCTCTTACATTGTCTCACTCCCTCATCACTCTGTTACTATTATCCTACACCTTACTCTCAGGTGGTTCACTCTTACATTGTCTCACTCCCTCATCACTCTGTTACTATTATCCTACACCTTACTCTCAGGTGGTTCACCCTTACATTGTCTCACTCCCTCATCACTCTGTTACTATTATCCTACACCTTACTCTCAGGTGGTTCACTCTTTCATTGTCTCACTCCCTCATCACTCTGTTACTATTATCCTACACCTTACTCTCAGGTGGTTCACTCTTACATTGTCTCACTCCCTCATCACTCTGTTACTATTATCCTACACCTTACTCTCAGGTGGTTCACTCTTACATTGTCTCACTCCCTCATCACTCTGTTACTATTTTCCTACATCTTACTCTCAGGTGGTTCACTCTTACATTGTCTCACTCTCTCATCACTCTGTTACTATTATCCTACACCTTACCCTCAGGTGGTTCACTCTTACATTGTCTCACCTCATATCTCTCACATCTATCCTGGTTCTCATTTCCTCTCTCCTCCTAGAGCCTGACGGTGCAGAAGGGGTTAAAGCACCTCCCTCCTCACTTACACACTTTTTACTTCCCCCTCTCACTCCCCTCATCCCTTTACATCATTAACCCGGTAAGCGCGAGCTATGTGTACTGAACACCACACTTCTGGAGCGGCAATATTAGGCTCCATTCCTGCCTATAATCGTCATTTTACGATAAATATCGTTAGTATTTATTTATATGCGCCTATTTTACATTTAATATGAAGATAGTAACCTGTAACAACAATAAAACAAGTGGGAATATCGTTTGGATGGTCAAAATCGCGAATTATTACCGAGCGGTACATTCATGAATTGTGAGCCAGCAGCGAGGTACACCCTCTCTCTCTGGAGCCTACAGCCACACTGAACCTCCCCTCCCTCATTCTCTCGCACTCCATACGCTCGGTAGCAATAACACCACACCCTGGAACCGGGTTGCAGATAGTAGCATGATAAATACACCAATAAAGATGGTAATAAGAGGAAAAATAGGTGATAATTGAAGGGGGGTGGCAGGAGGGGATATTGATACATGTGGAGGAGTGATATGAGGTATGGAGAGATAATAAATAAAAAATAAAATAAAAAATAAACTTGTTTTAAGTGCTACTGGGGCCTTTTAATTTTTTCTTTCTTTCGGCCTTACCTCTTAAGAGGTTCCTCGCCCTTGCCCACCAAAACCTCTTAACCCTTTCACGCATTTATGATGCAGAGGTTGCCAGATTAGCAATAATAAATAGAGTTCTCTCACTCTTATAATTACCTCTCCAAAATTAGTTTTCTGCCCACAGTTAACTCAAAGACAACTGCAGAGGTTGAAGTAATTAAACTAAAGGTTTATAAATACCCCTGATGGTAACAAAGGCTTTAAAGTATCCCCAATAGGCTCAAAACTGCGTCATATTTCGGAGAGGGTTAAGAGTGTTCTCGCCATTCCTGGGTTAAGGTGTTTACCTAACTTGTTGATACTTCCTTCCCTATATTATTTCCTGACGTCTTCCTTATTCACACAGTTTCTGCACCTCATGTCTTCCTATCAATACACATTTGGTCCAAACACCTAACACCATTGCCCTTCCTTAACCCTTCTGGCCCGGGCTCGCCCTCCTAAGGAAGTTGTTGAGATCCGGGCGATTTGGCCGAAAAACGTCTATGCCTAGGCTGCCGTATCTTTATTATTTTAACTGCTAGAAATTACTAACGAATCTCTATACGTACTGGGGTTTCTAATCTGTAGTCTGGCGTTGCGTAGAGCTCTCTAAGTCAACTGGTTCAGTTGTGATAACGATTTCCATGGAGAGCGATTCGATATGATGTTGACAATATCGGAGCTTTGCAGACACTAATTTTGTCATAACATACAACAACAACATTGATCCGACGTCTCCTTCTTGATTTCGGAGGTGCAGTGTCGCAAAGACAGGCTTTGTTTACATGCATCGGATGCACGGCTTTCAAAACACGCTTAATCCTTAAAGATCGGGGCCGGACTTAAGTCCGGCTCCAATTTGCAGCAAGTTAGGAGCATTATTAAGGCTTTTAAAGGGTTAAAATCGAGTGCAAATGGCCGGGAGCGCAGCGGGCCAGACAGCCGACTCCCAGGGCTTACCGCTGCCCATTAACTCATGTTCCCTGTGTTCTCGAGAGGCCGGCAGTGTAGCCAGTAGTGAGCATAGCTGGGAAAAATATGCCGCTATACGCTAAACTCCCATGTTACTGGTATCACTGTATGAGAACCACGAGTGCTACGTAGCTCATTCTGGTCTCATTTTGAAGCTTTTAGCGCCTAGTTTTTTGCTAAATAAACAAAATTTCATGCAGATACTTGATTTATCATTCAGGAGGGCCTGAATATGCCCAAATAAGCCCAAAACCCCCCCCCGCTAAACAAGGGTTAATAGGCTTTCAAGCTTACAGATTTTAAAAGGACACCCGGGCTCCTGCCCATCTGCTGCGGTGTCCTTTTAAAATGACAATTGGGCGGGAAGGGTTAAGCTATATGTATATTTATTTTACTCTCTCTCTCTCTCTCATTTGTAGATCCAGACAGAAGAGTACATAATTATAACCTTTTGAGTCCGCTTCTGGTACAATCACTACTGTACAATCACTTTATGTAATTTTCCCTGATACACTCCTTTCTCTCCGTCAAATGTCCACCAATAATTGCATTCATTGTTTCACCTCTTTTCTATTTCATGGATATGTTTTTTTTACATGTATTCATGTTTGTATCAATATGATTATTAACTCGTCCAGCCCCTGCTAGTTTTGTAATGTTTGTTCACCAGAACCCGGCCGGTTTTCAAAAAATTGTTTTATTCCAGAAACAATAGCGAATAGGTTAGGAATGAAGGAAAAACCACGAAAAACCGCTCAAAAAGCTTAAAGAATGGTCCTACAGAGCCCCCGAAAACGTATTTTACACGAGTAAAAAATTGAAGGCAATTACCCCAAAAAACCAGGTTATTGCGCGCTCACGTGCACGCACGTGGACTTTGAGAGTTTTCAACCATCGGCACGGTTGCGTGGGATACGTACACAGTTCCCATACAAATCTGAGCCCTCTTGAGTAGCTACACCTGAGGTTACGGTCGGCGCAATTAGGGTGACGCGCCAGGCGCGTCTCTGGGGCTGTGCGTTACATACGTCGCTGGGGCTGTACGGGTTAATAAATAAGAAATTATTTTACTTTGCAATTAGTTGACCTACGTTTTTTGTTTATCATTCGGATACAACCGTGTTCTGTTCTTCTCTCGTCTCACTTAAGTGTTGTCCCCATTAACCCCCACACTGTAAGGTAACATGTCTTAGTTGAACACAAGAGGGTACCAAATTATGCACAAAATAAGTCCTACATTTGTTTATAAAAAGGCATTACATAACATATATATAGCATTATTAGAATGCTAAGAATAAAGAACACCAAAATGATAAGAATGTTCTTCTGTCTGTATTTTAGTTCTGGGGCCATGGTCTACAGGAGGTATTCTGTCATGTTTTCTTCCATTGTACTTGTTCAACAACCTCGTATTTTGCAGATGTGTCGTTTCTGTCCTATCTTTCTGAAGGGAGAAGGCAAAAGGTCAAATATTTGTACAGTGTTGTATACAGTTGAGTCTATGTATTATAACATACCAGTTTAACCATGATTTATAATATTGCCTGAACAATACAAAACACAAAAAATATTAGCAGTGGGATATTTTGTGTGGGTGGTGGGGAGGTTGTGTGTGTGTGTGTGTGCATATTTTTGGGTGTATGTCTATGTAATCCTTTGGCTTTGAACTAGGATAGGACAAGGAGAACACCGAAAAGAGGTGGCTGAAGTTGCTTAAGACACATGATCCGCTGGATGAAAAAGAAAATCAGGTATGTTGGAAGAAAGGTGGTGTTCGACAAGGGGACCATTAGATGAAAGACCGCAAATATTGATAAAAGCTTCATAAACTTGTCTAATAATACCAGGAATAAATGAAGAAAAGCCTCATTATATACTGAAAGGGTTAAGGATAGTTATAATAATAATAATAATAATAATAATAATAATAAACGGTTTATTGATAGTTTCAGCCATTGGCTGAAAATGTACAAAGGAACATTTTGTTGCTTAACTCTAACTTATCAACCATCCTGGTGGTTTAATGGTTAAGGTGGCAAAAATCTGTGTGTGATAACCCGGGTTCGAATCCCGGTGGATCATATATACTTTAATTAATTTCATTGGGGGTGTTTGGTGTTGTGGTGAAATTAATAAAATATAGATTATATTACCTTACAATACAATATGTACCAAAGTAAGAGATTGCACAAGAGCTACTGGTATTAAATTTAGGTCAGTTAGATATTATGTACTTCCTTAGCTGATGATATTTTCAAGTCGAGGTGGTAATGGTACAATTTTACAAGTTTTCTCTGAAAGTTTGTGATTTACCTGTTATTCTAGGATAGAGATGACATATCTCGTATGACTTTGATTACGTATGACTTGTTTTCTTTCATTTTTTTTTTTTTTTTCTTTTTCGTTCACCGTATTTTAGAAAGCTGGTGTTTACACGAGCGCGTTTCCCGGTATTCTTTTTTGGAGCAAGTATATTTATTAAATTATTTATTATATAATGTATTGATTGCTTATTATTGCTTTTTTGATTGTTTACGCATTTACATATATCTAACCTGAAATGTTTTAAGGCTAATTTGTGTTAGGCGCAGAGACTTTACCAAAGGTAGCTTGCCAATAAAAGTTGACGGAAAAAGAGCTTGTGTGACACTGCCTTCCTACTTGTGGACGGTATGACACTTAACGCGATATGTGGTTAGTCGCACACCAGTGATTGTGTGTGTGTGTGTGTGTGTGCATGTGTGTGTTTGACACTTAACGCGATATATGGTTACTCGCACACCAGTGATTGTTTTATGGCTTGTCTTACTGTTGGTTGATTAGGTTCACGATATAAGGGATGGGGCTTGCTTGATATCTTGATGTCCTTGCACGTATAGGGGTGATGGTATTGTGATGCCTGGTAGCTCTTCTGGGAGTAGGCGCTGGGGGTGGAAGCATGTTTCGGTGACGTGGGTTGGCGACTAGCTTCTGACCGAATTTCAGAGTGAGGTTCCGGTATCGGCTCGATAGCATTTCTAACCCGAGGAACCGTAGCGCTTCGGGGTAGTGTGTGTAGGAGAGTCCTAGAATGATCCTGCAAGCTCTTTTCTGCACTTTTTCGAGTTGTTCTTTCTGTGTTGCTGTTAGCGATAAGGTCCATGTTGGGCAAGCATAAGTGGGTTTGGGCAAAATGAACAACTTGTACACGTATGATAGGTCGGGTGAGGGAGCGCCTAGCGACTTAACCTATCTGCGGCGAGACTCCGATTCATTAAACGTCGTGAGGGGCGAAGCTATTGCATTAATTTTTGACGAAAATCGTCATTATCCGATAAAAAGTGTTATTACTTATTCATTGCACCTTTTTTATGTTTAATATGAAGATAGTTACATGTTACAACAATAAAACAAGTGGGAATAGTATTTGTGGGGTGACAAAACACGAAATATTGACGAGCGGTTCATTAATGTAGTTGACAGAGAGCGAAACTGCACCCTCCCTTCACAAGCTCTCGAGCGAGACTGGAGGTAGTGCGGGCTAGTCTCTCTCTCTCTCCTCCCTCCACACCCCTCCCTTTCGACCTTGAAACTGGGTAGGGAGTTTTGGCGCCATAGATAAACCGGTAATCACAGGAATAAGATAAAAATAGGTGATAATTAAGGGGGGGGGGGGAAATTTGGACACATGTGGAGTAGTGATAGGATGTATGGAGAGGAATTATCTCACATATTTACACATTCCTTTGTTTTGAGTGACAATGGGATGTTTGGAAAGGCTTTTTTTAGGCCATGGCTCAAAAGAGGGCGCTCGCCCTCCTAGGGTTCGGACTCATATGAGGACGCTCGCCGTTTATGGGTTAAGACGGCGTAGGAGGTAGAGTTTATAGCCACAGATTTTGACTACAATACTGATGTGAGTTGAGTATATTGCTATGCTTGTATAGTACATACAGTATACTCATATATTATTTTCAACCCAGGACATTAACACCTTAAGAGCGGCCTATGCGGTTTATTTATATGTACCGCCCAGCGGGGTGTTTTTAGCCAAAATAGGGCTGTTTATGTGATCATTTTCATGCCTAAATAAGACCCAGAACGTAAAACAAGTATCTATCCCTGAAAGGGCATAAACAGAGCTTTCGAATGACACCATAACGATCCTTTTATGATGGCTAGTTTTCTTGCAATAACCGTGCAACGCGAGTGCAAAAAGCATGTAATTAGCCACTTTCCCGATACAATTCCGTATATAGCGAGTGACAGAGGGAGGAGGGAGGTGAGAATCGTGTCAGTAGGTTCGCCGCGGTGGTCTGGAGCAGTCATACGCTCGCTAGTCTCCTGCCACCACTTGTCTCTCTCTCTCAGCAACATTACGTGCTGAAATTGCCACTCGACCTATGTCGAGCGCCGCCACATAGTCCAGCTTTATTAAATACGACTTAAGTTGCGCCCCGACTTTTAGGGGTTAAACATACTATGGAAAGTGCTGATAGATATATACATAGATTTATTAACACCTTACGAGCGGCCTATGCGGTTTATTTATGTGTACCGCCCAGCGGGGTGTTTTTAGCCAAAATAGGGCTGTTTACGTGATCATTTTCATGCCTAAATAAGACCCAGAACGTAAAACAAGTACCTATCCCTGAAAGGGCATAAACAGAGCTTTCGAATGACACCATAACGATCCTTGTATGATGGATAGTTTTCTTGCAATAACCGTGCAACGCGAGTCCAAAAAGCAGGTAATTCGGTACTTTCGGTACATAATTGAGTATGTAGCGAGTGAGAGAGGGAGGAGGGAGCTGAGATTTGTGTCAGTAGGTTCGCCGCGGTGGTCTGGAGCAGTCATACGCTCGCTAGTCTCCTGCCACCACTTGTCTCTCTCTCTCAGCCACATTACGTGCTGAAATTGCCACTCGAGTTATGTCGAGCGCCGCCACATAGTCCAGCTTTATTTAACTCGACTTAAGTGGTGGGCCGCTTTTTAAGGGTTAAGTAAATAGGAAGGAATATCTGATATAACTAGAAGTACATATATAAAATATATAAACGTGATGGACAAAAAATATACCTATGAAAACAGAATCATATGATTAACATAGCACATCAGAACAAGAAGTTTTCATCATCATATAATTACCTACTTTCGATAGCAGGATAAGTGCAGTATTGAGAGGATTAATAGGATTGATAGTTTTGACCAAAAACACAGACATATATAAATAAAATGCCAGGACCAATAAATATTGTCTCTTGAAATATTTCACCTGTGAAAACGTGTCTCTCTTCAAAACTATTCAAGCGATATGTCCAATTGTTGAGAGCGAGTGAGTGTGATCGAGTGTGTGTTGGGTGCTTCTCTCTCTCTCTCTCTCTCTCTCTCTCTCTCTCTCTCTCTCTCTTAAAATAACAGTGTGTGACTCACTGTAAACATTCTGCCAGGAACACTAAAACTAGACCGATAGAATATGTTTTACCCTTGTATTGTATTGTTCCCTTTGTTTTGCGTTGTTATTTTGTAACATTATTATTATTGCAAAATTTGATTTTGTAGATTTCGAAGTATATTTTAGTTTGGCCTCCCGCTTATACTCCTTCAATATATATAGTTTGTTCCCACATACACTCCTTCAAGCTGGATTTCCTGTATTGCAGCTTCACTATCGCTCGACAATAATTAATATTTACTCTTGAATGGGGCTAAAAGAGTTATTATGGCGTCAAACAAACACCTGTACCTGATAAGCTGTATCTGATACTGGTGTCAGCATTAAGTTATATGTTATATATGTTATATATTAACCCACTGAGCACCAGCTAAATATAAATAAATGTACATCCAGGGACCGGCCGATTTTGCCAATTTTATTTTTTTCTAAAATGGAAGAAAAAGGTGAGAAAAGAAGAAAACAAAAATTACTCACCTCGGTCATTTGGGGGTCGTATGGGGTGGGGTGGGAGGAGGGGGGGGTGGGTAGCCTCATACATCTGCTGGTGCCGGGCGGCCTTCAAACTTCCCGCCCGGTCATCTATAGTTGAGCGCGGCAGCATGGCAGATGTACGATGCGGCCAGTTTTCGAGTGACGGTTATTTACACCACCAGAGCATCATGTGTGCCACATAATGTCATTGTAAGTGAAGTTACAGTGTGAAAAGTGCTTAGATATAAGTCTTGTAAAGTGAACACGAGTGGCAAGACCGTGGCGCGTCTCCGTTGCCATGGAGACTGGCGGCCATCATGGTCTGGGACAATAACAGAACGCACGAACTGACACACACCCAGCTGACTGACACGCGACACCAACACTTTCACTTTCTCTGTTACTCCCCTGCTTTATTCAGTTTTCATGTCTCTTCCCCTCTTTATTCAGTTTATTACTTTATCATATGTTTTATAGTTATACAATATGAGTTTCACACATTGTTGTACGCACATTTGACTTAGAAATAGTATATATTTACACTTATAGGTGTCCATCACTGTTTTACGTATATTTGAGTGTCAATATCACTTATATATTGTGTTCGGCACTTTGTATAGCCTATATTTATTATTTACACTTGGTTTTTATACACACACTTCACATTTCATAGCGTCTTTTATCGCAGTCCTTGAGTACAGTTTTAGAAATGCTCAAGGGTGTGATACTCCCTGAAGCAGTCCGGGAAACACAGTCCAACATCACATTCTGGGCACATATACCTGGTATCTGATCTCACAGGCTCCCTCTGTGTCGTGTTGCGGCACAAATGACACCATCTTCGGGGTTTGTCATTGTTTTCTGTGGCGGCACATATTCATGGAAGTGGCGTTGTGTCAGCCTGGCAATCCCTTCTGCTGCTGGGCGTCGATGGGCGGGGGGTTGCTGGAAGTTGGGGGTCAGTCATGTATTCCCTCAACACCTCCCTGGACAACTCGATGCAGAAGTTCTCCATCATTTCCTGCTTGCCGTGATTGTTGAGTAGAGGATATGGCTGTTATAGAGGGTGAGATCGAGGAGGGGGAAGAATAACTTCTTATGCCACCTCATCGTCTTCCTCGCACACTCACATGACGAGATGACAGCATCTGATTTATCCACCAGCCGCATGTTGATGTTATAATCATAGATGGCCAAAGGTTTCTTGATAACTTCGCCAGTTGCTCTGTCACGACGTCTGCTGTCTTGGAAGATGGGAAGGTGGACTGTTGTGAGGACGTTCACATCCCGGTTATCCATCCAGGACAACATGAGGACATTGTTAGCCTGCTTGTGGATGATGGAGCCCTTTCCCCGCCTGGGTGGTAGTTCGGGCATGAAGATCCGATTCCTCCTGACGGTGCCACAGACTCCTGTAGTGCGGCTATGCAGGAACTTGGCAAGGGAGGGGCTGGTGTACCAGTTGTCCAGGTACAGTATGTGGCCCCTGTCCAGGTAGCCCTGCAGGATGGTGATGACGACGGCCCCAGAAATTCCGTATGTCCTCGTTTCCACCAATTCTGTTTTCTTGCCCATATACAGAATTAGGTCCTGGGTGTAACCAGTTCGACAGTCACACATCACGAAGGTCTTCAGGCCATATCGATGTCGTTTAGCTGGGCATGTACTGCCGGATGCCAATATTCCCCCTCCACAGCAGCAAACTCTCATCAATAATGAGCTTCTGATGGGGTTTGAAGGCAGCAGCAAGCTCCAGCTTTAGGTACTCAAAAATGGGTCTTATTCTCTCCATGGGGTCCTTCATTGTTCTGGGTTGACTTTGATTTCTGGTGTGGGCTGCCAGGCTGTCGATGATATGGAGGTTCCCCATTATGGCCGTGAACCTATTGCTGCTCATTATTTGGCCAAAAATAGGGGTTCGGACGAAGGGATCCCAGGACCAGTACTTTTTTATGGAGGATTTCCTTGTGACCCCCATCAGCAATACAATGGCCAAGAATGTGTAAAACTCTGGGACATCTACGGAGGACCATGACAGCCTTGCGGAGTATTTTGACTGCTCCTTCCCAGCCATGAAATAATAATTGTACCAGTTGGTCTGGTCAACAATTAGAGCAACGAGATTTGTAGTGAAGAACTGCCTGAAGATCTCCAGTCTCGTGGTTTGCCGCCGCTGGTTTGGGAGCGTAGGGCCGGCAATCCCAGCGTCTACAACGTTGCAGTCGGTGGGCACAAAGTTGTCTCCATCGACCCAATCCCACACGTCGGGTTGAGCGGCACCTTCGTCACCAGAGTCGTCAGGAGGGGAGTCACCATCAGGGCGGCGGGGGGGCCCTGCCCTGCCTCTTGCCCCTCTTGCCCCTCTTGGCCCTCTTGTCCCTCTTGCCACTCTTGCCCCTCTTGCCCCTGCCCTCAACCTCGGCCTTGGTCGAGCCGACCCAGCCCTTGCTCTCGCACCGCCAGGGGTGGGGCGTATTAGGGTCACCTTAGACACCCTTCGGCCACGCCTACGCACAGGACCACGGGCACTCCCACATACATTGATAGGTCGTTGCGCACGATCAGGGCGGTGTGGCGACGCAGGCGGTGATGGTGTCTGGGAGTCGTGTCTGTGGGAGATCCCAGGCTGAGGAGAAGGTACAGGTGAGTATGGTAGTGGCCCGGGAGGTGATGGTGGGGGCGAGTCAATCCGGGGTTATGAAGGAAACAGGCGGCGTGCGGCAGGGCGTTGGTGACGGCGTGGGTGGCGTGGTGGAGATGATTCGAGGGCAGACATATCCTCATCTGTTGCTTCTAAAGAAGAAGTCAATGGCTGCACTGCTAATATGGCTGCACCCCTGCGCAAGCCATAGAAAGTGTGAGGGGTTGGTGCTTTTAGTGGAAAGGGAATGGGGGGTGGTGGGGAAGGCAAACGCAGGGGAGCACCACCACAGCGAGGCACGTGTGGTGTCAGAGCTTGACCCACCTCCTCCTCCTCTCCGTCCTCCTCCTCCCCATTATCTTCTCTTCTCAGCCCTACGATGAGAAAGTGGAATGTTGATGAAGGCCATTGGGTCTGGGTCATCTTCCTCATCCTCTTCCCCACTTGCTGGGGACTCCACTATGTCATAGGAGGGAGCAGGGGAACGATAGCTACTCGTCTCCCTTTGTTGTAACCTGGCATACCGTTCAGCGATGGGGAGATAGGGTTCCTCCTCATGCATTTCATCATACTCGGCCACAGTGGGACTATATTCGTCCTCTGAATCGTCATTCGATGATCCAGTGTCACTATCAGGCTCATCACTCTCGTCAAGTATGGCCATGGCATCGGCCATGGATATTCCCATGCGTGGGTAACGGCGTGGTAAATCCGACATGGTGTTGCACTCGCGGGATGTATGAGTAAACTGACTTTCCTTTGTCACGCACGTCTCTTGTCCCAACAAACCGAGATTTGTGGGTTGCCATACATTGCGTACATCCTAAGGAATATCCCATACAAATATCAAGCCTATAGCTACCATAGGACAAGAGTAAATAAGGTCCGAAGTCGCGGTGAAATCAGTGGGTACTAATCAGCCACTAATCCGCCCACCACCACCCACCCGGCAGGACTTGGGGGATAGCTGAGCATGGACAAGTAATGCGTACATCCTAACGAATATCCCATACAAATCTCAAGCCTATAGCTACCATAGGACAAGAGTAAATGAGGTCGAAAGTCGTATGAGATAAGTGGGTACAGTAGTTTTCATCACCTCCCCCGCATGACCACCCGCCCCGCAGCACTTGGGGGATAGGTGAGCATGGGCAAGTAATGCGTACATCCTAAGGAATATCCCATACAAATTTCAAGCCTATAGCTACCATAGGACAAGAGTAAATAAGGTCGAAAGTCGTTGGGAGACAAGGGGGTACATTGTTTTTCATCACCTCCCCCGCATGATCACCCGCCCGGCAGCACTTGGGGAACAGCTGAGTATAGCATTGTGATGCACACATCCTAGGGAGTGTCTCACACAAATTTCAAGCCTATAGCTCCCATACAACAGGAGTAAATAAGGTTCAAAGTCGCGGTCAAATAAGTGGGTAAAGTGGCGCCACTAATCCCACCACCACCACCCGGGCGGCATGGCTGGCCGGTTCCTGCATACTGTCCCTGTTCGCCCACACTCTACGGTACCTCCCCTACCATTCTCAAACCATTTCCTACCATACGAGCCGAATAATAGAGGTTTTAGTGGCTGACGCAATGTTCGCGTCGCTCGGGTCTAGCGTTACATACATTGCCGACGCAAACAGTGCGTCGCTGGGGCTCAGTGGGTTAAAAGTTATATGTTGGTTGGTGACAAATATGAATTATTTCAGTGTTTGGCTAACATATTCATGTATCAGTTACCGTCAGAATGGAAATAATAGTGGCCCAGTA
The DNA here is from genome assembly GCA_032716605.1 of Paralithodes platypus. Lineage (NCBI taxonomy): Eukaryota > Metazoa > Arthropoda > Malacostraca > Decapoda > Lithodidae > Paralithodes > Paralithodes platypus. Next base: position 33,616,629 of record CM064548.1, on the reverse strand, counting down.
ACATTCTTATCTTTATTATATTGTGAATCTGATAAAATGACTTCGAGGCTGGTATTGGATATACATTTTCGTGGGAACTGGTCTTATCCCTTTCGCACACCAGTACGCAATTTGCACCCTTTCTAGGATACTTAAAAGTATTTGTTACGATCAGGGGTGTTCAGAAACCTTTAGTTTAGTTGCTTCAACCTCTGCAGATGTCTTTGAGCGAGCTACTACATCGATCTCACCAACATGCTGCACATCAGTATACATGCAAGTCCACACATTATACATTACACCAACATACTATTAAAGTCTAGTCCTTTGGGTGACAATATTAACAATATGCAATAAATTTAATTGTTCAATCCACACACACGCACACACATCGTCCAATAATTAGCGTAACCTCAGTTGTATGTAAAATGCTAGAAACACTCATAAGAAACAGACTCGTAAATCAACTGTTTATTCTGTATAGCTAGCCTACAGAGTTTCCACCAACAACTGCAGTATATACTGTATATTATTATGTTCTCTCCACCAACCAACTTTACTCCTAAACTCGATTAATGAAATTAGCAAAACATATGTGGCAGTCCGGGGATTCGAACCCAGGACGCGCACACCGAAAATCAACACAATTGAGCATTGCGCCACGAAAACATACCAATCAACTAATCGTACGGCCTAACGACCATGAGCTACAACTGTTAACTGCTAAAACGACAAATCGTATGTACCTTCTTTCAGTATGTTTTCACCATCAACGTTTTCAAATCTCTCTATCCATGTCACTTTTAATTTTATCCCACTCCTCCTCAGTTATATATTGTACTTTCCACCCACATTTTCTCTTATCCTTACACCTCTTATATTACCTCCTGTTCCCCCTTGATGGATATTATACAGTGATAAGTAAGTATGTTTGATATTATGATTACGGTATATATTGAGTAATGTTTCAGCAACGACAAATATGTAAAGATGTTCAGTTAACGTGAACGAAGGCATACAACACATACATAGTTGATGAATATATGTGATGGTATAATGTCATAATTAAAAATTAGTCTAAATATGCGGGCATTCACATTTATTTTATTCAAATATACATTGTACAACTAAAAGCTGTGGTCAATAATTTACAGTAGTTAACAAAATGAAGTTTGACTGCGATACATGCAGCATATACTATTATATATCACAATCCCATAGAAATACTTTCTTTCTACAAGTAGATTAAATGTGCTGCTCTATATAGGCTACCATATAATGGATATTGTTTAACAGATCAGTGTGTATCTATGTGTGTGTGTGTGTTTGCACAAAGGGAAACAAGCAACAACAGAGCAATTGATCTTCACTAAGCTGCTTGTATCTAAATGATAATAGTCTAATATTGACCTGAGCAAAACGCAAATACGTCATTGTGGTGAATAGCCGAGCAGATAACTGCAAATTTCAGGAGAATCGTTCATTTCCGGAAACAAGCACCAAATTTGGCACACATACTCCTTGGGGATTGCTTTTTTGATAAAACCCGTAAGCCACCTAAAAATTCAAGATGGCGGCCATTTTTCAAGATGGTCGCCATTGAATATACAGAAATATTGCATTTCACCGCAAAGACTTGTCCTATTTGAATGATCTTGGTGTCAAATCATACATTTTTCACTATGTAGAATCCGAATTTGGAACCATGGACTTACTCACTAGCTTCCTTGTACCATAATATCAGTCCCGGAATCCTAATATTCTGCTAAATTAGAGGTTCATGTTACGTCTGACTCGGCTAAAATGCATGGTAGTGTATATCGTAGTAGTGTTAGAGGTTTAGTATGTGTAGCATCTTCCTGTACAAGGCTTCCAAACTGGACATGACACGATGCGGTGGGTGGGGGGGGACGTTGAGAGACTTGCAGCGGAAGATGTAGAGTAGTAGCTCAACAGAGCGGATGTCAACGCACAGCCAGGGCACACTGGTGGCACCGCTGCTGTGAAACTCATCATGGGGTTCAGTATCAGCTGAATAATTAGTTTAGTGTAGCTAAATAATTAGTTTAGTGTCCCAAATGCTGTCTAATAAGCCCCGCATTAGTTAGCTACTGTAGATTACATGTAGTTTAACATAGATGTTTAGTTAGATAGCCGCGCCTGAATTGACAGAGTGTGCCAGTGCGGGAGAGCCGAGCCAAGGGTAACGGGGCTTTACATTGCTTTGCATGTAGTTACCTGGATGGTGTACAGATCGCACGGGACTTAAATGATACTGGATGAACGATCGGGCTAGGTGTAGGTCATACATTTTTATTCCTGAACCTAGTCGTATCCCATACCTTATTGTGCATGATTGTGATCTAGGTGGTAAAAGGATAACCCCTCGGCTTTGATTCACTGAATACAGATAATTATCATACTGTGATTATCTGTTATATCTGTTATCATATAACATACTGTGTTATATCATACTGTGATTATCTGTTATATACTGTGATTATCTGTTATCTATTATATCTGTGTTACAGATAATTATCATACTGTATTCACCAAGATGGCAAATACAGATCCAGGACCGTCTAAATTCCGGACTGACTGGAGCAAGTGTTGTCTTTGCCAGAAGAAGAAGAGTGAAGAGCTCAAGTCAGCACGTGCACAACAACCACAAGAACATGATGGCTACACTATGATTGCGACTACTATTCCCCTCTTTCACGCAATTAATGAGATGCCTATTGTTCTGGATCCAACCAGACTTGATGATGGTGGTGGCATTGAAGAAACTCTGAGGAGGAACAAGGCGCAGTATCACCAAAGTTATCGCCTTTTGTTCAACAACACGAAACTGGAGAGAGCCAGAAAAAGAAGAGCAGAGAGAGCTCAGCCAGTAGAATGCCAGACCAAGCTGCGTAGAACCAGCCTTGAAGGCCAAACGTGTTTTATATGTGACAAAGAAGCCCCATCCTCTGAACTCAGACAAGTTATGACGATGAACCTCAATAACAGACTTAATGAATGTGCCCAAACTTTAAATGACGGAAAACTTCTTGCAAGACTCAGAGTTGGAGATGCTATTGCACAGGAGCTCAAATACCATTTTGCATGCTTGACAGACCTGTACAATAGAGAGAGAACGTACCTCAGAGCCACCAAGAGACTGGAACAGGAACGTGCACCCAAAGAGGATGCCCACCCACAGGCATTCTCAGAGCTAGTCACATATCTAGTGGAGACCACCAGATCTGGCGAGGGTCCTGCAGACATAGTTCACCTATGCCCAGCGCCTGGAACAGCTGGGTGTTGATGCACCTGCTGTCAACTCCACAAGACTGAAGGAAAAACGGCTGTCAGAAATACCTGAGTTGGAAGTGCACAAGCAGGGAAGGGATGTTCTTCTGGCTTTCCAGAAAGATGTGGGCTTTGTCTTGTCAGAAGCCTCTGACTATTATAGTGAAGCTATTATCCTTGGCAAAGCAGCTAACATCTTGCGAAGACATATGCTGGACCACAAGTCCACATTTGATGGAACCTTCCATGAGGGGTGCATCGAGCAGGCCATTCCACTCACTCTTCTTCAGTTTGTGGCCATGCTTGAACACGGAGCGGACATCAAATCTCAACTGAGGTTTGGCGCATCAAAGACAGATCTAGCAATTGCTCAGCTGCTTCAGTACAACTGCTACGCAAGGTACAAAGAAGGAGCAGCAACTCACAGACACTCCAAAGACAGAGAGACCCTCTTCCCTGTTTACATGGGGATGTCCGTCTACACAAAGACCAGAAAGAGAAAGTTGGTGGAAATGCTTAACGAGCATGGCATCAGCATTTCATACGACAGGGTGCTACAGATATCTGCACAGCTGGGAGATGCAACAGTCAGCAAGTACGTGGAGGATGGGGTGGTCTGTCCACCAGTTCTGCGAAAAGGGCTGTTCACCACATCAGCCATGGACAACATAGACCACAATCCCACTGCAACGACAGCGACCACTTCTTTCCATGGAACCAGCGTCTCTGTTTTCCAGCACCCAACCAAAGAAGACGTGGCAAAGGGAAGAAGTCTGCTTGGCAAACCTGGGATGTTTGTGATGAGGGTTCCGGTGTCTTCAGCAAACTCAGCCAGTACCCACCGGTAGTTGATGATGAAGATCTGGAGACCTTGGAGAAGTTCGTGGTCATGATGTACGACAGATCCAGCACAGCTGAAGGTGTCGATGATGCGAGGTTGGACATGTTTGCTCGGAAGCAGAGGCCGTACGAAGCCATTCCTCCAATCCGAGCAGCACTGAATCAGCATGTGAAGCGTGCTGCCTACCAGGCGGGCTGCATCTGGAGTCAGTCAACAGTACGTCAACCAGAAACGCAGACTCCTGCCAACTGGGGCTGGACCAAGAAAGGAGATCTGTGGCAGATCGTTTGGACAGAGCTCCCACCCATTGCAGAGAATTACCAGAAGCTGACCAAGTGTGGATGCAAGTCGGAATGCTGCGGTCGATGCAAATGCTACTGCTTTGGTCTGACCTGCACGGCACTGTGCAGCTGCAGATGCGAGGTTTAGAAGCGTTGTAGTATACTCATCCAGGCATCAAGACAATAAGTGACAAACAAGTATAGGCCTACTGCCTACATGTACATCCAATAATATATTGGACTGATGGTGCCAATGATATGGGCACTTTTTACCCTAATTATGATTCCGTGACTGATATTATGGTACAAGGAAGCTAGTGAGTAAGTCCATGGTTCCAAATTCGGATTCTACATAGTGAAAAATGTAGGATTTGACACCAAGATCATTCAAATAGGACAAGTCTTTGCGATTTTATTGCGAAATGCAATGTTTCTGTATATTCAATGGTGTATAACTTATATCCACGTTATCTAATTTGTATTCCTTCATTTTCTATGGATTTCCCAAATTTTACTACAACCCATTTATCTACATTGAACTTCATCTACATATTTACTGCCCATTCATGTAGCATATCTAAATATCTTAGGAGAACCTGATTATTATTATCAGAAATAATATTTTTTCCCATTTTGGTGTCATCTGCAAATTTACTGATTTTGCTAGTTATTCCCACATCAAGGTCGTTAATATACATAATAAACAGCAGAGGGCCTATACATATATTTGTGGGACTCCACTCTCAACTACACCCCAGTCTGATTGTATACCATTTATGCTAACTCTCTGCCTCCTACCAATTACCCATGACCTAATCAAACTTAGTATAGTTCTGCCTATTCCATGAGCTTCTATATAATCTTAATATATTATATCATATTATTTTTCTTTGTCTACTGCTTTGTATACTTGGGGACATAATGTCAATAAATTAGTGAGGCAGAACCTACCCTACGTGAATCCATGATGAGAATCTTGAATTAATTGGTGACGTTCTACTGTAGATGCTCTCTGATTTTGTTTGCAATAAATGACTATTAGTTTGCCTACAACTGATGTCAAACTAATTGACGATAATTTGAAGGCATAGGTTTATCACATTTGTTTTAATATTGGTACCACATTTGCTAGTCTCCACTCATCAGGGACTAGACCCGAATTAAGAGAATAAATAAATAATGCTGTTAAAGGGTAACTAATTTCTTCTCTACATCTTTTAGTATATCTATATACCCTGGCATATACCCCCTAGCTGGGGGTGACCGACTCGAGACAGAGCCCGAATATGGAAACAAAATATCACACATCTAGGTCACCCAAGAGAAGACCCAGAGACCCAGGCCCATTTGGGGTCCCTAGCAGGACTCCCAGGTCCCAGACCTCCCGGAGAGCTTCCGGTCTCAGCAGGCTTGTACTACACATTTTTTCCATCTCAATGGAGGTCTTCGTGCCCCTCTACCTCTATTGGATTTGTCGTTTTAGCTTGTCTAACTATTCAAACACATATATTACTTAAAATAATATTTATTATTTCATTATATAATGGAAGTAAAGATAATATCAGACGTTCCGGATCTCCAGTATGTGCACTAAGTCTTCGTCCGGGAAAACGGACAGAAACTAATTGTTTAGTGTTTTACATTATATCAACGTCAATATCTGTGAAAATTCCTGTCTCAGTTTTAAGAGGGCCTACTTTGTCACTTACTTTTGTTTTATATAACTGGAAGAACCCATTTTATATAACTGGAAGAACCCCTTTGTTTTCATTCGCGATTCCCTAACAATGTTCATTTTGTTATTGCGCTTAGCTTTCCTAATTATAATGTAAAACTTGCAAAATAAACAAACCAAAACGTATACGAACACAGTAAAAAGACAAAACAACGAATCAAAATCGCTATGTGGAAACAACGCTAAGTAAAATAATTATTTATAAATAAAAGAACACAATCCACCACATAGGGTGTACATCACTACATGTGCAAGTTAATCTGGTTCCCAAGCAAACTAATCGCACACATACCAACGCACTGTAGTCACGTTCAAGGAATTAGTCAATTTGGGAAGTCGGGGACGTTCTGGTAAATTTTTACTAAACTCTGCATGAATAAAGAAACTACATTAAGTGTCAAATGTTATATTCAAATCAAATTTGCAACTTGACAAGATAATAACAATAGTACAAAATACAAATATAACTCACTAACGATAGTGCTATCGGGTAGGTACCTGTAAGGGGAGGTGTGGTGGAGTGGTCATGCCACTGGATTGGTAATCCAATGGACCCGGGTTCAAATCCCGATATGTCAATGGGAAGATATTATTGGGATTGAATTTGTGCTGTATATAGTATCAGTGCATTACCACAAAGCCCACCGAAATGCCAAAAAAATACCCTCATTGTTCCCTGATTAAATGACACTGTATGAATATTCCCATATTCAAAATATGTTACAGGGGGACAATGCCTAGTGAGTTCATTGCTCAATAGGTGGCATTCTGAGAGTGAGGGTCTGAGTCTGGAGGGTGAGACGGTGAAGCACTTGAGCGAAGCAACCAGCCGCTTCAGAGATGGAGCTGCTTCGAGCCATGATAGATGCTTCACATGTCTCACTCCCCAGACTGGAACAAGACCTCACGGGCTTCACCGTGTTGAGCGGTGGAATGTACAGGCTCTCAGCCTATGCCCGAGAGGGAGTAGTTGGAATATAGAAAAAAAAAAAAAAAAAAAAAAAAAGCATAGCATGCTTCAAATGACCCCTAACAATTACTACCCTACAAATAACCTACATTTATTGTACAAATAAACTAAGGAAATCGCAAAAGCAAGCAATTAATCCTATCGACAATGATTATATATAATATAATAAATATAAATATTTTAAAATTTGAAGAAGGCACAATAGATTTAAACAAAAGAGTACTCTTTTAACAATTACAATCAATTATAAAAAAAAAAAAAAATAACAATAGAAAATTATAAACAATTAATATATACTGACACAAAGTAAGCAGAGGCTTTAAGCGAAACTTCAAGTTAATAATGCTTGATTAAAATTATTGATATCAAATTTTAAAATACAGTCACAATAATTGACCTTAAAAAGATTAAATTTATGCAACAATTTACTTGCAATAAAACCTCTGTCTACTAAGAGTCTGTATAGTAACCTAGCTCTATCCCAAAAGTCTTCTACTCTGGTACAAATTTTACAAAATCTTATTAGCTGGGAATAAAAACAATTATAAGTTAATTTGCTATCAATACTACTATTAGGGAAAGGAAAGTTTATTACGTTAAAATTAAAATCATCAACTTTGTAGTATATTTTAAGTGTGCAGTGTTCATTAACAATCTGTATATTTATATCAAGAACATTGTCAACATCATCATTTACGTTACCTTGTTTGAGGGGGATGGAATTTGGATAAATTTGTTTAGCGACTTGATTAAAATTTAACATATTACAAACAAGAATATCATCAATATATCTACTATTATTACTTAACAATTTAGCAAGTGCTATTTTTTTGGGGATGTTATTTTTCTTGCTACTGTCAACTAAGTTTTTCATAAATTTAAATTCTAAAGCAAGCAAGAATAAGTCTGCAATTAAAGGGCTAGCATTTCCACCCATAGGAATTCCTAATATTTGTTTGAAAATGTAGGGCCCGAATCTAACATAAGTATTGAAAAGGAGGAATTTAAGGGCATCTTTAAGTTTATCAGCTTTAAGTTTTCTTCTAAGATTTGCGTAATTTCTTAAATGTTCTCAACATGTTCCTACATACGCCTTTCTTTAAACCTAGCGTTCGCATGATGAAATTATTCATCCATCTGCGGTTGTTATTTTGAGATCTGAAGCGCTTTGCAAGGATACATTTACCTTGGGTATCCTTAATTGTCTCATAAAATATTTCTGTAAGTACATAAATATCGTGGGCTGACTGATTCGTGTCTAAGTCGATAATTTGAATACCTGTTAGTCTTAATCCTCCATTGTCATGAGATTCGTCCCGCAATTCTCGAAACACTCCTGCTAGGCCCTTAACCATCAATAACGTATGGTGTTTGGATAGATACAACAAATTATATACAAATAGATACACAGATACATTTCCTTAATATATATTTAATAGTTTAATCCATATATATATATAAAATAATGAAAAATATAATTGAATACTAATATATAGGTCAAATTAGTTTATCAATAGATGAGGCGTTTTGTTTAATATGTAAATGTGACGAAAATCGTCATAATACCATATATTTAATTATGATTTATCAATATGCGCCTATTTTGCTTTTATAATGAACATATGAATATTTGAGAGCAATTAAAGAAGTGGGAATAGCATTAGGGGAGTGCCGCAAGGTTGTATCATAAAGCTCTTAAGCGACACAGGCCGTACACTAGAAGTGGGAATAGCATTAGGGGAGTGCCACAAGGTTGTATCATAAAGCTCTCAAGCGACACAGGCCGTACACTAGAAGTGGGAATAGCATTAGGGGAGTGCCGCAAGGTTGTATCATAAAGCTCTCAAGCGACACAGGCCGTACACTAGAAGTGGGAATAGCATTAGGGGAGTGCCGCAAGGTTGTATCATAAAGCTCTCAAGCGACACAGGCCGTACACTAGAAGTGGGAATAGCATTAGGGGAGTGCCGCAAGGTTGTATCATAAAGCTCTCAAGCGACACAGGCCGTACACTAGAAGTGGGAATAGCATTAGGGGAGTGCCACAAGGTTGTATCATAAAGCTCTCAAGCGACACAGGCCGTACACTAGAAGTGGGAATAGCATTAGGGGAGTGCCACAAGGTTGTATCATAAAGCTCTCAAGCGACACAGGCCGTACACTAGAAGTGGGAATAGCATTAGGGGAGTGCCGCAAGGTTGTATCATAAAGCTCTCAAGCGACACAGGCCGTACACTAGAAGTGGGAATAGCATTAGGGGAGTGCCACAAGGTTGTATCATAAAGCTCTCAAGCGACACAGGCCGTACACTAAAAGTCTCTTTGTTGCAAGGATCTCTATTTGCCTCGCCCGTGTTAAAGAGACCCGATAAATGGGGGAATAAGAGGAAAAACAGGTAATCATTGAGGAGGGGGGAAAATGAGGGGAAGGGGGGTGGCAGGTTGGGACACATGTAGGAGTGGTAACAAGTATTGGAAAGGAATGATCTGACCTAATCACAAATTGCTTTGTTTTGAGTCCCACTGGGGTGTTTCCTTAAGTTTTTGTTAATGCTCTGGATCTATTGAGGACAGTCGCAGCGCACCAGAAAAACCTCTATGGAGGATGGTTTTTGTTTATGGGTTAAGCAGGTGTTAATGCTATTAATACACTCAGTGCATTACCTTCATGATCTTCTCATAACCATTATTATTGACAAATATAATGGTAGCATACTTAAGCATGGAATTGTGTTTCCAGTTTAAAGTCTTTACAGTTATTGCGCAACTTGAAAGTTAACATAAGTAAAATATTTGCAAGCTGATCAACATTTCATAATAACCACTACAAATGTTTGATTTATGTAAGATGCAACTATTCTGCATCCTCCTGGGTATAAACTTTAAGTGGATGACACCTTCCTCTCTTGCTTGCATTCTCGCTTTATGTAAATGCCATCATAAATTTACATACTGCAATGAACTTCATTTACAAACTCACTCACGAGAACGGTGTAGTCTCCTGAATGTGTACTTATCCTCCTTTCTTGCTCCATTATGTTTACCAAATTGGTTCTAACACCTCGATCCTCTCTTAGTTTCCCTTCGTTACCCTTACATCAAGTTACTACTTCCTTACTTCGTTACCCTTACATCAAGTTACTACTTCCTCCCCTCTTCTGCAGCTCTGTTATCTTCGTTACCCTTACATCAAGTTACTACTTCCTCCCCTCTTCTGCAGCTCTGTTATCTTCGTTACCCTTGCATCAAGTTACTACTTCCTCCCCTCTTCTGCAGCTCTGTTATCTTTGTTACCCATGCATCAAGTTACTACTTCCTCCCCTCTTCTGCAGCTCTGTTATCTTCGTTACCCTTACATCAAGTTACTACTTCCTCCCCTCTTCTGCAGCTCTGTTATCTTCGTTACCCTTACATCAAATTACTACTTCCTCCCCTCTTCTGCAGCTCTGTTATCTTTGTTACCCTTACATCAAGTTACTACTTCCTCCCCTCTTCTGCAGCTCTGTTATCTTTGTTACCCATGCATCAAGTTACTACTTCCTCCCCTCTTCTGCAGCTCTGTTATCTTCGTTACCCTTACATCAAGTTACTACTTCCTCCCCTCTTCTGCAGCTCTGTTATCTTCGTTACCCTTACATCAAGTTACTACTTCCTCCCCTCTTCTGCAGCTCTGTTATCTTCGTTACCCTTACATCAAGTTACTACTTCCTCCCCTCTTCTGCAGCTCTGTTATCTTCGTTACCCTTGCATCAAGTTACTACTTCCTCCCCTCTTCTGCAGCTCTGTTATCTTCGTTACCCTTACATCAAGTTACTACTTCCTCCCCTCTTCTGCAGCTCTGTTATCTTCGTTACCCTTGCATCAAGTTACTACTTCCTCCCCTCTTCTGCAGCTCTGTTATCTTCGTTACCCTTACATCAAGTTACTACTTCCTCCCCTCTTCTGCAGCTCTGTTATCTTCGTTACCCTTACATCAAGTTACTACTTCCTCCCCTCTTCTGCAGCTCTGTTATCTTCGTTACCCTTACATCAAATTACTACTTCCTCCCCTCTTCTGCAGCTCTGTTATCTTTGTTACCCTTACATCAAGTTACTACTTCCTCCCCTCTTCTGCAGCTCTGTTATCTTTGTTACCCATGCATCAAGTTACTACTTCCTCCCCTCTTCTGCAGCTCTGTTATCTTCGTTACCCTTACATCAAGTTACTACTTCCTCCCCTCTTCTGCAGCTCTGTTATCTTCGTTACCCTTACATCAAGTTACTACTTCCTCCCCTCTTCTGCAGCTCTGTTATCTTTGTTACCCATGCATCAAGTTACTACTTCCTCCCCTCTTCTGCAGCTCTGTTATCTTTGTTACCCTTACATCAAGTTACTACTTCCTCCCCTCTTCTGCAGCTCTGTTATCTTTGTTACCCTTGCATCAAGTTACTACTTCCTCCCCTCTTCTGCAGCTCTCTTATCTTTGTTACCCATGCATCAAGTTACTACTTCCTCCCCTCTTCTGCAGCTCTGTTATCTTCGTTACCCTTACATCAAGTTACTACTTCCTCCCCTCTTCTGCAGCTCTGTTATCTTTGTTACCCTTGCATCAAGTTACTACTTCCTCCCCTCTTCTGCAGCTCTGTTATCTTCGTTACCCTTACATCAAGTTACTACTTCCTCCCCTCTTCTGCAGCTCTGTTATCTGCGTTACCCTTACATCAAGTTACTACTTCCTCCCCTCTTCTGTAGCTCTGTTATCTTCGTTACCCAAACATCAAGTTACTACATCCTACCCTCTTCTGCAGCTCTGTTATCTTCGTTACCCTTACATCAAGTTACTACTTCCTCCCCTCTTCTGCAGCTTTGTTATCTTCGTTACCCTTACATCAAGTTACTACTTCCTCCCCTCTTCTGCAGCTCTGTTATCTTCGTTACCCTTACATCAAGTTACTACTTCCTAGCCTCTTCTGCAGCTCTGTTATCTTCCTCTGTTTTGCTCTGACGGGCGGCCTCTTCCATCTTCATCATGTTCTTGATCAGTCTTTTCTTTTAGAAAACCCATTGTTTTCTCTCTCTCTCTCTCTCTACCTCTATTTCTCTCTCTCTGTCTCTCTCTTACAGTAATACTGTAAATGAGCAGTGGCAGAGAAGAATATTGAACATTGCAATGAAAATAGATCTGCGAGGGAGAGAGACGGGCCAAGTGTGGTTGGCAGAAATGGCCAATTCTATTGTTTTGAGTCAATACTCTCACCAATCAATCACTCGTCCAAACACATCAATGGTGTCCTTTCAATACCCGGAGCAAGGTGATGGTGTGTGAAAGGCAGGCTGTTGTGTTGAAAATGGTGATGGAGTGACGGTATAGAAGAAGTGTAGTGATGATAATAAACCCTTAGGGAAGAGGAAGATGATGGCTTGGTGGCATACTAATTCACGTTGTGCGAATAATGAGGGATGTAAGTAAAGTTTGTGAAGTGGAAATTTATTTTCTATATTTTAAAGATTGTCTAACTGGCGATAAAGCTCAACAATGTACTATAATAGTGTTCTCTCCAAAATAAACCTTGGTAATAGTTGTTGTACAAGTACAAACAAGGACAACTGAAAGTTTATAGGACACTATATATACCAGATCACTATTAATACAATTATAATTAACGCATTTTACGAATTATATTATATTTAATGTAAATGTTATGTCAATATCCCCTTACAGTGCAAAACATATTAAATTCCCTAAGACGCTCTGTTTAGTGTAGTGTTTCTTCTTGTGAATTAGCTATGTATCCCTTATGCAAAGTTATGAAAGTTTAAGGAACCTAATATACAGTTACCTACATAAGTTCTGTTCCTCGTCGTGATCCTATGTATGAAAGTGAAATTAGTATGCAACTATTCGTTGGCAGTAGGAATATAATGAACAAATTGGCTTCCTATTGGGCGATTCGTTTTAGACTAAATATTATTTGTTTGGCCCTTTCATTATCGCGAGGAAGCTATACACTAGTTTAGGAATGTAATGCTATGTTCGTGGGAATTACTTGTTTTCAGGCAGAATATAATAATCAAGTATTCTGAAATAATAAGCATATCATCTGAATAGTAAATACGGCAAATTATATTGTTTTAGTTATATGTTGATGAATGCCTTTTAATAATGCGTCCGTCCGGTCAGAAAGTGTTACCAAGGCATTCTAATCAAAGCATGCAGACATTTGGCGTTATAATGTTCAACAGTCATGTATGTAATACACACACAACCAATATATTCAGTAGACAAACACAGCCACATTTATTTGCATGGAACACAGCATAACCCATATAACCAAGCCGTATGTCTATTTTTTGTTTGTGTTTTTTTCTATGTAAATGAGGGAGACAAAAGGCATAACTGCCTGCAGCGAGAGTTTCCCCCAGACTTGAAAAAGTGACAGGGACAAAATCAAGGGACGTTCGAGCTAAAATGCCTGGGCAAACAGAGCTTGAAGCAATTTAAGTCCTAGGAAGAGGGAAAGACTGATTCTGGGAGAGAGTTGTTGTTGTTGTTGTTGTTCCCCAAGCTGCCTGGCCCCAAGGCCCCGAGCAATTCCAAGGCCATAACTGAGCGCCCCCCACAGAACCCTCCCTGCCGACCACAATAAAGCCTTGGTGACCGAAGCCACTCCATGGCAGGGAGCTGAGGAGGGTGCGGAAATGCCCGGGAAACCAAAGCCCCACCCAGGGCCCTGTGCCCCTCAGCAATTATGAAGAGAAAGTTGAGGGGCAAGGGAAAAATGTGACGCTTTGGCTTCCAATCTTGGTAGATTGGGAGGTCAATCCACGGAAAAGACCCCGTCACTTGAGATCTAGAAAATATATAAGTTAAAGGAACAGTCAGAGTAAGCTATGGGTATGGCAGAGATCGCTCAGTTCTCACTCTGATAGACCAGCCCATCACCACATGACTAGAACCCAATCCTCTCAGCATCAGCTAGGAAAGGCCCTAGAAAGCCGCCTTTGGCGGGGGGATAGCTCCCCTATTTCAACCCCTTTCGGGGTCGGGCACCCGCCCGCTGGGAGAGAGTTACAGAGTTCAGCTGTTGAATAGAAGAAAGTCTGAGAACAGCGTTTCACTCTTGGGTTGGAGAGTTGCAAAGAGTAGGGGTGGGATTGTGTTGCAAGGCGGGTACTACATACCCTACGTAGAGGAGGTGGGAAAGCTTCGAGGAACACTGATTATTGTAGTAGCGATACAATAGCGAGAGAGATGCAACATTGCAGCGAAGAGAGAGAGATTGCAGAGAGTTGGTGAGTGGAGGAGAGTTAAGGAAACGAAAGGCTTTCCTTTCTACTTTGTCTAAGAGTGTGATGTGAGAGGATCCTCCCTACACATGTGAACAATACTCAATACAATACTGTGCCCCTGTACAGCGCAAGAAGCTGCGCAGGGGTAAAGTACCCCTTGAGGCGGTTGAGCACACCTGGTAATATGGTCCTTCCAAGTGAGAGCAGAACAAAAAGAGACACCGAGAATATCGAGAGAAGATGAAAGGTTGATTTTTGTATTGTTGAAGAATATGGGATAGTCCTCTGGAGGTTCCTGACGGTTAGTAAGATGGATAAATTGAGTCTTGGAAGCATTAAATGCAAAACAAATTTCTCTACCCCAATTGGAAATAGTAGCTAGATCAGAAGATAAGTGTTTTATGGCTTCATTACGTTTGTTTTTGAGGGACTGCTGGCTGGGGCGTTCTGGAAAACTAATTGAGTAGTGTAAGGTAGAGTCGTCTGCATATGAATGGATGGGACTGGATGTAAAGTTGAGAAGATCTTTTATGAAAATTAGAAAGAGAATAGGAGATAGGACAGAACCCTGAGGAACACCGGAGTTGATAGGATGAGGAAGTGAGCGCTGGCCGTCCACAATCGCAGCTATGGAACGGCCAGAAAGGAAATTAGAGACAAAGGCACAGTTGGAGGGACAGAAACCGTTTGAGGGCAGTTTGGAAATTAAAGATTTGTGCCAGACTCTATCGAAGGCCTTCGATATGTCTACTACAACAGAAAAAGTCTCACTGAAGTCCCGAAAGTTGGATGACCAAGAGTTAGTAAGATATGAAAGAAGATCACCAGTAGAGCGACCCTTAAGGAAGCCAGGTTATTTTAAATGACACTAGTGCAGCGTTATAAGAAACAATTTATTAGGAAAAATAGGCACCAATAGATTCGCCATATTTTTCTTCATATAGTCCACATGGAGGATTTTCGTTATCAACAAATTGAAAAAATACCCACTTCACAGATAAATACACCAATAATCTAAGTACAAAATGTCAAACAGCGTGGGTGTGGGGGTGGCAGCCCCCACCCATAATACTAGGATAGGTTAGGTAAGGTTGTTAGGTTAGGCTAATGTCCTTTCAAAGTGGTATAGTAAACACTAGGATAGCCTATACCCGGTCAGAGGTAAGTCCTGCGGTAGTCTCCTTGAATGCTACCGGAAGCCATACTGGCGATCTGAGAGCAGAATATGAGAAGAGAAATGCTTAAGAAATTTGGAAGCAAGAATAGTTTCAAAATCTTTAGAGATACAAGAGATGAGAGCAATTGGACGATAGTTGGAGGGTTGAGAGCGGTCACCCTTCTTTGACACAGGTTGAATGAGAGCAAACTTCCAGCGTGAAGTTAGTAGTTAGTAGGTGTGTCGTGCTACGGAGGCTATTTGTTTTGCCGATCTAGCGTGAAATACATTAGATTATCTATTACACATTAAGTTATAAGAGTATGAGTCGAGTGTTCATAATTATCATTCAAAACCAATACAACTCTGGTTCTCTGAATCATGGTCAGGATACCTCTCTCCCAACCTGTCCGATATTATCATTAGATATTTGTCATTCGTTCACCCGATAGTGAGTAGATGTTAATGACATTTCCACCGACCAGTCTTCCGTGAAATGTGTTTTAAATGAACATATCTTTAATCTCTTAGATGGCTAATTTCTAACAATATAAGTTTTACTCATGTTCCATATTAGGGACCTCCATATACAGGTTAGAATTTGCATATTGGCTGGGAACTACATCATTGAACAGAAAATGGAGGTTTTATTTATATATGACCAAATACATAATACAAAATTATCCTTACAGTAACAGACAACACTTTTCGTTGGTTTATTAGGTGAACAACAAAAGGTATTCTTCCAAATACTATTATTTCAATACAATATATATACAGTGTATCTATATATACAGTTTATATATATATATATATATATATATATATATATATATATATATATATATATATATATATATATATATATATATATATATATATATATATATATATATATATATATATATATATATAAATATATACCGGTATATATATATATATATATATATATATATATTAGGGCGGTCCTTACAGTATATATACACAACATTTTTTTTTTTGTGAAGTATTTGTCCCCCCCCCCCCCCCCCCCCCCCCCCAACTGTTCCTTTTTGGCCAAAAACCCATTGTGTAAACTTTCATTTTTAAGATATATGAATATTTAGAGGTGGCTCAATGGATCGGAAGTTTCTCACCTATCAAGTTCGTGCACGAATCTGCAAAAACAATTCCTACACATGATTTAATTTTCCTATTTGTATTATGTTAAATTGGTTATTTGTATAGTCAAATTTGTCATTAATTGTGTTCTCTTCATTTCTGGACCAGACGAGAAACCCATTGCCTCATTAAATGCCGCTCCTGCCACAAGTTTCAGAATGTGGTGCCGGCATCCAAAATGTAAAATATAATGACCAAGTAGCCTCTCCAGAATCACACATGCTCCCTTGTGTCGGCCTGTGTTTGAGCTGGTTGTGTCAAAACACATTCTTGGACTTTCTCCTCAACTTTCCATTCCTTGAGCGCATCATAAACTGCTCGAGCTTGTGCCTCTCCTGATCCTGAAGAGATTTTTGGCACTACAAGCAGTTGAACCTTCCCATTGTTAGACACTAGTACAGGAAGGCGATCAACTTTTTCTGTACCAGAAAGGTCTGGGAGAAGTTTGCCATCCCAATGAACAATTACGGGCAACTGTGGGTCAAAGTTTATTAAGATTTCTGCTGCAGTGTCTTTCCTATGCATCTGACGTTGTAGACGAATTCTTGACCGATTCAATACCATTGATTGGAGATCTTGGCCTAAACTCCTTGCTGTTTCACCAACAATCATTAATGCTGCTCTGTCTGACACCTTGTTTCTGTTCAAAGCTACTGCAAGGCTTGGATTAATCACTTGCTTTCGTCCACGCTTCTTTGGAGGGGTTTCCTCTTGACTTTGTCCAGCAACTGGTTCCTCTCCTCCTTCATTCTCCCCAGTACTGGAACTGGATGTACTTTCCCAAGTTACCATTTCGTTTTTCAATTTTTGCTTCCTTTCCTTTTCCTCTCTCTCCTCCTTGTGCATCTCCTTCCTCTGCCAATTCTTGTCCACTGATGTCATTGATCCTCTCCGTCATTTTTCCCTTGAGCAATCAAAAATTGTCTATCTTCATCAATTTTGATCATTGAAAGAGCTTCAGCATGTGCAATGTCAAACAAATCCTGAAAGCAGTCCTATAATTTCATTCTCTGTTCTCATCTGGGTCGCTGTTTGACGGCTTGAATTCTTTTTCAGCCTCTTCCATTTTGTAAACATGGCTTCCACCTTTTTGATGCAATGCTGTTGGTCCCTCATTGGAATTTTTGCTTTATTCCAAAAGTCTGCTACTTTCTCAACAGTCCTAGTAGCTGAGCTGTTAACTGTTTCACCCTGCTGCAGATGCAAATGTAGGAAAAAAAAAAAAAATACTTGTTTGTTTGAGGGTAGTTTTGTACCATTAATATTGTCCACATAATCTTCGATAAGGTACACTTTTCCACGTGTCCTAGAAGCAGAATCACTACACTTTGTCTTTGCCATAGCCATTGTTTTAATAATATCTGAAATGAAGAGAACACAATTAATGACATAATACAAATAACCAATTTAACATAATACACATAACAAAATTCAAGTAATTTGTAAGAATTATTTTTGCAGATGCGTGCAAGAACTTGATTGGTGAGAAACTTCCGATCCATTGAGCCACCTCTAAATATTCATATATCTTAATGAAAGTTTACACAATGGGTGTTTAGCCCAAAAGGAATAGTTAGGGAGGGTGAGACCTTTAAACATCAAAGTAAAAAATATAAGGACCACCCTAAATTATATACAGTATATATATATAGTATATAAGACAAAGTGAAGTATATATTGAATTACGATTATAAGAATACGACATTGTGAGATACAATGGTTTAGTATGTCAAGCACTTACTCAGTCAGTCAGTAAACGTGAATAATACTGTAAATATAGGTAAGGGAGCGAGAGTGTCCGGTGAGGCAGAGGATGGAGTATTTACATTATATTTATATCCTGGTAAAGCGATGGAGTGTTTGGTTTAGGAAAATAATATGAAGTGATCATTCTTTGCCACCGGTTTCTACCAATATTTCCAACAAAAATACATACAGACATATATACTGAAGTATGCCCCACAGTTCACGAGTCAGATCCTAAAGCTTCACGGATTTTCCAGTGGGGTGAGATTTTCTGCACACACTCCAATCCACAATTACTGACATTTAAATACACAGGGAAATAGAATCAACAAACAAAATAAAAGAAACAAACTACATGCCCTTACAACATTTCCTACACACTGTCCAATCCACAGCTACTAAATTAATAATACAAGACAAAATTAATTAACGATAAAAGAACATCCTTACAATATAAACTATTTGTAGATAATAACCATTATAATCATAGTATTCTGTGATAGACCAATGTTCACGCTATCCCATGGTCTACCTGTATACTCCACATACTACCACACCGTAAATATAGCTCGAGCAATATCGTCGTCTGGAAATATTAGTTTATAAATATTCTATAAAAATATTATATGTTTAAACCTGTTCATATACGTAGCAGCGTTTACTTTTTATATTGTTGGAAGTACTTTTCGTAACAGGCGGAAAGTGTTAGTGCTTCTATTACTGTAACTGTTATTATATTATTGTCATTCACTTACTTCAAAATAAATTAGTTTTCATCCTTAAGCGCTTAGAGATTTATGCAGCATTATTATTATTAAACTATCGCTATAATAAGTTGTAAATATTTTATTGTATCGTGGTGCATGAGCATACATAATTTATGAAATATTTATAATTGCTTTGAACACAAATACAAAATAATAATTACTATTTATAATGTACACTAAATATGTCTACAATCTAAAGTATATATATATATATATATATATATATATATATATATATATATATATATATATATATATATATATATATATATATATATACATATATATATATACAAACAAATTCTGGCCATGGGTGCCTATTTTTGGGCAGATAATGAAATATTTTACAAGAACATAATAGATATAACATAGAAAATATGAATTATCTGTCAGGTCGCACCATCTCGATAATCTACTGTAGTGTGGTGTAGTAGTGTGGTGTAGTAGTGTGGTGTAGTAGTGTGGTGTAGTAGTGTGGTGTAGTAGTGTGGTGTAGTAGTGTGGTGTAGTAGTGTGGTGTAGTAGTGTGGTGTAGTAGTGTGGTGTAGTAGTGAGGTGTGTAGATTGGGGGACTATGGGCGCTGTGGGAGTTTTAGTATTTGTTGTTAGGCTTTGAGATGACACTTGCCCCGATTTGTCCTGAAGGCTATGCATGTTTGAGATGAGGTGGGTTATATTGGGTTCTTGGGGTGTGTTGAATCAAAGGACTATTCTGCATCAGTGTCTGGTTGGGGATTGTAGTGTCGTGACATTTGTAAGCATGGCCAACATCATATTACATGGATAAAAAACACCATCTGAGGAAGAGCACTTTATTGACAACGTTTCGCAGATAGCTTCATCAGGTCACTAACAAATACTGGTACATAGGAGGCCTTAAATATCCCAACCCCTACCTCCCACTCCTCCCCTGCCACCTGTCTTGACGGATATTTAAGGCCTCCTATGTACCAGTATTTGTTAGTGACCTGATGAAGCTATCTGCGAAACGTTGTCAATAAAGTGCTCTTCCTCAGATGGTGTTTTTTATCCATTCTGTCTACTTTTCAAGTACCACTCAACATCATATTACATACAGACAGTGGCGTGAATTATGTGAAATTCGACTTATTCCCTTATATAGCTTTATTTAGACGATATGATGCAGCTTAGGAAGGATCTGTGGTAGTTAAAAGGGTTGGTTTGAGATAGTTTGAAGCCTTATTAATGCAAGAGGTTATTCCTAAGCTGAATACACTTGTATAATAGTTTCCAGAATATGATGAAAAGGACTTTTTTGTGTGCCACCTTTGAGTAACCACAGTTAAATATATTCCAGAGATAATGCATGTACAATAATTGTCATCATAAACACAGTGTAAAGAAACAAATGTTATGTAAATATGGTAATTAATGAAAACACATACTTTATAATAACATAACTATTCACATGTATTATTTTTTGTTCACAACACGTATTGTTAATGATGGCTTTATGGCTTTCTCTGATAATTTGTATGTATTATATAGAATCCTCATGTATAATATTGTATTACTGAAATGACATATATCGATTATTAGGAAACCTAGCGTGTAATATATATGATAGCTATGTTAAGATGATTTGGAATAGGTAGAGAATAATTGAAAATAATTGACTTATATAGGAATAGTATACACATGTCTGTAGGTCTATAAATGATCTCACTGACAGTAGTAATATTTCATTATAGTATGTAAATGATTTATAACATATTAATTGTTATAGACTATATGCATGATTACAATGGAACGTGTTTGAAAACAAGTATGCATTAATTTAAATCATATAGCTATTTGCATATTAATTCTGGCTTATGAAAATTATATTTTACTGGTGAGCTTATACTAAATGTGTTTTGCACACACACACACACATTATTACATAACATTATACTACAAACACCTTACACACTACACTACCTTTCTTCCAAAAAATTATGTCACAGCAACGACCCGCCTCGGAGTCCCCAGGGGAGGGGGACCAGAAATTCCCCCATTGGACTGACCCCTGGCAACAACTCTTTAAAATGCTCTGGACCACTACCTTCAACTCTTACTATTACCTTTTGCAACATTCGTGGCCTTTCTTCTAACTTCCATTCTGTGGAACACCACCCCCTGATCTTCTCTTTCTCACCGAAACTCAGGTGTCTCGGACTACTGACAGCAAACCCTTCTCTGTATCCTCCTACTATCTCTTTCCTCAGTTTCAAGCCAATGGTGGATGTTGCGTATATGTGCGCAACAATCTCGCTTTTTCTCGTGTTCCTAACTTTGACTCTTCTGAATTTGACTATTTAACTTCTAAAGTGGAAAACATTGTATCTATCTCTCCTTTCGCAGATCTCCATCCTAGGAGATTTCAATGTTCACTACCGCCAATGGCTCTCCTTTCTTTCCACTGACCAACATGGTGAACATGCCTACATCTTTATTCTATTCTAAATTACCTAGAACAGTTAGTCCAGCAACCCACCCATATCCCGGATCGCTTCGGAGATCGGCCCAACGTTTTTTACTTATTTCTAACTTCTAACCCTTCTGCTCATACGATAAATTTTCTCTCTCCTTTGGGCTCCACCGACCATAAACTTATCTCTGTCACCTGTCCTATCACTCTGGTACGGCCACCCAATCCCCCCAGCCAGCGAGGCTTGTGGCACTTTGGCGCTGCCTACTGGGAGGCTCTTCGGCAGTACTTCTTTGATTTCCCATGGAAAGACTTTCGCTTCCGTGGCCGAGGAGCCTCGCAGAGTGCTGAACGTATTACCGAGATAATCCTCTCGGGCATGGAGGCGTACATTCCATTTTCTTTCTCTCAGTCTAATGCAAAACAAAATTGGTTTAATCACGCTTGCTCTACTGCTGTCCGCAATAAGAAGGAAGCCTTCAAATGGTTCTGTCACCTTCAAACTAAAGAATCTCATACTTCCTATGTTTCTGCCCGGAATCAAGCCAAATCTGTTCTTCGACTCGCCAAACATTTTTTCATAAATAATAAATGCACTGAACTATCTAACTCTAGTTCTTCCCAGGTATTCTGGCTTCTAGCCAAAAACCTCTCCAACAAGTTTTCTTCCTTGTCTTTCCCTCCTCTTTTCCACTCTGACGGCACTACCGTCACTTCTTCCTCTAAACAAGTTGAACTCTTCGCTAACACTTTCGCTAAAAAATTCCACTTTGGATGATTCCTGTCCTATTCCTCCCTCTCCATCCCCCTCTCTCCTACTTATGCTTAACATCATAATCTCTTCCAAGGATGTAATATCCACCCTCTCTGGGCTTAACCCATCTTTGGCGGCGCCCGGCTATTGTCGAGTGAAATAAATGTGTCCTATGTGGCGGGTCACGGCTATTGTCGAGCACAATTTTGAGCACGTAATGTGCTCTGAGAGAGAGCGGAGCGGTGGGAGGAGCGTAGGTTACCTCATGACCGCTCGCCACGGTGGCCGTGGAGCTACTGAGATGTACTCCTTTGTACTCCACCCTCTCTAACTCGTTTCACACGTAATAATGTAAGAAAATTACCGTATTTTACCGATTTTGCCCTTCGGTTGCACGATCGTTGCAAGACAACCAGTGATCGTAGAAGGATGGTTCTGGTGTCATTGGAAAGCTGAATTAACGCCCTTTCAGGGATACATATTTGTATTATGCTCTGGCTCTTGTTTATGCATGAAAACGAGCACGGAAACAAGCTCGTTTACGGTAAAACCCCCCGCTGGGCAGCACAGTCAAATATACTCCACCACCCGCTCTTTGAGTGTTAATACTAAGAAGGCATACGGACCTTACGGTGTTCCTCCTATTGTATTCAAGAACTGTGCTTCCATGTTGACTCCCTGCCTAGGCAAACTCTTTCGTCTCTGTCTCTCCTCTAACGTCTTCCCTTCTTGCTGGAAGTGTGCTCTCATTCAACTTGTCTCAAAGAAGGATAACAGCTCTCAACCCTCCAACCATCGTCCAATTGCTCTCATCTCTTGTACCTGTAAAGTTTTTGAAACTATTCTTACTTCCGAATTTCTTAAGCATTTCTCTTCTCATATTCTACTCTCAGATCGACAGTATGGTTTCCTTAACCCTTCCTGCCCGGGCTGCCTTTCTAAATGACACCGCTCGTCTCCGGGTAATCTGGCAAAAAAACAATACATGTAAACATTGGCCTATCTCCCCTTAATACAATAGCTACAACATTCAAACACACATAAAAATATAGCCCTTACCTTGATCTGTAGACTGGCGTTAAGTAGAGCTCTCTAGCTTAACTGGTTCAAGAGTGATGGCGATTTTAGTGGAGGTACCTTTTGCCGCATATTTACCTAGACGCACCCGAACGCTTTACTGCGTCCCCGGCTAAGACGCAATACTGCACTCGTCGCCCCACCCGCAATTATGCCGGGAAGCGATTTGAGTGTTTTTATTGTTTATTTTGCCATTTATTATTATTATTATTTAATTTTCACTCAATAAAGTTAGGTAAGCTATAATATATATTTTAGTGTCACTTTCACTTGTTCACATTGTTATGAAGGCACTTATTATTAGTTATTTGTATCTCTTTCACTTTTACTCAGTTTTATTATTATTTTTAGTATCACTTTCACTGGACTATGCTAATTGACAGTGTCATTTTCACTTGTATTTATTGTTAGGTAAGCTATAATATAGATTTTAGTGTCGCTTTCATTTGTTCATATTGTTATGAATGCACTTAATATTAGTTATTTGTGTCTCTTTCACTTCTATTAATTATTTTATATTATTATAGCCTACATTTTAGTGTCACTTTCACTGTCATTGTCACAGGCACTTCAATATTGCACTAGAGTGGAAAACTCATTAAAGCACTGTCCAGCGCACAGTGCCACTTCACACTCGAGGCAATCCCATGTGTTTTGTTTTGCTTTATGGGGTCTGCGGATTGTGTGGCTAAATACATGGCACCTCTTCTGACTCCTGGCATTACCACCTGGTACTTTGGGAGGAAAGGGGTTGAGCTGGTGCTTCCGGAAATAGTCGGCACATGCCGTGC
Source organism: Paralithodes platypus (assembly GCA_032716605.1). Taxonomy (NCBI): domain Eukaryota; kingdom Metazoa; phylum Arthropoda; class Malacostraca; order Decapoda; family Lithodidae; genus Paralithodes; species Paralithodes platypus. The sequence continues at coordinate 33,592,381 of CM064548.1, read as the reverse complement.
GGTCGAGCCGGCCTGCCATTGAGGGCTGACATGTCTACCGTATGCAGAACAAACTTTTTGTACCACCTGCAGGATGTTCGCAGGCAGTCGATGAAGCCCATCTGCATATCGGACTTGTCTATGAGGTACATGTTTAGGTTGTAGTCCAGGACAGCAGCTGGTTTCCGGACGGGGTTTATGGTCTTCTTGTCCACTTTCCCGGTGGTGACCATCTCTGCCTTGTGGCATGTGGTGAGGAGGTTTACTTTCCACTGGTCATGCCAGTGAATAGAGAGGATGGGGCCACTCTTCTTGTGGAAGACCTCCATCTTCTTGGTCTTTGTCGGGTACACTGGCATGCTCTTCCTCTTTGCCTTGACTGTGCCGACAGTTTCGGTTTTGTGGTCAAGGTGGTACTTGGTCAGGATGGGCGACGTATAAAAATTATCCGTGTACAGGATGTGGTTCTTGTGGAAGTGTTGCTCCATCATCTTTTATACAACGGCACCGCCAAATCCGAAGTCTGGGTCAGTGACTATATCTCCACCACTGCCGCTGTAGACCACAAAGTCCAGAACATATCCTGTCTTGTAGTCGCAGAGGACGAAGAGCTTGATGCCGAAACGGTGTCTCTTCGACGGGATGTACTGTATTGTCGGAAATGCAGCCTCCCCCAGAGCAGGACCAGAGACTCGTCGAGGCACATCTTCTGGAATGGTATCAGGTAGGTGGTACACTGATGAAGTATCATGTCATACAGCTTCCTGATTTTCCAAAGCCGATCGGGAAGGTGGACTGCCATGTTGTTGGTCAGGTGCAGATAGGACAGAATGTCAAAATATCTGTCCCTGGACATATATTTACCGAATGCTGGAGTTGTGATGAGGTCGGCAGTAATCCAGTAATCTGCCAGTGCATGTTTTCTGATGTGTGTCATCAGTATAGTCAGTGCCAGAAAAAGTATACATTTCTGGCACAGTGACATGCCACCATCTTGGCACTTGTTTTTCTGCCAAGAAAGTTTGCACAGATTTCGTGATGGTTGTTTGTTTCCTCGACCAGGTATTCCATTACCTCGTCGTCATAGAAGCCACTAAAAGGTTCACTAGGGGTTGCATCTGGGCCACAGGGATATGCTGCTGTAACCCCTGAGCCAATCTGCTCCTCGTCAAAAGCAGGACAATCTGGCTCAAAATCTGCCCCGTCAGTCCATACAAACAACACTGATGAAGGCTGACGCTCACGCCCACGGGCAGCGGCAGTGGCGTCGGCAGGCTGAGCCGCACGCCCACGACCTCGCTCTCGAACTCGAACTCGCCGTGTTGGTCTCTCCTCTTCTTCCACTTCCTATTCCTCCTGCTCCCCAGGTGATATCAGCTCATCTGGGGCAATATCAGGGTCGTCAGCCTTGTCTTCGGGGGTTTATTCCGGCGAAGAAGTGACCAGGCGTCGGCGGCGTGGGGGGTGGGAAGCTGCGGGAGGTGGTACAATAGGAGGCTCAGCCTTGGGAGTTGGACTCCTTTTGCAGCGAGCTGAGGGCTTCTCCGCTCCAAATAATGCTCGTCAATGTGATGAGGGTTGTGGCACAATGTGGGAGGACAATGCCTCACCACTAGTACCACTTGTAGAGGCCCTTTGCTCATCGTGAGGGAGAGATGAAGTAGAAGGCAGTAGGTGACCCGCGCGAGGTCCCTGGTCAAGGCGTCGGGACAAAGGAATGCGGGTGGTTGCTAGAGCAGGGTTGCCGTCATTGTCACTATCACTTTTGCCTTCCCTTGCTTCCTCTGCCGCCGTGCGTGCTGTTTTGGCTGCACTTTTCACTAAAGTCTTCTTGTAAAAGTATTTGCCCACTTTCAAGGGCGTACGAGTATGCAAGGGGGAAGGTCCCGGGGTAGGCCTAGGCTGACCAAGCAAAGATGGCGACGGGGTAGGCCTAGGCTCAAGCACACTAGGAAGTTCAATTTCACCTTCCTTCAACACTTCTAGATCAGGGTCCTAACTACTGACTGCTCCCTCAAACAAACCAACACCATCATTACCCTCAAAGCTCACAAAATCATCATCTTCAATCTCACTTATGAATATTTCTTTGTCAACCAAGCTTTCACCACTGCTTTCTTCGGTCAAAATGGCCAAAAGTTCTCTCTCAATGGCATTATCACTCAATAAACGCTTCACTTTCTTACGTTCAGGCTTTTTAGCGATTGCAACAGGCGTCAACGTAGCTAGCGGGATACCGGTGGTGCGCGCAGGAGGTTGCAGGGAATCGGACGCGTCGGAAATTTTTTTTTCGCTATATCTCGCTATGGCGGGCACGTACGGACTGATAACGGTAGCAGTTGAAGCTTGGTGGCGCTGCGATCACCTCCGCAAAGGCCATTTTCACCGCGCTGCTTTCAGAGCACGCTTTCAAGCATACAGATTTTAAAATGACACCCAGGCTCCGGCCCATCAGCCGCGGTGTCATTTTAAAATTACTCCCGGGCAGGAAGGGTTAAGGATCGTTCTACTGGTGATCTTCTTTCATTTCTTACTAACTCTTGGTAATCCTACTTTAGGACTTCGGTGAGACCTTTTCTAGTGGGCTAGACATATCGAATGCCTTCGATAGAATCTGGCACAAATTTTATATTTCTAAGCTACCCTTCTTCGGTTTCTTTCTCCATCTGTGCCGTTGTCTCTAATTTCCTTTCCGGCCATTCCATAGCTGCAGTTGTGGACGGCCATCATTCACTTCCTCATCCATTCAACTCAGGTGTTCCTCAGGGCTCTGTCCTATCTCCCATTCTCTTCCTAATTTTCATAAATTATCTTCTCAAATGTACATCCAGTCCCATCCATTCATACACAGAAGACTCTAACTTACACTACTCAATTAGTTTTCCAAAACGCCCCAGCAAGCATTCCCTCATTCACTAATGTAATGAAGCCATACAACACTTATCTTCTGATCTAACTATTATTTCCATTTGGGGCGGAGACAACATGGTTGCCTTTAATGCTTGGTGGATGGGTGGGAATATTTGTTCAAGAAGATTTTCAATCCCGGCGCCTCTTTCCACCACAGGATGTTCAGTTGGAGACATTATGGGTGTGGTGCCGGCCCAAACGTCTACCCAGGGAAGTGTCCTGCATTATTGTAGGGTGCATATACTATCCTCCAAGATCACCTCTCCATCAAGACCTCATCAACCATAGCGTTACTTATGCAGATGAATTACGATCCCTTTATAATGGATGCAAATCTGTTATATGTGGCGATTTCAACGATTTAAATATCGAAGACATCATCGACAACACTCATATTCAGCAAATTGTAAACTTTCCATCACATCAAAATAATATCCTAGATGTGGTAAACGATCAATGGAAGTTAAATATTACTAAGCTATAATGAATCAAATAAAATCAATCTAAATTAAAACTACTCCATGTCTAGATTGAATTCAATCTGAAACAAGTTAATTTATATCCAAAGGTCTCACATAATAAATTCATATATAGGGTAAGGTTATAAGGGTTAATATTAGCCAGGAATTAACTCACCAATAGTTCCACGTGGTAATGAGGCAAGGGAGAACGTTTACCCAATATGGTGGACAACGGGGAACGAGACTTCGGTCCCGAGACTCGAGTCAAGTGAAAGAAAGAATAAATGATTACATGGGAATGGACATGAATATTATGCTTATCTGTCAGTCAGTCATGGCGTCGATGAGAGCGTCGTGATGGTGTAACTGTTTGCATTGCTGTCAGTGTATTGTGATTAGAGGCACAAAAGCGCGATCAACTGAGGGCGGATAATTAGATGTTAACTGGTCGGTGTTCATGAAGGCTCTGCTCTCTCTTCCTCAGAGGCACACCTTGCTGCCTTGGCAAATGCCAGGAGCCCAAATAATCGTACCGCATCTTGGTTGCTCTATACGATAAATTATATTAATATATACGATAAATTCATATATACTACATAAGACCATGGCAATATTGCTTAATAGCATATTAGGCCTTTTATAACTTAACTTATTTACAATCTTATAATATACGATCTACTCGTCCTATGTCGTGCTGCAGGAGCGACCGTGACGTCACAGAGACATACGGGATCACAAAAGAGTCATAGCCTATCGTATTTACGATACACTCCCCCCACAAAAAAATACCTGAACCCCACCTTAAACTTAAAGTTGCCCAAAGGCTATCTTCTGACGCCACATGTCGACGGCGCCAGCAGCAGCGCGTCTGGGACGCGTCCCGGTCCGAGAATGGTCACCATCAGTAAGAGGTGAGTCGTTCCTTTGAGAATTCTCTGACCCAGCAATAACAGGTGGAGCATCAGATTGCAATGCGGAATCGAGCACCAAAACGTACAAATGTGCGACAGGACGAACAGTAGTTCCAGAGGCTGTCTTCAATAGCGCCACCCGCTCTACAGAGTCTGCCCCCTTGTATACCTCCAACACGCGGCCCAATTTCCAGTATAAACGAGGAGTATCTTCTTTAATTACAACAACTTCACCAACTGTAGGTGCCGTTGGTCTACCAGAGGGAGTAACACTCCCTTCCCTCAATGCTAGCAGATATTCACTAATCCACCGTTTCCTAAAATCCTCGATTATCCTGGATATATACTGGTATCTCTTAGACACCGCTACCTCAGAGTACAACGAGGGATCCTCTAACTCTACTATGTATTGGATATTAGATGGAAACGCAGTCAATGGTTTTCCATATAGCAAGTGAGCAGGCGTTAATTGTAGTGGTTCTTGCAGGTCGGTGTACACAATTATGTAAGCGGACGATCGTTCACGACTGCCTCAATCTCTGTGAGGACTGTCGTCAACTCACTCTTCCTTAATATAGCACGTCCTACTACCGCTCTGAGTCCTGACTTTACTATGCCGACACACCGTTCCCACATTCCACCAAACCAAGGCGCCTTAACTGGAATGAACCTTCATTCGCACTTCTTCTCTCCCAAGAAAGTGATGATAGTAGGATCACTACTCATATCCTTTAGATATTTTGATGCTTGGACATAAGTGGGAGCATTGTCGCTAAGAATGAGTTGAGGGAATGAACGACGGGCACAAAACCGTCTAAACGCCAGCATAAATTCTTCGCTAGACATATTATCACATAGTTCTAGGTGTACCGCTCGAGACGTTGCACAGGTAAACAATAATATATAAACTTCTCATGCTCTCTCGTCTTCAATGCCCCTGTGTAATCTAACCCTACAGCCTGGAAAGGTTCTATGTGCTTTACACGGCATTCAGGTAGAGGTGGAGCTGGTCCAGTTGCATATGGTTTACCGTTTAGTCTCTGGCATATTACACACTTTCTGACTACGCGTCGAGCTACTTGTCGAACTCTGGGTATCCACCATGTGAGATGTAAATTTTATATAATATGACGTACCCCGTAGTGTTTTACTTCCCTATGTGCACGTATGATCAATAGATCAGTAACGTGATGTCTTGTTGGCATAAGTATAGCGCGGTTTGTGCCGTCTGTTACACCTGACCACTTCAGGCGACCCTCACACCTGATGAGGCCATTGTCTAGGTGCAACCTTAGTTGACGCACTATATTAGGCATTAATGTCTTATTCGAGCTTCGCAAGGATTCTAATTCATTGGAAATGGTTTCTACTTGAACCCATTTGATCAAAGTTACTTCAGCTGCTTTAAATTCACGAGCATCAATGTTGTGACCCCTGTTGCAGAGTTGGCCCGTTACTTTAAGCTTGATATTGGATACATATCGCAATACCCAAGCTACAACTCTGACTAGTTTATTATAGTCACCGAATCTTGCCCACTCTATGATTGGACCCGGTGGCTCATTTGGTTTGGCTGTAACTGCCACTGTTTCCAGTGGCAGAAGTCCCTCACCAACAGCATGCCAAATCGTTGATTCACTTTCATGGAGCAGCCACTTTGGACCATGCCACCACAATTCGGACTTCACTAACTGGCTAGCCGTTATACCCCTAGTTATGAGATCACTAGGGTTTTCTTTTGTATTTACATAATGATAAGCAACGTCTGGCAAAAGGGCTCTAATCTCATCTACCCTATTCCGCACATAAACTGGCAGAGACTTCTTGCTATGTGTCCAGTTGAGTGCGACCTGACTATCGCACCAAACGTGAACGATTTCAATATTTAATTCGCTCTCGTATGCTGCGCGTACATGTTGCACCAGACGTGCTAAGAGCAGCATGGCAGTCAATTCCATTTTAGGGATAGTTACCTTTTTAACCGGGGCTACCTTGGCCCGGGCTGTAACTAAATGTGCCCCAAATGAAGTAACGACATATATGGCTATCCCGTATGCCGTGGCGCTAGCATCGCAAAACGTGTGTAACGTAACGTCACCGAACGCCGCCATTTTACGAGGTATAGGTTTAGTACATAGGATGGCATACTCATTCAACAACAATGTCCCTTGGTCATTCAGGTCCTCGGGCAAACTGTCATCCCATCCTATTTTACGTCTCCAAACTTCCTGCATTAAAATCCTAGCTCTTATAGTAACGGGTAATGCTAGACCCAAAGGATAAAAAAATTGCACAACTTTGCTCAACAGACTTCTTTTTGTGTGCGCTCCTGTCTGCTGAGCAAAAAACCTTGTTTGAAAAGTTAGTATGTCATGTTTAGGTTGCCAGATTATCCCCAAATTTCTGGACTTTTTCTGGTTAAGAGATGCCGTACCGTCCACCTGTGTGAAACTCTGAAGATCTTCACTATTAGTAACCCACTTGCGGAGAAATAGATGTGCATCCGCAAACAATCTGCGTGCTTGCCAGTATGTATATAACAAATCATCCTGACTATCGCTTGAACCCTGCAAATTGTCTATATATAATCTGCGAGATAGTTTACTTGTGTCCTCATGAGTATCAGCTAGATGTTTTTTGATTGTGGCATTTTACAAAAACTGTGAACACGTGGCCCCAAAGAGTACAACCCGAAAACGGTATATGATGACCGGGTAACATCTCTATCTTCCTCCTTTAGCTTGACCATCAAGAATGGTTTCTCGATGTCACTGGTATATGCGTACTTCCCCAGCCTAAACCGCAATAGATGTTGGGAAAGGTCCGACACCATGGACGGACGTCCTGTCAGCAGGCAGTCATTTAGACTGGGTAGTTGACCTTGGTGGCCAGAGCAGTCATACACCACCTGTATTGGTGTGGTGATGCTGTCTTTTCTTACCCTATGATGGGCCAGATAGTGAACCCTACCCTTCTTAATCGGTTCCTTGACACCGACTCTCTCAATAAAGCCCCTATATTCATAACTCCGAAATACATCGTCATACGCCTGGCGCGTGCTCGGTTCGTTAGACAATTTATGCTGTAATGCGCACAAGCGATCTAATGCCAAACCATAGTTGGTAGGCAGGCTTATCTCACTGTTCTTCCAGGGTAAACTAACTTTATATTGCTTGTCTGAGGCACAGTAGCTCACAGACTCGTCAAACCTTTTCAGCGCAACTTCCGAGTCATAATCAGTCTCCATAGGATTAATGCCTATGTGATCCAATCTCCACAGTCGTTCCAGGTCGAACTCGGCGGCCACCTTAAGGTCACTAGGTTGGGAATCCTCCCTTCCCAACTCCTCTGCCGCGGTTACATTGACTCTATATATCGAGACCGTGTCGACCAGGACCTTTGACTGTGTAGTATGCACCTTTCCGCTCATGCAATATCAAAATTTAGTGGGGATTAAAATTACACCACACATCTTTTTAAATCCAGGATATACTACTTCATAATAATTATCCACACCAAGTAGAACATGCACCTCACTCTGGTTTCCCATGGGATCTGACAAGTTAACCCCTTTGCTACGTAATACGTGTTCCACTTTCTTCACTCCTACAGATACATATTCTGGTAGGGTGTCTACTACGATACATGTCATAAAGTACCAGTTTTTACGGTAGAAATTTGAAATCTCCGCTATCTCGTAGTCTTGTTTGTCAGTAACCCCTGTGAAGCCCTGTAATCGAAGAGTCTCAGCCCCTACGATTCGGTGCTTCAGTCCCGCTAATACGGACCTCTTTATAAAGGAACGTTGAGACCCTTGATCTAGAAGTACCCGACAAACTTTGTTACTGTCATTACCTTCCATGGGAATCTGTATTGTGGGCAATATAGTGGTGTCTTGCGTGCTACCTACTGTCACAGTTGTAGTACCCTCTGGTTTGACGTCTTTGACTTTATCTGCTGTAGGACACAACTTATCAAAGTGATGTCCTTTGCAGTGGCGACAGGGCCTTAACCCTTAAAAAGCGGCCCACCACTTAAGTCGAGTTAAATAAAGCTGGACTATGTGGCGGCGCTCGACATAACTCGAGTGGCAATTTCAGCACGTAATGTGGCTGAGAGAGAGAGACAAGTGGTGGCAGGAGACTAGCGAGCGTATGACTGCTCCAGACCACCGCGGCGAACCTACTGACACAAATCTCAGCTCCCTCCTCCCTCTCTCACTCGCTACATACTCAATTATGTACTGAAAGTACCGAATTACCTGCTTTTTGCACTCGCGTTGCACGGTTATTGCAAGAAAACTATCCATCATACAAGGATCGTTATGGTGTCATTCGAAAGCTCTGTTTATGCCCTTTCAGGGATAGGTACTTGTTTTACGTTCTGGGTCTTATTTAGGCATGAAAATGATCACGTAAACAGCCCTATTTTGGCTAAAAACACCCCGCTGGGCGGTACACATAAATAAACCGCATAGGCCGCTCGTAAGGTGTTAAGTGTGTAGCAGTACATTGTCCCTGCTTACCATGTTCCTTACTTAGACAACCTATACATAGCTTCAATCTTTTCGCCTGTGCTAGTTTTGTCTCATTTGTGAGGTATTTTACACAGAAACTCCATTTATGTTTGTTGTTACATAGCTTACATAGATTCTGAGCAGGTTTCTTATATGTACCCTCTTTCTTTCCTTTAGTCCCCACCGTCATGCTTACAGTTCCCCTCATCTCCACATTCTCACTCCCTCCCAACACATACATTCTCCTTTTGTTCAATTGTAGATTGCTAATTTCCTTACTGAACTGAGTTTTGAACTCCCCCAGATCAAATGATCTAACCTTGTCAAGTATTGCCATAGGAAGCTTCTGACGTAAGATAATGACTATCATTTGCTGTGTGGTGAGCCCTAGGGCATCTAGCGATCGAGTATGGCACTCCATATTTGCCCTAAAATTTGCTAACTCCTCAACCTTATACTGTGGTTCTGCGAGCTTTAACAAGGCAACGACATGGGCCATCTTCAACTGCTCTTGATCCCCGTATGTGGACTTTAATAATTGTACTGCCTCAAAATAACTATCACCCACTACCGCAAAACCCTCTATCAAATGTAAGGCCTCTCCTTCCATTTGTCCCTTCAGGTAGTGAAACTTGCGGACATTATCCAAAGAGGATTCATGAACTGTAGACCGAAATACGTCCCAAAAAGCTAACCACTCAGTCAATTTGCCCCCAAATGTAGGAAGATTGAGCTTTGGGAGGTGTACAGTGTGTTTTGGGTCAGCCCTTCTATGGGCCTCATTCTCGCCTCCCTTCTTACTTACGACAGCACGCTGTAATATGTGCTTCGCTCTAAAGACAGGTTCATCATAGAGGGCGCGATTATCACACTCTGTAACTATCTCTTCCTCCTCTGTCATGCCTGCCACAATCACCTCACTCAGAGCCATAATACGACCGTGGGTAGCCTGGACGTTGTCTAATCTAGCTTCCAATTCCTCGAGGTCAGCAGTAATGATGAAAGTGTTGACATCTACAATTAGCCTATTTAATACTCCCCGAAGTCCCGCCCTTTGATTTTTAGGGGCCTTGATCAGCACCCCACCCGACGGTGTCTCTTCCTGTTTACTCATTCTGCATGTAAGCCTGTAGGCTATGTATCTAAATGTTACAAAAACAACGGCAAAATAGTAGTCTAGTTAAGAGACGCCGACCGGCGGACTTCTATGTTATGGAGAAAAAATAGTACACAAAATAGCAATACCTACTAAAGGGTTATATTGAGCAAGACAAAATGTTAGGTCAGGTCATATGTCACAGGAAGTCTGAAATGGAAAAAAAAATTATTGGGGGAAGATGATGGGTGGGATGCAGGACTTAGGCAGGTGCAACAATGCGACCCTGCATTCTGGCTCTAAGCACCGCTTGGCTAGTCCTACCAGATTATCATAGAATTGTTTCTGCATCCTGTTATATGTCCCCTTGCTCATTTCCTTAAATATCCCTTACTGGTAGCTAATTCCCGAGGTCTGGGCACCAATGTGGTAAACTATCAATGAAAGTTAAATATTACTAAGCTATAATGAATAAAATAAAATAAATCTAAATTAAAACTACAGTGCATTCATTCGACATATATCGACAGGCCCGGCCCGCTTCCACCAGCGCCGTAGACGAAGTAGAGCTTATCATACCGCAATCTCGGACAAGTCACTTGTCACCTTACCACGGAGCAGATAAGAGCTCCAAGTAAAATTAATTATACGATGTAAGAGCGCTTTAATACATGCATATTTGCAGTTATTCTTTACTATACAATATTACCATATACCATTGTACAGAAAAGTAAACTCCATTACCATTGCTTTACCTTGTCTACTTGGGCAGAGCAGAGGTAGACAATTATTAAGCTAGGCCTAGCGAGCGACTGCTTTTAGTAGTTGTATAGGGTACCGTAATGCCTCCCCCTCCCTTGTCTGTGTGCCTCAGTCTCCCTCCCTCTCTCTCTCTCTCTCATATTGTGAAGTGATTTTTTTTTTTTTAAGGAGACAATGAACGGAGGAAGGAAAAACACAGATAAAACAAAAAGGTCCATGTGCCTAAAGGCATCCTCCATTCATAAAATGTTTGTAACAACTGGATTTATACATTTGTAGATTATAAGTATGTGGAAAGCAATTAGAGGGAAGTGATTAAATTTTGACTGATCAGTCAACTTGTGTAGATCATAATTTTGTGATTCATTTAGCCGCCAATAATGACGTTTCCAGGGTGTACCACGAGGAGCACCACCACATCAACTGTCTCAGTTTTCTCCTTATCAAAATACTTGAATACATTTAATACAATATTCCTGGCTTGACTGACAAGTCGGGGAGAACCAGCAGGTCTGCCAGGGGTATGGGCAGGAGACGCCATCTTTCCCCTTCAGAAGACGGGAGGGAACTGAACTGACGTTTGAATGACAGCGCATTGACAGTTGAGAGAAAAAACACCGGCGTTGCCAATGTAGCTACCTTACCGCTAGATCTAAAAGTATTTACTTGAACAAGGGAATGGAGCTGTTAAAGACAGGCTCCAGTCTTAACATTTCTTTCTCACTCGTTGATGTAGAATAGTAGATGGCTTTGTAGGCCATTTTTAATAATTTAAATTGATAAATAAATATTGACTTGACCTAGCGGCAATATTTTACACCTAGCAATAAGAATGCTGGCTATACTCCGAATCTTTTAGCACATGTTATCAATATTGGAGTAATATTCTAGCAATATTAGGTAGGCATTTACTAGTTTGTATTCTTCTAGTTACTTCTGCAAACAGATTAAATAATATTTTTGTGCTGATTTGGTAACCCTGTTGGACACCCCTACCTCGCACAGTCATGCCGGCCGTATGATAACGGTTGGAGAAGTGGGCGGGGCCTGTCGATATATGTCGAATGAATGCACTGTACTCCATATCTAAATTGAATTAAATCTGAAACAAGCTAATTTATATCCAAAGGTCTCACATAATAAATTCATATATAGGGTAAGGTTATAAGGGTTAATATTAGCTGGGAATTAACTCACCAATAGTTCCACGTGGCAATGAGGCAAGGGAGAACGTTTACCCAATATGGTGGACAACAGGGAACGAGACTTCGGTCCCGAGACTCAAGTCAAGTGAAAGAAAGAATAAATGATTACATGGGATTGGACATGAATATTATGCTTATCTGTCAGTCAGTCATGGCGTCGATGAGAGCGTCGTGATGGTGTAGCTGTTTGTATTGCTGTCAGTGTATTGTGATTAGAGGCACAAAAGTGCGATCAACTGAGGGTCGGATAATTAAATGTTAACTGGTCGGTGTTCGTGAAGGCTCTGCTCTCTCTTCCTCAGAGGCACACCTTGCTGCCTTGACAAACACCAGGAGCGCAAATTATCGTACCGCATCTAGGTTGCTCTATACGATAAATTATATAAATATATACGATAAATTCATATATACTACATAAGACCATGGCAATATTGCTTAATAGCATATTAGGCCTTTTATAACTTAACTTATTTACAATCTTATAATATACGATCTACTCATCCTACGTCGTGCTGCAGGAGCGACCGTGACGTCACAGAGACATACGGGATCACAAAAGAGTCGTAGCCTATCGTATTTACGATACTAGACCTAATCTTTACTGACCTTAGCCAGCACTACAAATCAGTAATCACCTCAACGTCTAGCACACTTTGGCCGTACCCAGCACCTCACTGTGTTATGGGAGCCTATTTCAACATTTCCACCTTCTCATCACTCCAAGCTGGTCACCGTTCGTCCCATCAAGCAGTCAAGTGTCATTGCGTTCTGCCAACATATTAATAACTACCCATGGCTAGAAGTGTAACATGAACAGTGCGTCATAAATAAGCTAAATAACTTTCTTAGTTCGGTAAATATATTAATTGACAATTACTTCCCCATGAAACAAGGTTTAATTCAGTCTAACGATCATCCTTGGATTACTCCCTATGTGAAAGAAATTTTATCTCTACGTCAAAGTAATTTTAACAGTGGTAACATGGTCTTATTTAGACATTATAGGAATAAAGCAATTCGGGTAATAAAGAAAGCTAAAGAACAGAATTTCAACTCAAACGTGTCAGATTTGCGTACAGCAAAGCCAAGTGAATGGTACAGAGTAATTAGTAAGTTAATTGGAGACAAATCACAGCGTAATTTTTTTTTTTTTATTGACAAAGACCCTAACCAAGCTGCAAATACCATAAATTATAATTTTTCAACAATATGCCAAAGTCTACCCTCCTTACACCAGTCAAGATTACCTGAGCCAGTTGATAATTTACCATCTTTACCTTCTGTTGAGCCCCTACCATGAATATGAAAAACTGTGTGAGATAAATGTAAACAAATCTGTAGCCCCTTTTGACCCCCCACTTCGCATTATCAAATCATTTGCATATGAGTTTGCTTATCCTATTGCCAGCATCATTAATTCGTCATTCAGTTCAGGGATCGTACCTCCCCTTTGGAAACGTGGCTTCATCACTCCCTTGCCCAAGATTCCCAAACCCGAAACTTGTAATGATCTTCGACCAGTGACTATAACATCAATTTTTGCACGTATTGCCGAGAATTTTGTTGCATCTTGGGTGCGTGATGACTCACAGGTAAACCTTGATCCATATCAGTTTGGTAATCGGAAACATACTTCTCCCACCCATTATTTATTGTACTGAATGAATTTTCTTTATAAAACGACTGACATTAGGGGAGAATGTGTAGCTGTACTTAGCATTGATTTTTCAAAAGCATTTACCGAGTAGACGACACGATAGCAATGAGACATTTACTTCATAATGGCATGAGACCTGAACTAGTTCCTTGGATGTCTTCTTTCCTTACATCTCGTGGTCAGGTTGTACGTTATAGTGGTGCTACCTCTGAGGAGCACACCACTACATGTGGTGTTCCGCAGGGTACCGTACTGGGACCTCATATTTTTGATAATCATATAATTATATATATGCCGGTTTGGATGAAGGTGTTCAGTATAAATTCGTGGATGACATTTGTGACGTTAACCACTCCGTTAGAACCGCATGGCTTGTCCTACAGTGACTCGCTAGGATCGCCAGGGCAGTGGATGGGGCTACAGTTTATGTATTAGAGTGTGCTTTATTTCATATGAAAGCTCGTGTCATGGGCAGTCCAGAAAGGCTCTTTGTTTTCACCCATGTCAAGGCTTTATATATTTAATTGTAAAGTATATGTTTTATCATTAACTAGTAATAATGGGATCTGGGAGAGAGAGAGAGAGAGTAGAACAGAGTGAGAGGGAGCGCGCAGTGTTTTTGTCCCGCTCGATGACGTCACGGCTGGCTGCCTCGTGGGGGTTGGTGGAGAGAGGTCCTTACCATGCTGCTAGCTCCCTTGCTAGTGGCTAGAGGACTTGTAACTGCTTTTTTCCCACGCGCCTCGAGCTAGTGCGAGTATATATACAGTTCCTCGCCACTCTCTCCCTCAGATCTGGTTTCTAGAACGCATCCATCTTTTTTCCTTGCTACCTGTCTCCCGCTCCGCACCTAAGAATCTTTTCCTCTGCCTACCTCTCTCTTTTTTCATATCTTTCACCACCTTTTTATTAATATTATAACCCCTCTGGTTAACTCTGCAAAATCAGCTTCATGCTGGCCAGTTGTATTGTGCGTTAAGGTCTGATATAACCCTTGTATGTTAGTTGTTAAGATAAGTGGATCACGAAGCATTGGTTGGCATTCATATTGTTTAGTACTGCTTCCTTTAATTATTAGTGTTCAGCTGGATTAGATAATGCTAGACTAGGAGTCTGATATTATAAGGTATTGTTTCCTATGAGTGCTGGCTTTAGTTAAAAGCTGCACGACATACCTGAGAACTGGAGTTGATTGAGTAAATTCTAGTCTGTGTGCCATTGAGAGTAGAGCATGCACGAATGAGGGTTTTTTGCCTACACCATTCTGCACTGTTCTAAGCTCGTTGTTTGTCTTTGAGGTACGCCAGGAGAATGCTTAATACTTCGGTATTAAGGTTTCTCAAGAGAGCTACTCTTCCCTATAACGTAATATTTGACGCACAGACTTGAGATTTGCACTAGGCTATGCGGCATGCCATGCGCACCAGTATCTCGTATCATTGACTCTAGCTAGACTTTATCAATCATAGTAGACATTAAGTATATTAAACCAATTACTCTTTTTATGTATACCCGTTTATGATTACACAAGCATTTCGCAGCCTAGTTTGATGTATTGAGACACAAACGACTTAGGCTCTTTTTGTTGATAGGAATACTGCATTGTCGTGGCGATTATTATTATTGTTGTAGTGTTTAGGATATTCTTGGCTCCGACGGCATTATATATTCTACCTTTTTGTGTGCATAGCCTGCACGAGCATTGTTCCACTGCCTGCCTTTTTGGGTTCCATTTCCGATATGAGCATCTTTATAGCATCTAACATTTAAAGAAGATTCCTTGTTAGTGTTGAAGGACTTTAGTGCACTTTCTTTCATGCAGGAGTGCCTGACATTTATTGATTAAAGTAACGTAAGCTGTAACTTCTCTTACCACCTTACTTTGCATACCATAACCAAGCACCTTCGGTTATAGGTAGTAATAGGCTGTTTTCACATAACATTAAGCCTAGAGTAGACGCACATTTATTGAGAGTTTGATAGCCTATTATTGCATATAGAACTCTGTAGAGTATTTGTGTTCTTTGTTCACTGGGAAATATACATCAGAGGTTGGATCTAGTGCTTTCCGTTGTAGCATTTATGCCATTACTAGTCCAATGAATAAGAGCCCTGATATATTTAAAACCCAGTCGTAACAAATGGCGACCTTACCTTGGATTTGGTGAACCTACATTTATTAAGCAGGGAACATTTGTTGTTTTGGGGAATATTTCGCGGAGATCAGCAAGAATATTTTTTTTTTGCAACATAGTATAGCCCTTGAGTATTTCCGAGAATTTTTGTGTGTATATCGAGGTATAAGAGTTTGGGGTGCTTCTTTTCTGAATATTGTGGTGAGAAATTTTTGTGAGCATCATGTCTTATACCGGATCAGAGGAGAATGGAGACACAGTACGTAATGTCGAAACTGAGGAACAGCAGCATGATGAAAGGGTTAATCGGGTGAACTGTGAGGAGGATGCTAGGATATTTTTGCAATGGCCTGTTACTGCCGAGCGGTTGGAGGGTATGGATCGGTACGGTCTTCAATGCCTGGCCACAGCTATCGTTCATGCGGTTACTAGCAGCATGACCAAGGATAACTTGATAACGTGTGTACTGGGCAGGGTGACTGGTGAGCGAGATGGGTTGAGTGCTCAGAGCCCTTCGGCCATGCTTCCCCTACACTCGACTCCCAGCCATCCCAGTAGTTTGCCGACCCCGGGTACGCTTCCACAGTTGGGTGGTGACTGGCAGGGTGGGTTGCCCCTGGGGCGACCACCGGTAATTTCAAACATTGTAGCACCTTCACCTCCTCAAGGGTTAACTCCAGAATTATTGCTTCAGCTCGAATTAGCTAAGATCCAGCAGCAAATAGAATTAGCCAAGATAGAAGAGAGAAAAACTCTCAGTCATGAGCACATAGAGCTAGCAAAAATCCAAGCTGAGTCGACTAGGTACTGTGCCGACATGGACGTAGAGAAGTCGCGAGTAGAGGCAACGGGACAGCGACTTGGGGCTGGTAACCGTGTTCATGAGCAGTCTCTCTCGCACTTATTGAAACTGGTTCCGGTGTTTGATGAGAGTGGTGTAACAGAATTTTTCACACGCTTTGAGAAGAAGTGCCAGGAACACTAGTGGCCAGAGAATAAATGGGCAGCACTTGTATCCTCTAGATTAATAGGCAAGGGTCTTAAAGCCTACGATGCGTTACCTTTGGAGTTATGTATTGTGTACGAGGATCTCAAGGAGGCTGTCCTGAGGGCTTACGAACTGCAACCAGAAACGTACCGTTTGAAGTTCCAGGGTGTAACTAAGGGAAGAGATAGCACCTTTTTGGAACACGCCCGGGACTTGTCCGATGCTATGGGGAACTGGCTCCGATCTGAGAAGGTCACAACGTTTGATGAAATTAAGCAGTTAATGATGTTGGAGCAGTTCTTAAAGAGCACGGGCGGTGATCTAACTTTGAACTTAAAGGAGAAAAACCCAAGAACTCTAGTCGAAGCA
Organism: Paralithodes platypus; assembly: GCA_032716605.1. NCBI lineage: Eukaryota > Metazoa > Arthropoda > Malacostraca > Decapoda > Lithodidae > Paralithodes > Paralithodes platypus. Next base: position 33,575,392 of record CM064548.1, on the reverse strand, counting down.
GCAGAAATGGCTGATCGACGGCTGTCATTGATTCGGGGTTGCGGGTCCTCACAGAAGTACGATGTAAGTGCTAAGGACCGTTATCCTCCCCCTCCCCGGAACAATGACACATTTAAACAGAAGAGCCATGAAACTAAAACTGAATCCAAACCTTACACCACACCGTATGTGAAAAGTCAGGGGCCTTTTACATCACAGTATAAGCCGAAACCGAAATTTATGTGTTTTAGTTGCCACCAGGAGGGTCATAAGGCAAATGAGTGCCCTAGTCGACCTCCTCCGGCAGCCGTGTCTTTTGCTCACGGCATTGGAGTGTTCAAGAGGACATCGGAGTTTGTTAGAGGCATTTCTTCCGAGGTAAATACACTGCCAGTGCAGAATGATCCGGAAGGCTTATTCCCTGTCCGTGATGCCTTTAGTGACCACAGGGGACTCGGTTGTGTGGAGTGGGTGGGTAGAAGACATGAGGTGAGAATTTTGCGTGACACTGGGGCATCCCAAACACTGTTGAGAAATTTTACTGGGAAACCTGTCAATACGGCGCGGGTGGTTGTGGTTCAAGGAGTTAATGCGACAAGGTCATACCCGCTTGTAAGAATGAAGGTGGAAGTTGATGGTGTGACTCGTGACCTGGATGTAGGAATTGTGGAGAAGTTACCTGTTGGGGGCGTCGACCTCCTTCTTGGCAACGACTTGGCGGGCCCTACTTCTGAGGCTCCACCCTTAGTCGTTGTCGAGAAGCCGGCCGACGTGAGTAGGGAGGAGCAGGAGTGGGTTGAGAAGTGTCCGGTGCAGCCTATGGCGTGTGTTGTCACCGAAGATCCTGCATCCAGGGAGTCACATTCTGGTCAGCAATCTTTAGATCAGCGGAGGAAGGGTACCGAGAAGGGGTTGAAAGTTGATGCGGTTGAGAGTTTAGTGTCAACGGACCTTCTCGGGGACTCATTATTAGGACCACATTTCGAGTCTGGAGAAGACCCAGTAACTGTTCCTGAAGGGGCAGAGGATGGGCTTAAAAAGACGAAAGAGTTGAAGGAGGACAGTGATGCACAGTCGGGAGATGTGGCAACAAGGTACCCTGACGCGTACCCTATGAGAAATGGGTCGGCGAAGACGGTGGTCCGAAGCTTGCTAGTGTATTTTTCCCGGTATGGTTACCCGCAGGGGATTCAGTCAGTCCAGGGACCCAACTTCACTCCTAGCCTCTTTTTTCAAGCAATGCCGCAGCATGGGATTGTTGGGGTGGTGTCATCTGCGTATCATCCGGAGAGCCAGGGTGTGTTAGAGCGATGGCACTCAGCCTTGAAATCTGTGCTTCGTTGTTGTTGCTTTGAGAGTGGGAGGGATTGGGATCTTGGCCTGCCATGTGTTTTGTTTGCTGTGTGGGAGGTACCTGGGGAAAGTTTGGGATTCAGCCCTAATGAGCTCGTCTTTGGACACCGTGTCAGAGGGTCTCTCCATATGGTTGAAGAAGTATGGGAGGGCGCAGAAAAACCTTGTTCTATGCTCAAGTGTGTCCTCAACAGTCGAGAACGGATGTTGCGCAGTCTGGAGTTGGCTGGCCGTAATTTGACTAGCTCTCAGGCCCTCAGGAAGGACAGGTACGACCTCAAGGTTGAACTCAGGGAGTTTCACGTGGGTCAGGAGGTGTTGATTCTACTGCCCCTTGTAGGTCACCCCTTATCCGCGAAGTACGCTGGTCCTTATAGGGTGGTGGAGGAGCTATCAGACCTGGATTACTTGGTAGCCACTCCAGACAGACGGAAGCGCAATCAGTTCTGTCATGTTAATCCCATGAAGGAGTATGGGAGGCACCCCCCTGAGCCTCTCACTGTGCCTGTGATGACGTTTAGCAGTCAAGGTGGAGAAGGAGAACGGGACAGTCAAGCTCAGGTGGAGGATAACTGGAAGGATAAGAAGTTCAAATGGGCGCCTGAGTGTGAGAAGGTGTTTAGGGAAGTAAAACACCTGTTGTGCACTCACCCGATCCTCAGGGCCCCTGACTTTAGCCTACCTTTCCAACTAGCAACGGAGGCTAGTGGTGTGGGGGCTGGTGCCGTCCTTGTGGAAAAGGACGATGATGGGCTGGAGCATCCTGTTAGTTTCTGCTCGGAGAAGTACAATTCGGCCCAGGGGAGCTGCTCTGTTGTCGAGGAGGAGCTGTTGGCGGTTGTACTTGCTCTGAGGCATTTCGAGGTCTGTGTTCCAGCCTATGGTCCGGTCGTTGTAGTTTACCCAGATCATCACCCTCTCAAGTTCTTGGACCAGTTTCACAATCGGAATATGAGGCTGACCAGGTGGTCACTAAGGTTATTGGTATATAACCTGGACATACGCCATATTGCCGGTTGTGACAACGTGGTTGCAGATGGTCGTTCAAGGGTACATGATCCTGGGTAGATTGACACACGGGTAGCCTCCTGCTTTAGTTTGAATAGTATTTTGCGCTTGGTGCTTGTTGGCTCGCGGTTGTAGCCCAGCGTATTGGGTCGTAAAGCAGGAGTTGAGCGTTTGGTATAGAAGAAAAACTAGGCTTGCCCCTATAGTGCAGCCGAAATAAACAAATTATAAACATAAAAATCAAATAAAAACTCTTTATTTGATAGTTGAATTTTTTCAGTATGTTATAGCAGTAATTCTGAGTTGCACTCCTCTCAGAATGCTGGGCTAGAGAAGCTCGCTCTTGAGGAGCATAACTACATATAATTTAACCTATTGTGTTGGGGAGGGTTATAATTTTGAAAAATGTTTTGTTGAAGAACTGTGCCATATATTTTACTGCCGCTGGGTGATGGGAAGTGGAGATATAGTATGGGTTCTAACCATCAGATTTTTGTGAGCCTTGGGGCCTCTGAGAAAAATCTTGGGGGGGGTGTGACGTTAACCACTCCGTTAGAACCGCATGGCTTGTCCTACAGTGACTCGCTAGGATCGCCAGGGCAGTAGATGTGGCTACAGTTTATGTATTAGAGTGTGCTTTATTTCATATGAAAGCTCGTGTCATGGGCAGTCCAGAAAGGCTCTTTGTTTTCACCCATGTCAAGGCTTTATATATTTAATTGTAAAGTATATGTTTTATCATTAACTAGTAATGATGGGATCTGGGAGAGAGAGAGAGAGTAGAACAGAGTGAGAGGGAGCGCGCAGTGTTTTTGTCCCGCTCGATGACGTCACGGCTGGCTGCCTCGTGGGGGTTGGTGGAGAGAGGTCCTTACCATGCTGCTAGCTCCCTTGCTAGTGGCTAGAGGACTTGTAGCCGCTTTTTTTCCCACGCGCCTCGAGCTAGTGCGAGTATATATACAGTTCCTCGCCAATCTCTCCCTCAGATCTGGTTTCTAGAACGCATCCATCTTTTTTCCTTGCTACCTGTCCTCCGTCCCGCACCTGAGAATCTTTTCCTCTGCCTACCTCTCTCTTTTTCATATCTGTCACCACCTTTTTATTAATATTATACCCCCTCTGGTTAACTCTGCAAAATCAGCTTCATGCTGGCCAGTTGTATTGTGCGTTAAGGTCTGATATAACCCTTGTATGTTAGTTGTTAAGATAAGTGGATCACGAAGCATTGGTTGGCATTCATATTGTTTAGTACTGCTTCCTTTAATTATTAGTGTTCTGCTGGATTAGATAATGCTAGACTAGGAGTCTGATATTATAAGGTATTGTTTCCTATGAGTGCTGGCTTTAGTTAAAAGCTGCACGACATACCTGAGAACTGGAGTTGATTGAGTAAATTCTAGTCTGTGTGCCATTGAGAGTAGATTCTACGCATGCACGAATGAGGGCTTTTTGCCTAAACCATTCTGCACTGTTCTAAGCTCGTTGTTTGTCTTTGAGGTACGCCAGGAGAACGCTTAATACTTCGGTATTAAGGTTTCTCAAGAGAGCTACCCTTCCCTATAACGTAATATTTGACGCACATACTTGAGATTTGCACTAGGCTATGCGGCATGCCATGCGCACCAGTATCTCGTATCATTGACTCTAGCTAGACTTTATCAATCATAGTAGACATTAAGTATATTAAACCAATTACTCTTTTTATGTATACCCGTTTATGATTACACAAGCATTTCGCAGCCTAGTTTGATGTATTGAGACACAAACGACTTAGGCTCTTTTTGTTGATAGGAATACTGCATTGTCGTGGCGATTATTATTATTGTTGTAGTGTTTAGGATATTCTTGGCTCCGACGGCATTATATATTCTGTGTATATATATTCTGCATCTTTTTGTGTGCATAGCCTGCACGAGCATTGTTCCGCTGCCTGCCTTTTTGGGTTCCATTTCCGATACGAGCATCTTTATAGCATCTAACATTTAAAGAAGATTCCTTGTTGGTGTTGAAGGACTTTAGTGCACTTTCTTTCATGCAGGAGTGCCTGACATTTATTGATTAAAGTAACGTAAGCTGTAACTTCTCTTACCACCTTACTTTGAATACCATAACCAAGCACCTTCGGTTATAGGTAGTAATAGGCTGTTTTCACATAACATTAAGCCTAGAGTAGACGCACATTTATTGAGAGTTTGATAGCCTATTATTGCATATAGAACTCTGTAGAGTATTTGTGTTCTTTGTTCACTGGGAATATACATCAGAGGTTGGATCTAGCGCTTTCCGTTGTAGCATTTATGCCATTACTAGTCCAATGAATAAGAGCCCTGATATATTTAAAACCCAGTCATAACACATTACTTTTGCTTGTGCATATAACAGTACACATATACCAAAATATCAGGAGCAAGCCAATACGATTGATCATTGGTCTAACGAGAACAACATGAAAATAAATGGAAGTAAGTCGAAATTAATGTTAGTGGACTTTCAGAATATTAAGACAAATATGTAAATGCTGTTAGTTTAGGTAATGAATCTGTTCCATTTGTTAATCAGATGAAGCTGTTGGGTGTTATTGTTTCGAGTAACCTTCAGTGGAAGGCGAAAACCAAGGATTTTGTCTCGCGTGCAAGTAAACAACTTTTTGCAGTTAGTAAATTGAAACTTTTTAAGGCTATTTTGCCTGATTTAAAGAATTATTATTGTTGTTATATTAGGCCTGTACTTGAATATGCATCGACGGTTTGGTGTTCGTCACTCACACACGCAGAAGTAAATTCTATTGAGAGAATACCAAAAAAACATCTGTAGAATTTCATTAGGACCTAGTTATATAAATTACGAGTCTGCTTTGGAGTTATTAAATTTGGAATCGTTAGAAGAGAGGCGAAGAAAGAAGTTTGAAGCAGACAGTCTTAAGTTGTTGCATGATAAACAGCACAGACATATACTTCCACCGGACAACACCAACACTTACACACACAAAATACGAGGAAGAAATGTTCTAGTTGAAGACAAATGTAACACTAAGAGACACCAAAACAGTGCCATTCCACAGATGACCATGTATATAAACAATTATTTGAGGAAATAGGTAGTCAGTGTTTTGAAATTATATTATATTTTGCCAATACATGATCATTATTCCGGCAAATTGTTCTTAATATTTGTAATTTATGTGTATTTTATGTGTAATGACGCTCTGTATGGATGTTTTACTCTCTGTTTATTTTCAACTCTATGGTTGCAATTGTAAAAATGAAATTAAATAAACCTATTATTATTATTATTATTATTATTATTATTATTATTATTATTATTAAAATCCAATTTCTCCATCTTACTACCTGTCGGGAACTCCCAGAGGTTTATCCCTTATACTTCAACAATACAAACATCAATCCTTCATCTTCTCTCAATATTCTTGGTGTCTCTTTTTCTTCTGCTCTCTCTTGGAAAGACCATATTACCAGTCTTGCTAAGGCAGCCTCCCAGAAGCTGCGTGTGCTCAACTGCCTAAGGGGTTATTTACCCCTGTACAGCTTCTTGTTCTGTACAGGGGCACAGTGTGTCCTTGTATTGAGTATTGTTCACATGTGTATGGGGGGATCCTCTCACACCGCACTCCTAGACAAAGTAGAAATGAAAGCCTTTCATATCATTAACTCCCGTCCACTCACCGACTCTCTTCAATCTCTCTCTCTTCGCTGCAATGTTGCATCTCTCTCGCTATTCTATCACTACTACAATAATCAGTGTTCCTCAGAGCTTTCCCAGTGTATACCACCTCCTAAACGTAGGGTACGTAGTACCCGTCTTGCAACACAATCCCACCCATACTCTGTGCAACTCTCCAACTCAAGAGTGAAACTACATTTCAATCCTTCTTCTATCAACAGCTTAGCTCTGGAAATCTCTCCCTGTATCCATATTTCCCTTATATTATGACTTAAATTGCTTCAAACTCCGTGTGTCCAGGCATTTTTGCTCAATTATTCCTTGGTTTTGGCCCTGTCACTCTTTTAACACTGGGTGAGGCACTCGTCACAGGCAGTTTTGCCTTTCGTCTCCCTCATCCACATTACACAAAAACAATTACATGTAATACATTAATGTAACCTTTCCCAAGTAGGATTTCCCTTGCATATAAATGGGAAAGTGTTGATTAGCGTTTATCACGCCGTGGTCGAGTTGGTTAAAACGTGGGATGTCATTCTGATAGACTACTGTCAATCAGAACTCATGCGTAAGTGTGAGGTATTCTACGTATGGAGATGAGGTATATGGACCGTAATAATAATTATAATATTAAAAATTAAAACAAAACAACACGTTAGCAGAGCAGACAAAATCAGTTTCGGTGGCAACTGGCACACTCTTCTGTGAACATAGGGAACATAACTGATATATCCCCCTCCACTCATATAGGCCTACTGGAAAACGTGACAGGTATAGATAACATAACAACATTAAGTTAATAGCTTAATAGCTTAATAGCTTAATAGCTTAGTTAATAAGTTAATATCATGTAACATCGTAACTAATAATTGTACTGTACTGTACCTTGGTCATCAAAGTCGGTAGCCATTTAGCCTCAGGGCTGCAGGTGAATATTTAGCTGATAAATATATTGATTTATATAGTATTATCGCGTAAAGCGTGAAGCTATGGTTGTTCAAAGGGTCCCTCCATGCAAAGGCATTTGGTTCTATTCTGACAAAAATCGTCATATATACCATATATATCGTTATTACTAGTCCAAATGCGCCTATTTTGCTATTAACCATCTCCGACATATGACGCGATTTTGAGCCTATTAGGGATACTTGAAAGCCTTTGTTACCATCAGGGGTATTTAGAAACCTTTAGTTTAGTTCTTCAACCTCTGCAGTTGTCTTTGAGTTAGCTGTGGGCAGAAAACTAATTTTGGAGAGGTTATTATAAGAATGAGAGAACTCTATTTCTTATTGCTAATCTGGCAACCTCTGGGTCATATGAGCGTGAAAGGGTTAATATGAACAAAAATAACATTTAAGAGCATTATAAGAAGTAGGAATAGCATTTGGGTGGTGGAAAAGATGTATTATTGCGACCCGGTCGTATCATGAGGCGAGAGCCGGAGCGGCAAATAACTTCCCTCTCTGAGCTGTAGAGCGACACTGAGGGCTCTGAGTAGAAGTCTCTGTGTTGCAAGGATCTCTAGCTGCCTCGCCCGTGTTAAAGAGACTGCGTAAGGGAAATTTGCGCCAGATAAATAGGGAATACGAAGAAAAATAGCTGATAATTGAGGAGGAGGGAAAAGGAGAGGAAGGGGTGGGGTGGGGACACATATGTAGGAGTGGTAGCAAGTAATGGAGGGAAATTATCTCGCCTAATCATAAATTACTTTACTTTGAGTGCCACTGGGGTGTTTTAAAGTTTTTTTTTTATGCTCTGGATCTATTGAGGACAGTCGGAGTGCATCCACAAAAACCTCTATTGAGGACGGTCGCTGTTTACGGGTTAATATTTTCACATACACGAGCGGATTCACATGATATTTCTAAGAAACCTCCAGGATGGCAGTGAATGAAGATAAACAATGACATTGTCAGTAAAAAGACATGATAACACTATCATTAACCTTTATAGTGCCGGAAAAAAGGGGCCACGTCGAGCAGGATTATAATAATAGTTTTGCACGGCAACGCCAGAGATTAATATTTTGTGTTAACATTGTTCAAATATTTTTCCCGAAGTTGAGAGAGAGAGAGAGTAAGAGATAACAAAATGTAGAATAAAGGTATGGATAGCGGAAGGGAGAGGGAGTCAAGGAACAAGGGTACAACCAGTGAGTGAAGAGAACAATAACATGAAGTTAACCCACTGGACCCCAGCTAGTTTAGATTAAATGTACACTGAGAGACCAGCAGATTTGGCCTTTTTTTTTTTTTTTTAAATAGCTTAAATAGGTGAGAAATGAAGAATAACACACACAAAAACATTCACCTCTGTCATTTTGGGGTCCTATAGGGGGGGGGAGGGGGGGGGCAGCCTCAGCCATCAGGCCGGGCGGCCTTCAAGCTTCCCGCCCGGCAAGACACAGCTGAGCGCGGCAGCATGGTAGATGTACGATGCGTCCAGTTTTCGAGTGACGGTTATTTACACCACCCGAGCATCATGTGTGCCTTCATAGTTCAGATATTAGCAACATGTATCACACAATGTCATTGTAAGTGAAGCTACAGAGTGATAAGTGCATAGATTCAAGTTTTATAATAGTCGAGGGAGTGGCAAGCCTCGCGCGCGTCCTGGTTACCATGACGACTGGCGGGCCGGCGGCCATCTTGTTCATGGACTCACACACGTACACACTGCCAGCTGAATGCCACCCGACTTCCCCTTCACTCACTCTCACTTTTATTATGCCTCTCTCACGTACTCTGTTTATTGATTTTATACTTTACCGTATATTTTATAGTTAGAATATGAGTGTTACACATTGTTTTAGGCACTTTTGACTTAGAATTATGGGTTTTGACGTATTCCTAGTGGGGAGACAGGGGAGGTGGTGGTGAAGGCAGGGGGAGTGGGGGAGGACCAGTGTACACATAAGCATAACTTGCTGTGTTCGTAGCAACATGACACACTATCTCGTCTCTTCTTACCCATACCATGACCTGGCGGATTTTTGAGGAATGCCGTGGGGTCTGGGTCATCATCCAAGTCAACTATGTTATGGGAAGCATTAGGGGAGCGATAAACATAGCGATGCGACGAGGTACCTCCAACACTCACGATGTAAACGAGGCAACTGGGCCGGGTTGGAGGTGGGAGGCAGCCAAGTCCTTCCACTCTCGCGCTCTCTCTCCACACTCCCCACCGCGGCGGGACTTGGGTATTGACGATTGATAAGTATTGCCACTGTTGGGCAACATCATAAGGTATATTCCATATGAATTTGAACCCCGTAGCTACCATAGGATAAGAATAAATAAGCACAAAAGTGGTGGTGGGATAAGTGGGTAAACTGGCTTTCCCCATCCGCCCATACTAACCCGCGTGGATGGGCTAGGGGGTTGCCGCGTACCGCCACTCTTCGGCAACATCATACGGTAGTTTCCCATACCATCCTCAAGCCTCTAGCTACCATAGGACAAGAGTAAATCATTTTGAAGTAGCGGACGCAACATATGCGGCGCTGGGGTTTAGCGTTACATACATTGCCGACGCATACGCTGCAGCGCTGAGATCCAGTGGGTTAAATATATTATTGACTGAAGGGGACAATATATGGTTGAGAGGGGTAGGAAGAGCAGATGGAAAAGGGAAAGGAGAAAGCATGAATAAAACATATACATGGGATAGGGAAATTAAGATGATCAAAATATGGAGCAATAATGTTGATACTTTGTTCCTTGTCCTTGTTAATTAAATGTTTCCTTCCACCTGTCTCTATCTTAACTTTATGATATGCAGTTCATAAACAAATAAATATCAACTTCTTTGTTTACAATCTTTACAAAGGCTAAGAAGGCTTTAATAAGATAAATGGCTTGTACGTAAATAAATTATATAAGAAACCTAACCTACCCTATTATATTATGAAGCTTGTGGATAACTACTACACCTAAAAAGGGTTCCTCAAAATCTGAAATTACCCATAAAACTGTGTTCAATTTGTGTTCCAATGGTCTATTCACGGCATTGTGAATTATTCAACCTATATTTTAGGTCACAATGTCAAATATTTGCTACGTTCGTTTATGAAGCAGTTGTAAGAATGCTCACATCAATAAATCTGTATGTCAAAGATAAGTTACTAACAATTCTTAATTTATCATAAATGTTAATAAGGGTTTCTGATTTTGTGTTGTATGAAGGAGACAAACGACAGGCTGTATATACTTAACGTAGCCATTGACTGCACTTGCACTAGTCTAACCATTATGCCATATTCTAAAACTCCTGATCCCAACATCTCATAACTCGAAAAGAGCTTAAGCAACAAAGCTGACGTTTCTACCATTATGTCGAGTCATCTGGTAAATACGGATGGATAAAGGGACGGGGGGAGGGGAGGGTGGGGAGAAGCACACACAAAGACAAGGGGTGAACGAACCACAATCTTCATAAAAGCAAACCACCTCTTTAGCTAAGCCTTTAATGCAATCAAGAGTCTCTGGAAGACTCCCAATTCGAACTTGTTCCGCTCAATTTACCTCTACTGAACCTTGGCGGCCAAGATTCCACCTTAATTGTGCAAACTTTGGTAATGACCTCAAGATGTTTATTCCCGGATCTATAATGAACGGTAAGGGGGAATGAGACACTTGCCGATTTTTTTAAACTATTTGGAGTTAAGACTTGAAACTTTGCAGATGAGTAGGCACCTATATTGCCTACATTGTGTGTGAACAAGAATGATATACATATATGTATATACTATACGCATATGTATATGTATAACGACTCTAAATTTCCTAACAACATAAATACTTAACCATTGTTTACATTTTTGGGTGTGATAAGTCATTTGACATCTTACCATTCTATATAAAAGTTTTGTTAAATTTCCCATATATCATGGAATGTCGCCATGTCAATATATCACGTATATATATATATAATGTAAAATCTGGGTTTTTGGTAACTTTTTGCCCTATATTTAACTACTTCACATTTTCAACAATATCTTTACATATGTTGCGAGCTCCTATGAAAACAATATTCCCTGGTAATCCCAAGTAAATCTAATTGATTTTCGATTTTCTGTGATCATAAACAAAAATAAAAGAATTAACAGAGATATGGCCTTGTAACCCCTTCTGTACGGTGCCCATATGACGGGCGTCATTTCAGGCTATTATGAGCCCTGAGAGAGAGGCCAGTTGTTGCAGGGTGTGCAGAGGGGCTCCAACTGCCCTCCACAGGCGGCGGGCACATACTGAGCTCTGAAATAGTACTCGGTTACTCATGTGTAGCATCACAGATAGCTAAAACGGCAAAAATTGCGAATTTTTACCGATTTGGCCCTCGTTTGCAATATCGTTGCAAGATTACCAGATGTCGTACAGGGATAAAGCAGGTGTCATGGGAAAGTTCTATCATTGTATTTTCACAGATATAGAATTGTATTATGATCTGGCTCTTGCTTATTCATGAAAGAGAGCATGGAATGAAGATAATTTTAGGCAATTATGCCCTCTTCCACGTGCTTATGTCCTTCTTCCCTTTAACTCCCGCCCGGGCATTTAAATTTGCGCGGCCCGGTGAAATACTGGTCGGGTATTATTCCACGATGGTGTATAAACATTTTTATGACGTGATATTTATGACTTCAGGACCCCGCCCAGGTGTCTCATTCCTACTTAACCTTGTGTTATAAAACAGTACTTTCTAATAACACCTCTCTCTCCGTCTCTCTCATACACAATTTCATTCTTCTTCGGAAATCAATATAAGCATATACACAAACAATAATTTAACCAACATGCGCGTTAATGGCATCAAACCGACCAGTCAATATCCACATTAGTTTATAAAGTTTAAGGTGAAGTGAATGCAAAATCATAAGCTTAGTTCCGGGTTATATAATATTAACAGGTCACTGGACTCACGTTATTATTAAACAAACACCCACCATGACTTAAACTCTAGCAGTCTACATAATAAATTACTTGTTATATAATAGTATTATATAATATTATATATATATATATATATATATATATATATATATATATATATATATATGTTAGTAAAGCCAGCTAATAAATTTTCTTTAATACATACGAGGTTGAAAGAAATGGCAATTTCTGCGTTGGAAATTTTATTATTCAAAGTTTCCAGGTCTCTGATGAGTTTTCGCTGGGTGGCAGGAAGGAGATGAGCGAAATTCATGGTGGTACAGGGTTACATTAATGTACATGATGATACAGGATATACGACGCGTTTCACTGGACAACCAGCATTATCAAGTAAGGATAGAATGATAAAAAAGGTAAACAGGAAGGGTATATATAGAGGGTGGGGGATCAGAGGAGGCGAAAATCAGGGGGCAAAAGTCTGCTATTGGTGGAGGGGTATTCTAGGAGAGAGAAAGATAGAACCGCTTCACTCATGCGCACTGGATGCGGGATGGTGGTTGGTTGGCGGGGTCGAAGCTTATTGGCTGCGTGTCGAGGGGCGTGGCCTAAGTTGCGTAGTACGTGTTGCGCCTGCAGAAGACGAAGATGAAGGAGGTAGCGCGGGGGGCTACGTCAAGGGCACAGGGGGGCGAGGGGGGGGCGTTTGGTCCTGTAGGAAAGTGCCTTTTGGCAGAAGGAAGGATCTGAATGTCCAGAGTTTGGTTGTTGATGTTGGGATGTAAGGCTTGGATATATAATGCTTCGAGTATAGGTAATCTCCTTGGGTCACTTTCTTTATCGAGTATGGTGGTGTGTTTCTCTAACTCGTTGCGTGTGAGGTGGGGGTGGTTAGGGGTGAGATAGTGGTCTTTGATGGCTCCAGCCTGAAGGTGAAGAGTTAACCGACGTGAAAGACGAGTCTGCGTCATACCAATATAGGAATGAGGTCCACAGTCCTCATAATTACAGGTATGTTGGTAAATGACGTGATCGTCGGTCATCGGGCTCTTTATCTTGGTGGAAGCTGGTTTATTGCAGAGAACGAAGTTGGAGGTCTTGGGGGATTTGTAATAAATTATTAATTTGATTTTGTTTTCCGGGTTGGTTGGGTGGACATGCTTGGAGATAATTTCTTTTAAGACGGCCTCGTCATTTTTGTGTTCAGAGGACATAAAATTGCGGTAGAAGATCTTAATTTCATTGGGGGGGTCAATGTTGGGAGGGCTTTGGGTGTACCATTTTTCAAGATGGTGGTTGATGGTGCAGGAGATGTCGGAGTTGGAATATCCGTTATTTACTAAAACTTGGGATAGTCTTTCTAGTTCCTGATGGGTGTCGGCCCAGGTAGAGCAGTGCGTGAGGGCTCTCCTAACATAGGCGGAGATGGAGGATAGAAGATAACGGCGGGGGCATTCACTATCGCCGTTGAGGCATTGTCCTGTGTTAGTTGGTTTAATGTAGACGGTGGTTTTGAACCTATGGTCGTTCAGAGCTACGAGGATGTCGAGGAAGGGGAGTTGTCCATTGTTTGATTTTTCAAAGGTGAAGTTAAGTCCGGAGGAGGTCATGAAGCGACGCTGGAGTTCCTGTAGTTCGTGGAGGTCCTTGATTTGCACGAAGATGTCATCCACGTATCTACAGTAGACGGCGGGTCGTTGGACAGCTAGGAGTTCTTCCTCGATGGTACCCATAAAAAAGTTCGCAAAAAGAACTCCTAGGGGGCTGCCCATCGCCACACCGTCTATCTGCTTGTACATGTTGCCCCGGGGGCAAAGGAAGGGGTCCTCCTTGGTACATAGCTCCAGTAGTGTTTTCAGGGCCTTCTCCGGGATGTCCAGTGTTGGTGTATCAGGGCAATGGTAAATTCGACGTAGAATCATGTCAATGGTCCTATCCACTGGCACGTTGGTGAACAGGCTTTCTACGTCGATTGTGTGGTTGTTGTTCCGGGGGGCGTCTCGTAAAATGTCCAAGAAATCGTGGGCTGAGTTAGGTTGTATTGGCTGGGCACGTAGGGGGTGAGGAGGTTGTTCAGGGCCTTGGCGATCTGGTAGGTGGCAGTGGGGATCTGGGAGATGATGGGGCGGAGGGGGTTCCCAGGTTTGTGTGTTTTGATGGTTCCGTACGCATAACCAGGGGTGTATTCTCCGACGATTTTTTTAAGGTGGACCCCTCCTTGTTTGGCGTTGATGGCGGTGATGGTGAGCGATGGTGCTGATGGTTCCGGGGGCGTCCACCCTCTATATATACCCTTCCTGTTTACCTTTTATATCATTCTATCCTTACTTGATAATGCTGGTTGTCCAGTGAAACGCGTCGTATATCCTGTATCATCATGTACATTAATGTAACCCTGTACCACCATGAATTTCGCTCATCTCCTTCATCTACTTCCTGCCACCCAGCGAAAACTCATCAGAGACCTGGAAACTTTGAATAATAAAATTTCCAACGCAGAAATTGCCATTTCTTTCAACCTCGTATGTATTAAAGAAAAACAAATATATATATATATATATATATATATATGTAAAATAGGGGAGGTGTGGAGGAGTGGTCTTGCCACTGGACTGGTAATCCAATGGACCCGGGTTAGAATCCCAATATGTCAATGGGAAGATATTATTGGGATGGAATTTGTGCTGTACCTAGTATCAGTGCTTTACCACAGCACACCGAAATGCCAAATAAACACCCTCATTGTTCCCTGATTAAACAGCACTGTATGAATATTCCCATATTAAAAAATATGCCACAGGGGGGCAATGCCTAGTGAGTTAATTGCTCAATAGGTGGCGTTCTGAAAGTGAGGGTCCGAGTGTGGGGGATGAGACTGTAAAGCACAGAGGCGGAGCAGCTTCAGAGATGGAGTTGCTTCGAGCTGTGAAGCTTTGCATGTCTCACTCCCTAGACTGGAGCAAGACCTCACAGGCCTCACCGTGTTCAGCGGTAGAGTGTAAAGGCTATCAGCCTATGCCCGAGAGGGAGTAGTTGGAATATAGAAAAAAATAAAAAAATATATATACTGTATATATATATATATATATATATATATATATATATAGTTATATACCGGTATATATATATATATATATATATATATATATATATATATATATATATATATATAACTCTCTTACTTATGCCTAATATCCTAATCTCTTCTAAAGATGTACTTTCTACCCTCTCTGGGCTTAATACTAATAAGGCGTACGGTCCGGACTGTGTTCCTCCTGTTGTTCTCAAAAACTGTGCTTCCGTGCTGACTCCCTGCCTAGGCAAACTCTTTCGTCTCTGTCTATCCTCTAACATCTTCCCTTCATGCTGGAAGTTTGCTCACATTCAATCCTGTCCCAAAGAAGGGTGACCGCTCTCAACCCTCCAACTATCGTCCAATTGCTCTCATCTCTTGTCTTTCTAAAGTTTTTTAAACTATTCTTGCTTCCAATGTTCTTAAGCATTTCTCTACTCATAATTTGCTCTCAGATCGCCAGTATGGCTTCCTTAAGGGTCGCTCTACTGGTGATCTTCTTTCATATATTACTAACTCTTGGTCATCCTCCTTTCGGGACTTCGGTGAGACTTTTTCTATTGCACCAGACATATCGAAAGCCTTCGATAGAGTCTGGCACAAATCTTTAATTTCTAAACTACCGTCCTTTGGTTTCTATCCTTCCATCTGTGCCTTTGTTTCTAATTTCCTTTCCGGCCGTTCCATAGCCGCGGTTGTGGACGGCCATTGTTCACTTCCTCACCCTATAAACTCTGGTGTTCCTCAGGGCTTTGTCCTATCTCCTATTCTCTTTCTAATTTTTATAAATGATCTCCTCAACTGTACCTCAATTCCCATCCATTCATACGCAGACGACTCAACCTTACACTACTCCATTAGTTTTTCAGGACGCCCCACCCAGCAATCCCTCAACGACAAACGTAATGAAGCCATAGTACTCTTAAATTCTGATCTAAATACTATCTCCAATTGGGGCAGAGAAAACCTTGCCACCTTTAATGCTTCCAAAACCCAATTTCTCCATCTATTTACCCATACGGAACTCCCAGCGGACTATCCCTTATTCTTCAACAATACAAAAATCAATCCTTCATATTCTCTCAATATTCTTGGTGTCTTTTTTTCTTCTGCTCTCAGTTGGAAGGACCATATTACCAGTCTTGCTAAGGCAGCCTCCCAGAATCTGGGTGTGCTCAACCGCCTTAGGGGGTTCTTTTCCCCTGTACAGCTTCTTGCTCTGTACAGGGGCATAGTGCGTCCTTGTATTGAGTATTGTTCACATGTGCGGGGAGGTTCCTCTCACACCGCTCTCCTAGACAAAGTTGAAAGGAAGGCCTTTTGTATCATTAACTACCGTCCACTCACCAACTCTCTGCAATCTCTCTCTCTCCGCCGCAATGTTGCATCTCTCTCGCTATTCTATCGCTACTATAATAATCAGTGTTCCTCAGAGCTTTCCCAGTGTATACCACCTCCTTTACGTAGGGCACGTGGTACCCGTCTTGCAACTCAATCCCACCCCTACTCTGTGCAACTCTCCAACCCAAGAGTGAAACGTTACTCTCAAACTAGCGTTGATGGCGGTGATGGTGAGCGATGGTGGTGATGGTTCCGGGTGCGTCCACCCTCTATATATACCCTTCCTGTTTACCTTTTATATCATTCTATCCTTACTTGATAATGCTGGTTGTCCAGTGAAACGCGTCGTATATCCTGTATCATCCTGTACATTAATGTAACCCTGTACCACCATAAATTTCGCTCATCTCCTTCATCTACTTCCTGCCACCCAGCGAAAACTCATCAGAGACCTGGAAACTTTGAATAATAAAATTTCCAACACAGAAATTGCCATTTCTTTTAACCTCGTATGTATTAAAGAAAATTTATTACCTGGCTTTACTAACATAAAACTTCACGAGAATGCCAGACATCGCACCAGCACCCTCCAGTTTCGTGAAGAACTGGTGAAGGACAAAATAATTGAAAGACGAGAGCTCGCCAACAACCTTCGTAAAGAACGAGATGCTCTTCTACAGATTTGGGAAGACGAAACCCCTCCAGACCACCTCAAAGCCGAAATCAACACAGCCCTCGAACAACTCCTTGAACAACACAGAAGACAAGCCGAAAACACAACCATAAAAAAGCTTGCCCGTCTTTATGGCGGAAACTTAAAACTTCCCAAACCAACAAAAGGATACATAAACCTGACTAACACCATTCTGACCCTGGACCAAGAAGACCTCCTCAACAAAGGCCTCAACTGCCACTACAGCTCCAAACCTGGCCCCCACCGGAAATGCCTAGAAACGGAAATCCTCCTGGACGACATCTTACGACTCAAGAAGGATGGCAAGGTCACCACTACTCCCGCCCTACAACCTACTCTCCTCGCTGAAGCCGCCAAAACCAGAGGAACTCACCATAGCAAAATCATCAACAAACAACACTTCCAAGCTGCTAAACAATTAAGAGACAACCCCAACATCATCATCCGTCGTGCGGATAAAGCTTCCTGCCTCGTCATTCATGACAAGGAGGAATATCTTAGAAAAATGGACGTCATCTTAAGTGACAACACCAAATTTAAAAAGAACACCCGCAACCCAACCGACGAAATCAAACGTACTGCCAACACCACCATCAACGCCATCAACGCCAAACAAGGAGGGGTCCACCTTAAAAAACTCGTCGGAGAATACACCCCTGGTTATGCGTACAGAACCATCAAAACACACAAACCTGGGAACCCCCTCCGCCCCATCATCTCCCAGATCCCCACTGCCACCTACCAGATCGCCAAGGCCCTGAACAACCTCCTCACCCCCTACGTGCCCACTCAGCCCACGATTTCTTGGACATTTTACGAGACGCCCCCCGGAACAACAACCACACAATCGCCTCTCTCGATGTAGAAAGCCTGTTCACCAACGTGCCAGTGGATAGGACCATTGACATGATTCTACGTCGAATTTACCATTGCCCTGATACACCAACACTTAGCATCCCGGAGAAGGCCCTGAAAACACTACTGGAGCTATGTACCAAGGAGGCCCCCTTCCTTTGCCCCCGGGGCAACATGTACAAGCAGATAGACAGTGTGGCGATGGGCAGCCCCCTAGGAGTTCTTTTTGAGAACTTTTTTATGGGTACCATCGAGGAAGAGCTCCTAGCTGCCCAACGACCCGCCGTCTACTGTAGATATGTGGATGACATCTTTGTGCAAATCAAGGACCTCGCCGAACTACAGGAACTCCAGCGTCGCTTCATGACCTCCTCCGGACTTAACTTCACCTTTGAAAAATCAAACAATGAACAACTCCCCTTCCTCGACATCCTCGTAGCTCTGAACGACCATGGGTTCAAAACCACCGTCTACATTAAACCAACTAATACAGGACAATGCCTCAACGGTGATAGTGAATGCCCCCGCCGTTATCTTCTATCCTCCATCTCCGCCTATGTTAGGAGAGCCCTCACGCACTGTGCTACCTGGGCCGACGCCCACCAGGAACTAGAAAGACTATCCCAAGTTTTAGTAAACAACGGACACTCCAACTCCGACATCTCCAGCACCATCAACCACCATCTTGAAAAATGGTACACCCAAAGCCCCCCCAACATTGACCCCCCCAATGAAATTAAGATCTTCTACCGCAATTTTATGTCCTCTGAACACAAAAATGACGAGGCCGTCTTAAAAGAAATTATCTCCAAGCATGTCCACCCAACCAACCCGGAAAACAAAATCAAATTAATAATTTATTACAAATCCCCCAAGACCTCCAACTTCGTTCTCTTCAATAAACCAGCTTCCACCAAGATAAAGAGCCCGATGACCGACGATCACGTCATTTACCAACATACCTGTAATTATGAGGACTGTGGACCTCATTCCTATATTGGTATGACGCAGACTCGTCTTTCACGTCGGTTAACTCTTCACCTTCAGGCTGGAGCCATCAAAGACCACTATCTCACCCCTAACCACCCCCACCTCACACGCAACGAGTTAGAGAAACACACCACCATACTCGATAAAGAAAGTGACCCAAGGAGATTACCTATACTCGAAGCATTATATATCCAAGCCTTACATCCCAACATCAACAACCAAACACTGGACCTTCAGATCCTTCCTTTTGCCAAAAGGCACTTTCCTACAGGACCTAACGCCCCCCCGGTGCCCTTGACGCAGCCCCCCGCGCTACCTCCTTCAGCTTCGTCTTCTGCAGGCGCCACACGTACTACGCAACTTAGGCCACGCCCCTCGACACGCAGCCAATCAGCTTCGACCCTGCCAACCGACCACCATACCGCATCCAGTGCGCATGCGTGAAGCGGTTCTATCTTTCTCTCTCCTAGAATACCCCTCCACCAATAGCAGACTTTTGCCCCCTGATTTTCGCCTCCTCTGATCCTCCACCCTCTATATATACCCTTCCTGTTTACCTTTTATATCATTCTATCCTTACTTGATAATGCTGGTTGTCCAGTGAAACGCGTCGTATATCCTGTATCATCATGTACATTAATGTAACCCTGTACCACCATGAATTTCGCTCATCTCCTTCATCTACTTCCTGCCACCCAGCGAAAACTTATCAGAGACCTGGAAACTTTGAATAATAAAATTTCCAACGCAGAAATTGCCATTTCTTTCAACCTCGTATGTATTAAAGAAAAAGAAAAAAAAAAAATATATATATATATATATATAATAGGGGAGGTGTGGTGGAGTGGTCTTGCCACTGGACTGGTAATCCAATGGACCCGGGTTAGAATCCCAATATGTCAATGGGAAGATATTATTGGGATGGAACTTGTGCTGTACCTAGTATCAGTGCATTACCACAGCACACCGAAATGCCAAATAAACACCCTCATTGTTCCCTGATTAAACAGCACTGTATGAATATTCCCATATTCAAAAATATGCCACAGGGGGGCAATGCCTAGTGAGTTAATTGCTCAATAGGTGGCGTTCTGAAAGTGAGGGTCCGAGTGTGGAGGATGAGACTGTAAAGCACAGAGGCGGAGCAGCTTCAGAGATGGAGTTGCTTCGAGCTGTGAAGCTTTGCATGTCTCACTCCCTAGACTGGAGCAAGACCTCACAGGCCTCACCGTGTTCAGCGGTAGAGTGTAAAGGCTATCAGCCTATGCCCGAGAGGGAGTAGTTGGAATATAGAAAAAAATAAAAAAATATATATACTGTATATATATATATATATATATATATATATATATATATATATATAACTCTCTTACTTATGCCTAATATCCTAATCTCTTCTAAAGATGTACTTTCTACCCTCTCTGGGCTTAATACTAATAAGGCGTACGGTCCGGACTGTGTTTCTCCTGTTGTTCTCAAAAACTGTGCTTCCGTGCTGACTCCATGCCTAGGCAAACTCTTTCGTCTCTGTCTATCCTCTAACATCTTCCCTTCATGCTGGAAGTTTGCTCACATTCAATCCTGTCCCAAAGAAGGGTGACCGCTCTCAACCCTCCAACTATCGTCCAATTGCTCTCATCTCTTGTCTTTCTAAAGTTTTTTAAACTATTCTTGATTCCAATGTTCTTAACCCTTCAACCCCGGGTGGTACACGTGTGTACCATTATGTTTTGCCCCCAGGAACCCGGGTGGTACAACATTGTACCATTGCTTGAAAGCCTGTGAGCTCGCGAGGCGTCGGTCCGACGCATGTAAACAACAGCCGGCTGGACCGACGCCCCGCATCTCCGGCCACAAGAAGGAGAGCGTCGCTTGTTCGTGTGTGCCTGTATGTTGTTGTTAAGTATCGAAAAGTAGTGTAAAGTGGCCTTTTTTTGGCCATAAAGTTATCTCCAATGAAATCATCATCACAAATCAAGCACTTGACTTAGAGAGCTCTACTTAACGCCATTCTACAGGTAAATAACACAGCTACGCTTGGGGATGCGCGGGAATGCGGGAAGCAGTCAGCATAACAATGATACGGTAGCCTAGCCTAGACGTTTTTCGGCCAAAACACCCGGATTTTGGGGAATATTTATGTAATGCGTAGCCGGGGCGGGAGGGTTAAGCATTTTTCTACTCATAATTTGCTCTCAGATCGCCAGTATGGCTTCCTTAAGGGTCGCTCCACTGGTGATCTTCTTTCATATATTACTAACTCTTGGTCATCCTCCTTTCGGGACTTCGGTGAGACTTTTTCTATTGCACCAGACATATCGAAAGCCTTCGATAGAGTCTGGCACAAATCTTTAATTTCTAAACTACCCTCCTTCGGTTTCTATCCTTCCATCTGTGCCTTTGTCTCTAATTTCCTTTCCGGCCGTTCCATAGCCGCGGTTGTGGACGGCCATTGTTCACTTCCTCACCCTATAAACTCTGGTGTTCCTCAGGGCTTTGTCCTATCTCCTATTCTCTTTCTAATTTTTATAAATGATCTCCTCAACTGTACCTCAATTCCCATCCATCCATACGCAGACGAATCAACCTTACACTACTCCATTAGTTTTTCAGGACGCCCCACCCAGCAATCCCTCAACGACAAACGTAATGAAGCCATAGTACTCTTAAATTCTGATCTAAATACTATCTCCAATTGGGGCAGAGAAAACCTTGCCACCTTTAACCCTTATTTAGCGGCGAGCAACATAAGTCGAGTTAAATAAAGCTGGACTATGTGGCGGCGCTCGACATAACTCGAGTGGCAATTTCAGCACGTAATGTGGCTGAGAGAGAGAGACAAGTGGTGGCAGGAGACTAGCGAGCGTATGACTGCTCCAGACCACCGCGGCGAACCTACTGACACAAATCTCAGCTCCCTCCTCCCTCTCTCACTCGCTACATACTCAATTATGTACTGAAAGTACCGAATTACCTGCTTTTTGCACTCGCGTTGCACGGTTATTGCAAGAAAACTATCCATCATACAAGGATCGTTATGGTGTCATTCGAAAGCTCTGTTTATGCCCTTTCAGGGATAGGTACTTGTTTTACGTTCTGGGTCTTATTTAGGCATGAAAATGATCACGTAAACAGCCCTATTTTGGCTAAAAACACCCCGCTGTGCGGTACCAAATAAACACATAGGCCGCTCGTAAGGTGTTAATGCTTCCAAAACCCAATTTCTCCATCTATTTACCCATACGGAACTCCCAGCGGACTATCCCTTATTCTTCAACAATACAAAAATCAATCCTTCATATTCTCTCAATATTCTTGGTGTCTTTTTTTCTTCTGCTCTCAGTTGGAAGGACCATATTACCGGTCTTGCTAAGGCAGCCTCCCAGAATCTGGGTGTGCTCAACCGCCTTAGGGGGTTCTTTTCCCCTGTACAGCTTCTTGCTCTGTACAGGGGCATAGTGCGTCCTTGTATTGAGTATTGTTCACATGTGTGGGGAGGTTCCTCTCACACCGCTCTCCTAGACAAAGTTGAAAGGAAGGCCTTTCGTATCATTAACTACCGTCCACTCACCAACTCTCTGCAATCTCTCTCTCTCCGCCGCAATGTTGCATCTCTCTCGCTATTCTATCGCTACTATAATAATCAGTGTTCCTCAGAGCTTTCCCAGTGTATACATCCTTCTTTACGTAGGGCACGTGGTACCCGTCTTGCAACTCAATCCCACCCCTACTCTGTGCAACTCTCCAACCCAAGAGTGAAACGTTACTCTCAAACTTTCTTCTACTCAACAGCTAAGCTCTGGAACTCTCTCCCAGAATCAGTCTTTCCCTCTTCCTATGACTTAAATTGCTTCAAAGTCTGTGTGTCCAGGCATTTTTGCTCGAACGTCATGATTTTGGCCTTGTCACTCTTTCAATTATGGGGGAGGCACTCGCTATAGGAAGTTCTGCGTTTTGCCTCCCTCAATCACATAGAAACAAAATATATATATAATATATATATATATACACAGTATATATACCGGTATATATATATTTATATATATATATATAATTATATATATGTACATACGGTATATACTATATAATATATAATATTAGTTATAATAATGAATCAAGTACCTAATATTTAACTGCAATAAAAATGTACTCACGTATCAAAAGCAGTGATTCTGAAATACCCTGAATAAATGGATGTATATGGTGGCATCCATTGTCCAAGAGAGCTAACGAGTTGTGTCTTGGAACAACGATTTTCCTCGCCACAGTTTGGCAAAGGAAATTTGAGTGAATGGCGTGAAATTAGGGTCTCTGAGAGTATGTTTAGCCCTTAACACCTTACGAGCGGCCTATGTGGTTTATTTATATGTACCGCCCAGCGGGGTGTTTATAGCCAAAATAGGGCTGTTTACGTGATCATTTTCACACCTAAATAAGACCCAGAACGTAAAACAAGTACCTATCCCTGAAAGGGCATAAACAGAGCTTTCGAATGACACCATAACGATCCTTTTATGATGGCTAGTTTTCTTGCAATAACCGTGCAACGCGAGTGCAAAAAGCATGTAATTCGGTACTTTCCCCATATAATTCAGTATGTAGCGAGTGAGAGAGGGAGGAGGGAGCTGAGATTCGTGTCAGTAGGTTCGCCGCGGTGGTCTGGAGCAGTCATACGCTCGCTAGTCTCCTGCCACCACTTGTCTCTCTCTCTCAGCAACATTACGTGCTGAAATTGCCACTCGACCTATGTCGAGCGCCGCCACATAGTCCAGCTTTATTTAACTCGACTTATGTGGTGAGCCTCTAATTAAGGGTTAATGAAGCCAAACTCTTCCAGACCATTATATCTGGTGGTTGTTGGTTCTTGGTCCTTCAGTCGTTCTGTGACCGTGCCTAATGTTAAATGATTGTCAAAAGTTGTTGTTTTGCGTCTCCTAATCTTAAGGGGGAGATTCTTAATGCCATTGTTGTTTATTGTGACTAGTATGCTTTATGAAAAAGGTTCTGTTAAGCATAATATCATTTTCAATACTGTTAAATATTCCTTTGTAGCTTCAGTGGTTTATATTTCCATTGAGAAATGTTTATTAGTATTTATTGAGATTTCCTTGTTGCAATTTGTATTTTTTTAGTTTTTTTCACCCGTGTGTAATTTCTTAACCTCTCCGCGGCGCACAGGGAGTTTTCTACAGGGTAAGACTGTGCGCACCTATGATGATTTTGGGACCTATTGCCTATTTCGATAAAAAGTACATCATCGTGTAGGGAATGTTTGCGTGCATCGGCCCATATATATTTGACCCCCCAAAAAATGTCTGGGGGGGGTAGGGGAACGGTCCGTAGTTGAAAAATGTGGAGCGAATGGCACCGCGCGGCTAGATTGTCATCGAGCGGCGAGATTTCCCTGCCGAATATTTACGCGCGCAGGGGATAGAAGGAGAGGGAGGAGGGGGTGGGTTACCGCGTATTATCACGTATATCTCCTTTTTCGAGCCCTTTAGGCTATTTAGAGTATGTATACATGTGTAGGGCACCCATATTACAATGAATATGCCCCATAGTGACCAAAAATTGCAATTTATAAGGGAATTATAAGAGAATATTTAGGCGGGAATGAAGATGTGTTGGAGGTTTGGCGGCAATTTATGAGCTGGGTGTGTGGTTAACGCCATACATATCACGTATATCTTGTACGTAGAGCACTGTCACGCTATAATACAGACTTGTACGTATGTATACGTGCCATATATCAAAATATATACCGCATATAAACCAATTCATGCGATATTTACGCACATTATCAATGAGTTTCTATGCGTGAACCAAGGTGTGAGTGAGTTGTGGTGGGAATGAAAGGGGGAGAGGGTGTGTTACGCCATAAATATCACGTCAATCTTGTATTTTGAGCACTCTCATGCTATAATAAAGACGTGTACATATGTAGGCGTCCCATATAACAAGGAATATACCGCATATAGCCCAATTGATGCGATATTTACGCAAATTGGTTTCTAGCAGACGGAAGCCTGAAAGGTGGGGTGGGGGGTGGGTGGGTGGGAGGGAGGCATGCAGGGGTGCAGTGAGTGAGTGAGTCGTGGAGAGATGGAAGTCAGGCAGATCTCTAGATAGATAACCAGCTTAGTGATAATTGTGGAGGCGCCCCATGCTTATTGATGTCTGGTATTTTAACACTTATGTCTACCACATGGCTGGTGTTCGTTGCCATCAACAGGTCTACAATAACATGAGTCAGGAATGTAGAGAGAGACAGTGAGAGAGAGAAACTGAGACATGCGTATGCCGTACATATAAATGGACTTCAGAATTGCATTTTTATGCAAGCAAGACATTGCATTTTAGACACATGGTGAAAGTACACACCGAAAACATGTAGGCCATTGACTCTGTAAATAAAGTAACTATATTTTAATATAGACCACCAGCGACGGTGTGCTGATGTCAACACAGGCAGATTTGCCTTGTTTGTGATTAGAGGGCTAACATATAGACTGGGTGTTCTCCTTACACATGTGAAAGGGTCGAATTTGCCACTCAGAGAAGAAACGTTTACCTTATTTATTGAGTTCGAAGTAATATGCAATCTAAATGTATATTCTGAGACCTACTGACAATTATTTGTAATGACAGTCATGACTATGTATAATCCAATATACGCGCGTAGGCGAGACATAAGAAAGCTGGTTGAAGCAATTTGCCTCGACACCCAACAGCAGTTATTATTCATTTTTTATTTACCAATATTATACAATACAAATGTATTTGTGAAGAGTAGTTTTATCCATTATTGGTAGTTATACCAATATTTGTTCACCAGACAGAGCCTTGCTGTAGCTGGAGAATCAAGGTAGCGGCAAGGGTAACCCATCGTGACCGCCTGACCGTGTGGAAAATGAATGGAGTCCACACTGCGAGGGGCAATTTTGCTGAGTGTTTTTGGGCAATTTTTGACCAGAATAAAGTTATATAATTACTAATTCCCTTGACAGAAAGGACAAACTATTTTATAAACCTTGGCATGATAATAATTGATAATCCCATCAATTTACAAAACGTAACATTGGTGGGATAATTCATTTTTTTTTTTTGTATATTGGTACGCCCCTTTTTTCGGGGATTGTAGGACACGAAGTTTTTTTGAGTGAATATTTGGTATGAGCTCCTGTGGCATGGTTTGGTAAGGTCGCGGACTGGAAAACTCCAAATGTGGTAGGGTTTAGGGTAGTGGGATCGAAATCCAGGAGGGGGTTAATTGGGGAAGGTTTTTTATGTCCCTAAGAAAAAATTTATAAATTTTTTTTTTTACAAGATCATGCCATTTTTGGTATTCAAACAATATGGAAAATCTTCATAGACTATATCAATAATTGTAAGAATACCTGGGGAATGACATGACCTTGTGTTCTTTTTTTCTTTTTTTTAATTGTTTTATTTTAGAATTATCAATAGTAGGTTTGATATGATTTATTGAAACGTATTTAAAGTTTTTGTTACAATTTCATTGGAGGTAAGGAAAATAATTATATACACAATTACTAGGTCTAATAACAAAACAGTATATATTGATATACTAAAAAAATAAGGCATATTACATGTAAATCTTTTGAAACTTATAAAACTAAATAATGAAACATACCCAATTATATAATGTAAAAGCTATTATCCAACAGGGACATCTTTGGAACTTATACAGTGTATAATATATATGTTTACATTGATGGAGGGTAAGCGTGATCAATTAGGTCAGGTCCAGGTAAGGTAGGGCTGCGAGTCCAACAGGGCAGGGCAGGGCCGGAGGCGAGTCCAGGGCAGGGCAACGGGGCGAAGTACCAGGGCAGGGCAGGGCAGGGGCCGACACCTCAGTAGTTCTTGAAGGGTGGTGGTACGTCCCTGAAGCAGTCACCCAGGCAGAGTGCAAAACTTTTGCACTCAGGCGCACATTGAGGGTGACTCTTTTGGTCACATGGGGTTTCACTACCACACTGGAGCTTGCTAGAACTGTGCACCTGCCACACTTGCCTGTGACGAGTGCCCAATCAGCCTCGGTGTTGGTTGTGTTGGATGTCTTTCGACACCCAGCTGGATGCGGTCCCCAGTAACGGTGATCCCCACGCCCCATGCCATACGTCTGTGGAGTGTTGTGGTGCCCATACTTTCCTTTCTCAGGATGGTTGGTAGGAGACGTATGTTACACAAACGAACTCACGTTCCCCGGAATTTTTTCAGCTTCTGGTTTGGGGCCATATCCTTTCTTCAACCAACCACAAGTTGTAGGCGTTCAGCATCGTTGTATGGTCCAACTAAGGTGGAGGAAGAGCCTTTGTGATACCACTTTCACCAGGTTTTTTTTTTTTTTTTTTTCTTTGTTTTTTCCCCTTCCTCAGACACTCAACACCTGACAGGCTTGACAGTCCAGACCCCCTTGTCCCACCCAGGCGCAAATGTTTTTTTGGTGTAGTCCACTACCATGTCGGGCTTGTAGATTGTCTTCCTGGTTCGGTTAGTGAATGTTGTTTGCCAGAATCCACCTTGGGCACCTGTGTGGACGGTGGAAAGCAGAGTGGACGTCTCGCTTATCCTTCCCACTTCAGGGCTATCAGTTCCCCACACTTCTCGAGCTGCTTGTATTTCTGCCCCTTTCCCGGTCGGCCTTCGTTCGCACATGCCTCTCGCGGTTTTCCTGGGCCAGGTCCCGTCCCTTTCCTGAAGGTGTGTCACTGGAAGCGGAGGCAATCTGTGAGTGAGGAGATGACAAATTCAACCTGTGTAACTATTGGCATAAAACTTTCTTGTCTTTTCCTGGACAGTCCCACATGAAAACCCCCCCGCCTGTTGGGTGTCATAAAGGAATACTGGCAAGAGAGCAGGAGAAGTATAACAGTTGTCAGTGTAGATGATAGTTTGGCCTTTGCCCAGGTAAGGTGCCAACATTTTCCTGAACGATGGCACCTGACATGCCCCATGGGGTCATGTTGGCCAGAGGACTTTCGGTACGTCAATGTCAGTTCCTGCCCCCATTCCGCCCGTCCTAACACGAATCATGTCAAGCACTACTTCCCCAGTTTCAAACAGCCACAGTCCCCCGCACACACGAAGAGCTTGATTCCGAAACACTATGCCCTCTTCAAGGGGATATACTACCTGCTTGAAAACAAGACGTCCTTTGGGAAGAAGGCACGAGCGGACCTATCAATCATCTACACAATTGAGGAAGGGGTTATAAAGTATTTCCCTATACCGTCTCCAAACAACATTGTGAAAAAAATCCCGAAACTTTCCCATAACTCCTGTCAATCCGTGCTAGGATTTTTTCCGTTGTCTGCAAAGTGCATACAATCTTAGCAGCAACAAAACCAAAAAATCTGTCACGAGTCATGAACTTATTGAAAGTTGGGGTGGCGATGAGAGGGTCGTGCTTCCAGTAGTGTTTGCAACACATGCTTCTTGATCAGAGGCATGAGGAACAACAAGGCAAAGAACGTCAGAAATTCCGGCCACAGTCGTAATCCAACAGCCTCGGTATTCTCGCTTTTGGAGGAATAAGGACGTACAATCTGCTGCTGCGGCCAAACACCCCCACCTTAGTAGGGCCGTTGTATGTTTGGGCAACGATGTACGTCATTACCTCCATGTCGGAAAAAAAGCGAGGAAGAAGTCGCTTTCCGTTTTCGCTTGATCATCACCAGGGCCAGTCGGTCAGTTGTTCCTGAAACGTCCCCGGATTGAAACGGGGGGCAAAGGCCAGTACCAAAATTGACCCCGTCAGAACCAATCGAACGAAGGCATGCCAGGGATCGGAATGTCGTCCCTGCGTCGTGCTTCTTTCTTTGCGTCTGTAATATCGCTTGCCCATGGTCGCGATACACACCAAGCACTTCATCATTCACTTACCCCTCCCTCTTTCCGACATCGCAGACGAGGCCCTTCCCCCTCGTTTTTCTTCGTCCATCCGACGTCGGACATCACTCCCACTGTGCCCCCTCCCCCCCAACATCCCCCCACCCTTGGTTTTCCCGTGCTAGGGCTATTCGTCGTCGAAACACCCGGGGTGCCAATGTCCTTTTAGCGAATCACCATCAAACAGCAAGCGGCGGCATACTTAGATGGTGTAAGAGTTTTCCGGGTCACTTTGGGCACGTGCGGGAGTCTTATGGGCCAGGGACAGCAGAAGTGGTGGCCAGGGGCGGCGGCAGGGGCGGCGGCGGCTGCAGGGGCAGGCGGCGGCAGGGGCAGCAGTGGTGCGTGGCCTGGATTGGCAAGATGATGGTGGTGCCTGTCGCCCTTCTCGTGTTCATTGGGCAGGGGCGGCAGGGGCGGCTGGGGCAGCAGGGGGGGGAGGCAGGGGCGGCAGGGCGCAGCAGGGCCGGCAGGGAAACCAGGGACAGCAGTCGCTTTCCCAGTCGCGTTCACTATCCCTTTCCCTTTCCCCTTCCCTGTTCCTTGGGCAGGGGCGGCAGGGGCGGCAAGGGGCGGAAGGGGCAGCAGGGGCGGCAGGGGTAGGCAGAAGGGCCGGCAGGGACACCAGGGCCAGCAGGCGCTTTCCCAGTCGCTTTCCCTCTCCCTTTACCCTTCCCCTTCCCGGTTCCTGGGGAAGGGGCCGGCCAGGGGCGGCAGGGGGCAGCCAGGGGCGGCAGGGGCGGCAGGGGCGGCAGGGGCAGAAGTGCGTGCGTTGGGCTAGGGGCAGACGGGCCAGGGGCGGCTGAGGGTGGTGGTGGTGGTGGTAGGGGCACTGTGGATTGGCGTACGGGTTCTTTTGCCCTACGCACGGGAATTTTCATCTTTTATGCCCACCGCAGGTAATGCAGCCATAGGGCGGGCCTCCTGCGTCGCTGGTACCGGGTGGCAGGGTGTGGCAGGGGGTGGCAGTGGTGGCAGTGGTGACAAGTGGTGGCAGTGTGGTAGGTCCCAGTGGGGTTGCAGTGGCATGGGTCGGAGGTGGCAGGGTCCCGAAAGACCACTGACCTCTGTGCCATTGCCCTGATTGCACGTGTTTTACGTGCTTTTGGTGCTGGTGATTCGTCACTCTGAGCTGTAGGGCGTGTCGTACTGGTAGCTAGGGTCTTTGGCAGCCACCCTCTGCCTTCCACGGCGGCTAAAACCACCAGAAGGAGGTGCTGGTTGTTGTCATCAGGGAGCGAG